>CM042977.1:14200308-14579902 GCA_023678885.1 Pogostemon cablin | reverse complement strand
ATTCTCGCAGGCAGCCTACGCAGTCCCACGAGAATGGCCATAACTTCCTCGTTTGATATCGGAATTGAGTGATCTTTACGTTCAAACGATCCTCTCTTCGACGGCTTTCCGTCAGTATATTGATCATCAAATTATGAGTACTGTACGAATTTATACAAATTTCTCAAGGTCGCGGACAGCAGCAGCAAACTACCTTCTGATCTTCTGCTGTATGTCCCAAGTCCGATCTCGACGTCGTGTGGGCGACGATCTATGAGACCTCCTCAATCTGCTCTCAACCCTCATCACACGTGAATAATCAATTAGATTAGGGTTCCAGATAAGCTGAGGTGACTTATATACATGGGCTACAGCAGGGACCAGGAGGATAAATTGGGTTGGGCCTCCATTGGGCTTAAGTATCCAAGTTTAGCCCAAAGCTTATACTTAAGTCCAATAATAATAATATATTCCACTAAAATATTATTATTGCACTACCGTACCAATCCCAAAATTACGTTTTGGGCTCCTTATTATGAGTCCATTAGTCTCCCCATGTTTAAGATATACAATGTCCATTAATTAATTAAGTTACTGACAACCCAATTAATTAATATCTCATCCAAGAGTAGTACCACTCAACCTTATTATCATGCCGGAATAAATTCCACCTGCAGGGTTTACATGATAATCCTTATGAGCTCCTCAAGGGGACATCATCAACCTATGACGGACACGGATTCCTTCTACAATCAACAGCACACCATAGAGACAGCACTACTTCCCAACTCATCGAGTTTGTTGATTTAATTACATGTAAATCTCACCCATTGATGAATCAAAGAAATACATACTGCCCTACGTGTCGAGGTTATTGTATAGGGATTAAGAGCACGAACTTCCATAATAACTGAGATCAAGTTCTCCTATAAGTCAGTATAAGTCGAACGATCTCAAGCGGTCCTGCTCAATACACACAAGTGCACTAATGTGATTCTATAGCCAAGACAAGCTAATACCAAACCACACTACAACCATCCCGATAGAGAGTCCCCGTCTATCTCGGTTGTGAGCATCTGTTTATACTTTATAAGGAAACCGATAATATAATCTTCTGCGTGTTGTCGCACAACATATTATCTACAGTATAAAGTAAGTGGACTATTGCATCGAACATATGAATAAATTATAAGATGCAATCATTTGATCATATGATTCTCATTTCAAATTAATTGTTATAACATTGTTCATACAAAAAGCTAGACTTTTAGTATACAATCCAACAATCTCCCACTTATACTAAAAGACTATGCTGTCATGTCTTCTGCCATACATCTGATTTCCACTCCCACTATACGACCATCAAAAGCTCTCGCCTTAAGGTCCTTGTAAATGGATTTACTAGGTTATCATCCGATGCAATCTAGGTGACAACAACCTTCCCCTCATCATACGATTTCTCGTAACAGGTGGTACTCGCGCTCCATGTGTTTAATTTCCTTATGGGCTCGTGATTCCTTCAAATTTGCAACTGCACCAATATCATCAATATAAATTGTGATATCCTTGGGCAAACTTAGAAACACTTCGAAGTCCATCTTGAAGTTTCTAGAGTCATACAGATACTTTGGCTGCCTCATAGGCTCCAATTTATCATCTTTCCATGATGGAGTCCGGAGTCTGAAATATATTTCTATATAACACTCCTCCACATTATGACTCAACTTCCTAAAATTAAACGCATAACCTTTGAGGTGGATTTACTGCCGTCCCTATCTGATTTGAAAAATCTGAATCTATGTAACCCATAAGAATCAGTGAATCTGTTCGGTAAGCCCACATATAGTTTCTAGTCCTTTTCAGGTACATAAGTATATGCCTTACCATAGTTCAACATTCTTATTTTGGGTTACCTTGATACCCACTGTTCATGCCATCGGCAAAACAGATATCCAATCTCGTGCGTAGCATTCCTTAGATTAAGCTTTCTCATTTGCCGAAGTATAAGGAACCGCTTTCATCTTCTTTATCTACTTTTGTGTCACAAGACACATTCACTTAGATAAATTCACATGCTATACGAGTAAGGATCGTATCATTATATGAAACTTGAGATAAGCATAACATCCTTTCTTGTGATCCGTATTACCGTGATCAAAAGGATATTTTTGCTCTTCTTAAGTCCTTCATCTCATGCCGCTTTATCAACCATACCCATACGCCCGACAATACTCTTTCATTGTCTCCAATGAGCAAGATACTATCTACGTATAGTACAAGAAATAACACCACGTTTCCATCACTCTTTTCAATACACAAGACCCATCCGATTATTGATTAGATCCATGTCACTGGATTACCTCATCAAAACGGATGTTTCATGATCTTGAAGCTTGTTTTAGTCCATTAATGGACACTTTTAAGCTCACTATCACAATGCTCTTAGCTCTTTGCAATGAATCACTCTGGTTGCTTCACATAGATGTTTCCCTTAAGACTTCCAATCAGGAAAGCTGTCTCGACATCTATTTGCTATCCCTCATATTTCATATGAGTAGCAAAAAATAAAAGAGTCCGGATCAACTTAGGCATAGCTACCGGTGAACAGGTTTTCTCATAATCGAACCCTTTCTTTCTGAGTATACCTTTTCGCAACAAGCTTGCTTTCAAGATTTTCACCTTATTCTATGATCCGCTTTTATTCTTGCATGCCCGCTTCCAATGGCTTTTACGTCATTTAGCGGTTCAACAAGCATCCAGACCTAATTTAAAATCCATCGATTCTATTTTAATATTCATTGCACTTTGCTAGGATTTGGCATTTCTAACTTGTAGTGCTTCGTCGTATCCGTGGGTCCATTTCATGTTTGCGAGGGACCAAGTCTCACGACTTTCCCAAAACATGTATCTTACAAGTTGTCGAAGAACCCTCCCACTACGACAAGGCACTACATGCAATTGTGTATCAGACGTGACACGCGTTGCAGTTTACCTTGTGGTATATCCTCTTATACAATTGGTACTTATACTTTGTGTTTTTCCCTCTCACTTCCTTTAGAACAATTTATACATGGGTTTATGATTTAATACAGTCTCTTTCCAAAAATCTAGTGTTTGTGTTAACAATCACCCTTCGATCTTTTAGACTAAATAAATCACCTTCATTTTTATAGCATATCCCACAAACAGACAAACATTCAAATGAATTACTGTTTCTAGGGCTTATCCATAAAATGAATTAAGTAATTCCAAATAATTTATCATCTATCTAATCATTACCATAAGCGTCTTATTCCTTCTATCCACCACACCATTCAGCTGGGGCATGCCCGGTGTAGACCACTTGAGATTTAATCTCAACCTCTGATTAATAGCTCCTAACTATCCTAAGAGGTACTCGTAATGACGATTAAATCATCATTACTTGATATATTTTCCATGACACTTCACTGTACCAGCCTTGCAATTTTTGAATTAATAAAAAAACTTAGACATGCAGTGCATCAAATAAATATATCGGTATCTAGAATAATCATCGATTGACGAATATTCATATCCACCTCTCATCCGGACAATCTTAGGACCACATAAATCATAATGAACTAATTCCAACATATATATCTTTGGTTCTGCACTCCTTTGCCTTGAAAAAGCAATTAGTCATTTTTACTCCTAAGCAAGACTCAAAAGTCAGATAGTTTTCACTTCAGATAAACCTAAGGGTCTATAGGCTATCAACTTTTGAATCCTACTCAAGTAAAATGATCTAGTCTTAGATGCCAAATATATGTTTAGTTCATATCCGAAGGTATCTTTCTCTTACTAAGATTAGAAGATTCATTATTAATTACTATTTGTTGCATCTGTGGAATATACATGATTTAAGAGTATACAAATTGTTCACCAATGTACAATAACAGATTACAACTCTATCCTTCATTATAATGACCATGTCATTTAAATGAAATGGAGTATCCATCTATTAATGCATAGAAACCGAAATCAAATTCTTTCTATGAAAACGTACGTAAAACAATTTCTCATAATCAAACGTCTACTCATATCATTAGATAAATAGACAACTCCCACTGCAATAGCCACTACTCTTGTAGTTTTACCCATGTCATAACAATCTTATCCTCGCTTAGTAATAAACATTTAGTGATTCCAATATCTACACACTTCGTGTCAGTAAATGCCATCACTAATCATGTTTTAAACAACTAGTGAATAAGATATAAAACTTGTTCACATTATGATGAAAATGACTTTCCTTTGCCTCATGTTTTGCCAGAAGTTTTCCACCATATACAACCTCTTGTAATTCATGAGAAACTTACTCAAAACATCTAGGCAATTATGAAGAATAAAATTGACTTAGGTTTCCCCTTCAACTTCTATTCCATGTATTTCCAATTCATTCATCAAATTCAATCATGACCTACCGCCTTTTAATTACTCAAGTATCCGAAGAGTTACATGAGACCATCATATTTCTACGAACCTCTCATCTCTTCACTAGAGACTTTAATAGGCATCATGAGACGTCCTTTGTGAGAACACACATGTATTTTCTTAAGCAGTAAAATTCAAAACCAAGATTCTTTTCTAATCATCTAATTTGGACAAGTAAATATAATTTCTTTTAGTTAATAATAAGTGAGATAAAACCATTTGAAAATCAGAGAATCACAAATAAATATACCGATCAAAACTTCGAATTTTATCCTTTTATATTGATTCCCTCAAAACAATATAAAAATAAAATTCATCGACATCTCAAGCACCGTGAGTCTGCAAGCCACGATAGTGTGGACGTTTACAAACCCGAACATTTACAAGAGAAGGTTTTACCCATTAATTTCATTTGTCAACCTAACTTTATGACAAAATAATTAATAGTCGGTTCCTCTTTAGCCATGCAAATAAAAGCAGTGACTCCGATGGGGAGGATACTTATTATTTACACCTAAGTGTACACCATTATTTGACTCCAAGTCCGCGGCTCAAGCTTATGTGCCTTACAGATGGAGAAGTACACACGCGCTCGGATAACTTCCTACAGTCATCAATTATAAGTCTGTACAGTGATCCGCACATGAACTCATCCGATAGGGAGGAAGGTCTATGCCAACGCGCAAGTTCATATGCATCACATTACAAACATAATTATTTAAAGAAGTCTGTCCCAGCAATCCATGAATAAACTCATCCGATGGGGAGGAAGGCTCTAATGCCGACGCGCAAGTTTATTCACATTGCTAACAAACCAATAATGGAGGCCGCGGGAATTTTTACCAATCCCCTCTCCCACTTAGTTATTCAACACCGAGGGTTTTTACATGCATATAATATTTAAAAATAAAATACGCAACCTAGCATGCTCATACTTCCAAATATATAACAATAATTGACCAATAAAACAATTATAGCAGTTATATATAAAGAAATAAATTGCCAAAAATAAGTTGACTTGATCAATACTCCAACATACATGCATATAATATACCAAATATAATACGCAATCTAGCATGCTTCTATTTAAGGTAATAAATCATAGAGAATCATGCATACATATATAACAATAATCAATTAATAAATCAATTATAACAGTTATATAATAGCGAATTCGATTGTTCGCCACCAATCACAAATGCGGACAACTGCGATGGGGATCGACCTCCCCGCAGCTTGCTCCACCACTCTGGCATCCTGCCCGATCATATTGTGAAGACTCATGCGGAACCTGATGCAGACCAGTCGAACTTGATGCAAACCCGCTCGAACCTGGTGCAGAGTCGATCAAACCTGATGCAGACCAATCGAACCTGATGTGAATCCGCTCGAACCTGGTGCAGCATTGATCGAACCTGATGCAGACCAATCGAACCTGATGCAAATCCGCTCGAACCTGGTGCAGCATCGATCGAACATGATGCAGACCAATCGAACCTGATGCAAATCCGTTCGAACCTGGTGCAGCATCGATCGAACCTGATGCAGACCAATCGAACCTGATGCAAATCCGTTCGAACCTGGTGCAGCATCGATCGAACTTGATGCAGACCAATCGAACCTGATGCAAATCCGTTCGAACCTGGTGCAGCATCGATCGAATCTGATGCAGACCAATCGAACCTGATGAAAATCTGCTCGAACCTGGTGCAGCATCGATCGAACCTGATTCAAATCCGCTCGTCCAAGGGCCTACTTGCACGGAACCAAGTTCAGCCCAACGCGCAATATCAAACTACACCAACTGTCGTTCAGGATTACAGGTCGATCCAACGGTTAGATTGTGAGAAACAGCTCTTTTCCCTCGACTGTGCAGAACAGAATCGCCCAAAAAATTGCTTCTGTTTTTGGCGTATTCCTGACAACGCAAAGCTCTAAATACAATCTTCACCGTTCAGAATGTACATCCACAAAATCCGAACATGCTGACCAAAATTCAGCCTGATCTGACGGTTGAAACTCTGGTTATTGCCTCTGCAATATCACTGCGCTGGATTTTCTCTCAATTTCTTCCTTCCAAGTGAAATTGACGAACAGTTTTCGTCGAATCCTCTCACACACAACCATCAACGAACAGATATGATATAGGGTATATTTTACATAGGGATATTCATGGTTTGCGCAGTAAAACCAAAACCCTAAACATGCGATCCTAATTTCGAAAAATTAATCACATATACCCTAGCCTAACGTGTCACGCTTCACCACGAAACCGAAGCTCTGATACCAATTGCTGGTGCTTGGATTGTTTGGTTAACGTGAACCGTTAGCATACCATGCGTTTCTAACACAGCGGAAGCAATAAATCATAGAAACGATTACCGTTCACCAGGGTATGTTGATGAAGATTAATTATCGCAGGCAGCCTGCGCAGTCCCACGAGAATGGCCATAACTTCCTCGTTTGATATCGGAATTGAGTGATCTTTACGTTCAAACGATCCTCTCTTCGACGGCTTTCCGTTAAAATATTGATCATCAAATTATGAGCTCTGTACGAATTTATAAAAATTTCTCAAGGTCGCAGACAGCAGCAGCAAACTACCTTCTGATCTTCTGCTGTATGTCCCAAGTCCGATCTCGACGTCGTGTGGGCGACGATCTACGAGACCTCCTCAATCTGCTCTCAACCCTCATCACACGTGAATAATCAATTAGATTAGGGTTCCAGATAAGCTGAGGTGATTTATATACATGGGCTACAGCAGGGACCAAGAGGATAAATTGGGTTGGGCCTCCATTGGGCTTAAGTATCCAAGTTTAGCCCAAAGCTTATACTTAAGTCTAATAATAATAATATATTCCACTAAAATATTATTATTGCACTACCGTACCAATCCCAAAATTACGTTTTGGGCTCCTTCTTATTATGAGTCCATTAGTCTCCCCATGTTTAAGATATACAATGTCCATTAATTAATTAAGTTACTGACAACCCAATTAATTAATATCTCATCCAAGAGTAGTACCACTCAACCTTATTATCATGCCGGAATAAATTCCACCTGCAGGGTTTACATGATAATCCTTATGAGCTCCTCAAGGGGACATCATCAACCTATGACGGACACGGATTCCTTCTACAATCAACAGCACACCATAGAGACAGCACTACTTCCCAACTCATCGAGTTTGTTGATTTAATTACATGTAAATCTCACCCATTGATGAATCAAAGAAATACATACTGCCCTACGTGTCGAGGTTATTGTATAGGGATTAAAAGCACGAACTTCCATAATAACTGAGATCAAGTTCTCCTATAAGTCAGTATAAGTCGAACGATCTCAAGCGGTCCTGCTCAATACACACAAGTGCACTAATGTGATTCTATAGCCAAGACAAGCTAATACCAAACCACACTACAACCATCCCGATAGAGAGTCCCCGTCTATCTCGGTTGTGAGCATTTGTTTATACTTTATAAGGAAACCGATAATATAATCTTCTGCGTGTTGTCGCACAACATATTATCTACAGTATAAAGTAAGTGGACTATTGCATCGAACATATGAATAAATTATAAGATGCAATCATTTGATCATATGATTCTCATTTCAAATTAATTGTTATAACATTGTTCATATAAAAAGCTAGACTTTTAGTATACAATCTAACAGCAGTGACACGCCTCGTGTCGCCGACACGGTCCTGTAAGCTTTGGCCGTGCGGCGACATCAGTTTGCCCAACACGAGCAGATTTTGGTCGTGTTACGTGACACCGGTCGTGTCCAAGTGCGAGACTCGAGTCGTGTAGCCGACACGGCCCTGTACGCTTTGGCCGTGCGGGAGCGTCAGAACACGCAACACAGGTACCTTATGGCCGTGTTGTGTGACACGACTCGTGTCGAGTCCGAAGTAGCGTTTTAAAAGGCAGAATTCTGGACACGGCTCGAAGGCTAAAACACACTCCCAATCGTGATAAACCAGTCGAAACTCCACAAATCATTTTCCAAACATCAAAGAGTGGTAAGATTGTGAGTGTAAAAGGTGAATTTCAAAGCTTAAACAACAATCCCATTCATTTTGTTCAAGAGAATTCAAGGTATGTATTCTTGTGCACTAATTTTCAATTCGAGGTATAAATGTCGAAATTCATGTATGGGTTTTGAATGATGGAATGTATGAAGCATGTCTAGGATAGTGAAACATGAATTTGCATATTTAATTGTTGGATTGATTGAAATTTAGAAAGAATTAGGGTTCATGAAGGAAGAATTTGGGGATAATTGTTCTAGGATGATTAATGTAGGGCATGTGATTGTTAAATTGATCAATAATGTTTCTATGATGATTGTATTGACATGAATTAGTTTAGGTATTGAGGATTTGAGCATGAAAGCATAATTAAGACTTATTGAAATTGAAGTGTGAAATATGTGCATGCCAAGTGTTTGATGAAATGCCTAAATGAAATTTCAAATTGGAATTCAAAGTTTTTGCATGAAGCATTATTGAATTGAATTGTGCCCATTGAAAAAGTGAAATGATATGAAAGAATAAGAGGATTATGATGTTGAAAGTGAGTGATTGAATGAAATTTTTGAAGTAACTTTGTGCTAAGTTGATTGGATCTAAATGTTAGTTTTTGGAACACATTGTTTATTGTGCTTGAATATGTGCTAGAATTAACACTTAGTTGAATAACTAGTGATAATTCTAATTAATATGAAACATTGTGCTTTGAGTTAAATTGAAACTAATTTGAATTATGTTGGAAATTGTAGATGGTTGAAAGAAGAGTGAGGAAACGCAATGAGGACTTCATTTTCATTGAATCAGATATGGAACAGTCCAACCTTGATGCCAAACTGCTAATGAAAGACCAACACCCTGAGAATTTTGGAGTAGAGTTCATGGAATGGGAGAAGTACGCATTGAGATGAGAGTACATAATTCCAAAGATTAGGGCAACTCGATTCCAAGATCAAGCAACCATGGAGTGCCTTGGAATAGAAGGTGATCTGAGGACTCTATTCCGTCGAGTGGAAATGGAGGAGTTTTTCGATAAGAGACCTCCCACTTATCTCCATCTTACAGCTGAGTTCATGAGAACCTTGGAGGTTCACAGAGATAAGAACAAGTTTCCTATTGCTATCACATTTCAGTTGAATAATGAGATGTGGGAGAAGATACTTGTGAATGAGCTGAATAGATTTTTTGGGTGCCCGATCATGAGAGGTCATCCGAACTTCCTACCACAAGGGGGTTTCAATCAACAGACGTGGTGGAGAAAATTGGTTGAGGATGGGACTGAGCCTCCAGAGTACATTCCAAGTTCGTCTAAAGGGACAGCTATAAGGAACCCAGTCATGAGGTACCTTGAGAAGATAGTATCAAATACTATTCTGGGTCGGTTCGAGAGTGGAGATGTTGGTGAGAAGCAGTTGTACATCATGTACAGTATGTTCAAGGAGTTCACAGTGAACATTGCAGCTCACTTCATTCAGCATGTTGAGAGAGTGACTAAGAGAGAGAACACTCGAGGAATTATGATTGGAGGAATGGTGACAATGATTGCTCAAGGGCTAGGCATCGACCTTAGAGGGATGCAACACTCGATGATTAGTGAAGGGCTCACTTATAATCAACTCATAAGGATGGAGTTCCTATCATTCATAGGAAATATGTATTGCTTGAAGCAAGATAAGGGAGCTCCATTTCCTCTACCTGCTCCTGAGCTCACCACACTGCAAGGACGAAGAAAGCATCAGAATCTAGCAATGGCGAGTCCAAACCACTCAGCAGTCGTGAGAGCTTTCTACAGAGAGAATAGAGATGGAGTGGAAGCAGTGCTCCAACAGATGAGAGTAGATGAGAATCCTGAGCTAAGGAATCTGAGAGCTGAGCCGGTGGACATGGATGTAGGGGAGGAAGAGCAACATCATCAGGTGGAATTTGAAGAGCATGCACCAGAGCCTCCAGCATTTGAGCAAGAAGAAAAAGAACAAGAGGAAGGAGATGGACCAAGAGAGGGGAATGCTAGATGGAATCTTCTGGAGAACGAACTCAAGGAGATCAGGCAAACGCAGCAGGAGCTTGGAGATGAGATGAGAGAGTTCCGGGAGGAGCAGCAGAGGCAAGGTGCGATGATAAGGGAGATCCATGAGGGGCAGCGTCGTAGGGAGTACTATGAAGAGAATACACGATCACGCTCGAACAACATGGAGGAGATGATCACAAGGATGTTCAATTTCCAATTCCCTACCACACCTCGTGCTTATACTCCTTGGGGATCATGGCATAATCAACCCCCTCCGCCTCCGGATAACTAAGGGAGTACTTTTGGTGCTCGACACTTCATTAGTTCATCTTCTTTAGTGATTTAATTTGTGTTGGATTTGAGACTTCATATTGTTTTGTTTTGGGATGTTTAATTTCGTACTTTTCTTTCAATTAAGGATTGGGATGATTTTTGATGTGTATTGATCATGGATGGGGTGATTTTTATTTGTGACTTTTCTTTTAGTTTTGTCTTTGTGTTTTTACTTTTGTCGTTTTGTTATCTCTTTGGTTTATTTGTGTTTATGTGTTGTTTTTATTTTTTTTGTGTTTAGGTTTGATTTGGTGGTTTGTTTGGGAGGTTGTGAGTCGTTTTGAATATGAGTGATAATGCATTATGGTGATAAGTGAGGTCGAATTATGATTAAGGAACTCTACACTTTCGAATTGTGATATGTTTTATTTAACTAATTCAATTAAAAGATGAATAAGTTGTAATAAGTCCTTTTAAGTCGAGCATAAACTTGTGAGAATTTGAGCCTCGACCATGTATACATGGTATCTTTTCATGAGTGGATCGGTTGTGTTTTGATAAACTAAATACTTGCTCAAAGACTTTAGGAATGAATCCGATTAATGGAGATCGATGAAATGATTTAAGGCCATCCTTGTCATGTATAGCCATTGCCAAATATTTCCTTACCTTTAAAATCATCCCTAGTCAACCACTTTGAGCCTATAAGCCTATTTATTGTGAAGATAGCCCATTACAAGCTTTAATTACCCACATGAGCCTAAGATATATACTTTTTGTGTGAGTAATAAAGAAGATGGTGGCTAGAAAGGTGTGATGAGATAACAAAAGAGAAAGAGGAAATGGTAAATAAGTAAGAAAAAGGATGAAAAGAGTATAAGAAAGAATGGACATGCAACTTCAAAACAAGAAAATGAGCAAAGCAACAATAATATGCTCAAGTACTTAAGAATCAAAGAAAAGAGGCATGAATCTATAAGAAGCTCAAGAAATCCAAGGAAGTAATGATTAGTGCTTATGATCAATAAAGAAAAGAAAGGAAGAAAAAGAATGTGAAGGGATGGAAGAAAGTAGCTACCTCTTCGATTACTTACACTCGTGTAGTCACTCTTATCTAAATTCTTCATACCCTACCAAAGAGCCTATCATTACATCCTTTATTAAAGACCTTTTTGATCATTGATTAAAATTTTGGTAGTTTTTGAATAGAGTCTACGAGCAAGTGTATGGTGAGTCGAACCAATTGATTGAGGAGTGTTGATTTACCTTATTTAAAGAGTGTCGAGTGACATTGATAAATTTATGTGAGGCTTAGACTAAAAGGGACTATATTGCTCTTTATTCTCTTTTGATTGAACTTGTTAATTTCTCTTATCATAAATCTAATGTTGTAGGTTAGCTTAGCATAATTTGAAATTCTTGTTGCTAATGATGTGTTATTACTTGTGTTCGTTTAGTCTTTTTACTAGGTGAAAACTTCTCCCTCGTTCTATCATTTTCATTGTTCGGGGACGAACAATACTTTAAGTTTGGGGGTGTGATTGTCGTTATTTTCACCTAGATTTTAGTGCCTTTTTATGTGTATTTTTCGTATTGTTTTATCCGTATTTTCGTGTATTTTGGTGGTGTTATGTGTTTTCATGGGAATGTGTGAGAATGATCTTAAATATATATATAACAGGTGAAAATGGAGTAAAAATGAAGACAGAAGATCAAACGAGGAAGAAGAAACAAAGGTGCAAGGATACAGCCGGCCGTGCTGGCAACACGGCTCGTGTTGCAGCAAACGGCCCATGTACTAGACACGGGCCTGTCCAGAATGGTCGTGCGGCGACATCTATTTATCCAACACGACCACCATTTGGTCGTGTTGAGGAGCACGACCCGTGTTGAGGAGCACGACCCGTGTACCAGACACGGGCCTGTAAGCGGAGGCCGTGCGGTGACGTCTAGACATTCAACACGGCCACCCTTTGGCCGTGCGATGCAGAACGACTCGTGTGCCGCTTGCCCTGACACGACACGACCCGTGCTACGTAGCACGACTCGTGTCGGCACCAGAACAGGATATTTTTTATAATTCTTCTAGAAGGTCTCCATGGGGTATAAATACCAATCCATTCAACATTTTGAAGGGAGATCGGATTTGCTACTGTTCCCACATACATCACACACCATTCCTTTGATTTTACACCATATTCTCCATCCCATTCATCCATTTCTAGATCTACATCATCTCTCCATATTTTCTTCAATCCAAATCAAGTGAAGAAGCAAGGAAGCTTGGGTGATCACCAAAGGAAGAAGGGAGATTCAATTGGATCCATTTCCAAGGGAGTTTTCATTCCAATTTTGTGTTAATCCTTTAGTTTATCATGATTTGTAAGAATTATAATGTCTATGTTATGGATCTTATGAAGATTGTAGGCTAATCTCCCTTGTGAGATTAGCAACATGAAGGTTGTTGGTTAATTTGTGAATCTATGTAATTAAATTCATATGTTGATGGGGATATTTGATTTTCTATCATTGGTGCTTATATATCTTGAGATCTATGATGTTTTGTGTGTTTGATTGTTCTAATTATATGATTAGATTGAGAAATCAATTATGTGTTTAGGATAGTCAAGTGAATCATTTCATCAAACACCTCATGTGCATTATAAATGGTAAAGAGATTGAGAAGTCCTTTATTATTTAGAACCCTTTGATGGAACATGTGATTAGTTAGATTGAGAAGTCAATTGATTATATGAAGGGATTCTTTAATTGAACTTAGTACCTAGTTGGAATAGTTTAATTGAGAACCAACCTTTGAGCTATTTTGAGATTGTGCAAATGATCTACATCCTATTCATTTCGAGAGGAAGTTTAGGTGGTATATGTGTTGGCCCTTAGTCTTAACCCTTGATACATATGAGTTTAATGCATGAATCCATAAGTTACCACTTCAATAGTGTTGTTAATCTCACTTCTACTCAATTTGGAAAACCACTCATTCATCATTTTTATCTTGTCATTTGATTATTGTTTGTCTACTCTAATTTGTTTGCATTTGATTACTTGTTAACCAAACCATCCATCTATGATTCGTTTCTATAAAATCGTGATAAACGTGATATCGCTTAAGTGCTAACATCGACCTCCCTGTGGTTCGATAAATTCTTGAATTGGTCAACCCGACTACAAGTTATGGCTAATCAATGTACGGCCTCGATCATGGGCGTGTAGCTAATTCTGATGCCCGCGCACGGCCTCTATTACAGCCACACGACCCGAGCTCGACCACACAGCTCAACTCAAGCTTCAGAGCTCGACTCAAGTGTGGTCGAGTCCTGTCCAGCCTCTTTGTTTCAGCTCTTGACTCCATTTTACTCCATTTTTGACCTATTTTACATACATTTAAGCTTATTCCCACACATTTATCAATTCAAAACAATAATCTTCATCTCATAATAAAACACCACCAAAAGATACACAAAACGGATAAAAACACAATAAAATACATAATAAAAGACACTAAAATCTAGGTGAAAATAATACCGATCAACCCCCCAAACTTAAAGTGTTGCTCATCCTCGAGCAACGAAAATGAGAAAATGAGAGGGGGAATTTTCACCTAGAGAAAGACTTAAAGAACATAAGCAACAACACATCATAAGTAACAAGGACTACAAATCCTATCAAGTCACACTACAACATTAAGATCATGACATAAAAATTAACAAGTTCAAGTCTAAGAAAACAAAGGGCAATCAAGTTCCTTCCGGTCCAAGCCTCATATCGGATTCCAAATTCACTCAACTCTCTTTAGAGTAGGGTATATCAACACTCATTAACCGATCGAACCCGACACACCATCGGCTTGCTCACGGACTACATTCACAAGCCACCAAGGCTTCAACTAATGATCAAAAAGGACTTTACTTTTGGATGTAATGTTAGGCTTTTTTGTAAGGGTAGGGAGATTATGGATAAGAGTGACTCATCGAGTTTAAGTAATCGAAGAGATGATCAGCTTCTTCAACTTCTTCATATTTCTATCTTCCTTTCTTTCCTTTTCTCATCACAAGCACTAATCATTATCATTCATTTGATTTCTTGAGCTTCTTTTGATTTCATGCTACCTTCCTTTGACTTGGCATTTGCTTGAGCATATTTTTTTTTTTTTGCTCCTTTTTTACTTTGAAGGTTGCATGTGTATTTGCTTGAGCTCTTTTCATCATTTTCTTGCTTGTTTATCATTTCCTTCTTTCTCTTGCACAATTCTCACATCAAATCTTGTAGACCATCATCTCCTCAATCACCCACACAAAAGGTATATATGAAAGGCTTGAGTGGGTAATCATAGCTTGTAATGTGCTTATATCACAAGAAATAGGCTTTAAGGCTCAAAGTGGTTAACTAGGGATGATGTATAAGGTAAGAAAATATATGGCAATAACTATGAAATTACAAGGATGGCCAAAGATCATTTCACTAACCTCCACCAATCAGGCTCGTTCCCGTAGTCCATGAGCAAATTCTAGTTTATCAATGCTCAATCGATCCACTCATTAAGAAATTAACCATGGATGCATGGTTGAGGCTCAAACGCTCACAAGCTTTTGGTCGGACCTTAAGGAACTCATTACACCTCAATTCATCTCAAAATTGAACAAGTTAAATAGAACATGTCACAATTTTAAAGAGTAGAGATTCTCAACATAGTTCGCCATCACTTATCACAAACAACATGCTATTACTCATATTCAAAAATGACTCACAACATATCGAAACAAATCACCAAACAACCCTATACAAGAATAAAAATACAAACGAAACACATAAGAAAAGACTCACCAAACAAGGAACAAGACAACAACACATAACATACAAAAATAAAAATTCTATCCATCAAAAGAAAATAAAGCACATATCCTTAACATCCAATAACATGTAAGCTCAAGATTTTGCCACCTTATTCAAAATAAGAAAGACTAATAAAGCAAGTAAAACTACCTAAATAAAGCAAGTAAACCTCCCACATACATGACACATGAAGTTGCATACTAATCCAAACAATCCAAATCAATTCAAATTATCTATGCTAAGCAAATGAAAATAATGAGTAGTAAAGTGAACTCCCTGAAAAGGCATCTGGAGGTGGAAATGGCTAGCACGGACAAACGGGTTAAGCTTTTAAATTCTGTCTTTGAACACTACACGGCTTGTGTTCCGCTACACGGCCTCAGTCGTGGCCGTGTAGCATTTTCTGATGCTCAAGCACGGCTGCATGTTACAGGGTCGTGTTCCGTACACGGCCTGTGTTTCTGTCCCCTGTATGGCTTGAGTTCGGAGCTCGCCCTCAACCCTGGGCGAGTAGCCTCTTCTGATGTCAGTACATGGCCACCTCTTACAGGGCCGCGTACTGAACATGGCTCGTGTAGCTGTTGACCCTGTTTTTCCAAATTTCACACTTCACTCTTCATTTTGCCCTGTTTTTGCACTCTTAATACACCATATTCATGCTCAAAATCTCATCAAAACCATTAGCACAATAATTACTATCAATAATGAACTAGCATGCACATCAACACAACCAAACTAACCAAAATCAAACCAATACTCAAGAGATTTTTTTTAAAAATTTAGCCAATTTGACAAGAAGATATCTCAATCAACATAATAAGCACACTCAAGTGCTGAGTCACACCATGCACTCTTCCCCCAAACTTAAATCTAAACAAGTTGAGAATTAAGTTTGCAAAAAGTAGTGGGACTTACCCTTGTAGTTTCCACCAATGATCTTCTTGTAGAGAAGCATATGCATCACAACACTCAAGGTACGTCCACCAAACACTATCCCCCCAAACTTAAATTGAAACAAGAATTTCAATTTAAGTTTGCAAAAAGTGGTGAGATGTCCTTTCACACTTCAAATCAAGCACTTCTCGTATTTTCAATAAGCATTCTTCTCATGAGCACAATCAACCTACATGCCAAAAATATAAAAACTAAATCAAAGCAATTAAATGAAAGCATTAAAATAAACGATGGGTTGCCTCCCATCTAGTGCTAAGTTTAACGTCTTCAAGTCGGACGGATTATGGAGAACTCATCAGAATGGCCAAGGATATCGTTCGTTCTTGCCATCAAATTTTAATCTTTGTGCTTCTTCCTCTATTAGGCATTTGTGTCAAGTAACGACTTCAGTAGCATCCTTTGAGATTGGCTTCAAAAATTCCACTCGTTTGAGCTTAAACTCCATTAACCGCTCCTTTCGAGACCACCACTTATTCCTTTTCATCAAATATGTTCCCAACATCTCTTCAAGCTCTCTTTTGTACCTAAGGCATTGAGAAGAATCAATAGGTAAAACAAAGTCAATATAAACAATATTTTGAAAATCAATGCAACTTGAAGAGTTAAAAGATGTAGAAATGCTCATTTCACTCCCAAACTCATCATCAAGTACTCTTAGATCTTGTTCCACTTCATCGAATTCATACTCATCACTTGATTCTTCATCTTCACTTGAATTTTTCTCATCAACAAGGGACAAGAAATCTTGGATAATCTCTTCATTCTCAAAGCTCTCTTCTACGTTAGGCTCTTTACTCCTTTCACATTCTTCCTCTAAGCTTTCTTTTACCTTGTCTTCCTTATCCTCAATAAGCTCAACATCTCTCGAGTCTTCTTCATTATCCCCCGAACACTCTTCTACCTCCAATTTTTCTTTAATATTTTCATCAAAATTTTCCATGTCGTGAAGAGTATTCCGTTCACTTATTATTTGACTCATTTGATGTTCCAGGGCCTCAAATCTCTTATCACGAAACTCTTTCTCTTGTTTCATAAATTCAAATCTTTTATCATTCACCTCTTTCTCTTGTTTCATAAAATCAAACATCTTGGCCATTTAATCCTCCATTGTAAGCTTCCCTTCATTATTAGTGGACACTCTTCTTGGAAATTCCCTTGAACATACCCGTTTTACATAAATATTCTATTCCCTATTTGGTAACTGGGCATGTTCCACACTTGTCCCCTATTAAAGTTGGAAGTAGGCATTGAGTAGGTATTTTGAGGCTCATAGCTTGAAAGACTTGGTTGAAAACTTTGTCTTGTATCACTTCCATAAGCATATCTTCTAAGCATTTCCATCAAGGCATTATTTTTGGATAGAGGAGTAACCGCAGGAACTTGATTGTTGTAAGAACTTAGTACGGAATAAGTGTTTCCTTTATACGGTTGAAATGTATTCACATTGTAAGATCCTTGCCATCCCCCATATATTCCATTATTGTAGCATTGATCCATTTTTGCTCTTCCTCTCAAGATCTACTATAATTCTTCTCCACTTACTATTTTTAGTTTGTTCCTTCTCCCCTTCTTTCAAGGTTGATGTACCTACCAAGAAGAACAAGTTAGAACAAGATTTTCCAAAACAAAGATAAGATGCAAAAAAAAAGTCCTAAGTAGAGCTAATAAATTCAAACACGTTACACCGAAGGCTTTCGCCCCGGCAACGGTGCTATGAACTTGGTTTCAATTTTGATTAAATTGATTTAGAGTAAGTGTACTCTATCGTGTGTAGCACGTAAGCGACCAAGTGCAAAATTTATATAATATCAAACCCAAGGGCGAAAGTGGGTAGTCGTGTTTGAGAAGTGCTTTACTCTAATAGGATGAATCAAAGAAGGAGGGGTTGATTATACTACAAACTAACAACTAGGAAAGCAATTAAAGATAGATGGATACAATGGACATGGAAGATGGATGAAGGTGAACAATCTAAGAAATATGTAAGGCAAGCAACATTCATGGTAAGGTATATATAGACTCACACACACACATGCATAGATGGTCTTTATGTTATGATATTAAGGGCAATCATGATTGTACGCCTAACCCCTATGGCTAAGGTGATTAGGTTCTTAACTCTTTTACAAGTTTAAATTTCCTAAGATTGTTCTTACTCTCAATTCCCATGAAGGTACTATGATCATAAGTTGGGTTCCCCTCACTAGTTCTTCACTAATGTCCTATCATGAGGTTCTAAGCACTTGAAGGGTATGGCTTACCTCTCCTCATACTAACTAAGTCATCTCATGCAATCAATGATTCAATTAAGCTACTAAGCATAATATTGGAATGGCCATCCTAACACTATGAATAGAGAATTTAACCACACAAATCATACATAAAATGAGAATAAGCATTCATGATAGAAAATATTCATAACAATCATTTCATCAAACATGTGGTGTGCAAAATCTACATAATTCCTAACCAATCATATTGCTAGCCTCACATGAGAACTAGCCACTACATATCATTACAAATTCATTACAATCCAAGGCATGCTCCATTTGAGCCAAATAATGAAGAAAATAACAAAATAAAGGTAAGTTGGCTCCCCTTTGATGGTGAACTTCCTCCTCCTTGATCATGTTATAATCTTCAACTAATGATGAATTCCTCTTCTTAGATTGGTGGATTGATAGAAAAATGGATGGATTTGAGGAGATCAAAAAGATTGGATGTATGAAGTGAAGGGTGGAAGAGATGGAGACGAATGTGTGTGATTTAGGTGTTTAGTGTGTGTGGAAACTTATCCAAAATGATTCCTCTCTGATTTTGTGGTCAAAACATGTATTTATACCCCATGGAAGCTTCTAGAACACGTGTAATTTTTAATTCTGATTTTAGCCCGGACTCAACTCGAGCAGGCACAGCTCGAGTCGAGCTGTGACATGGTTCGGCATTTTTTAATTTCTTATGGAGCACGACTTGAGTTCCATGCATGGCCTCAGTCATGGACGTGTAGCTAATTCTGATGCCCACGCACGGACTCGATTATAGGCCCGTGTTCAACACATGACTCGAGCTTAACCACACAACTCGACTCGAGCTTTAGAGCTCGACTCGAGTGTGGTCGAGTCCTATCCAGCCTTTTCGTTTCAGCTCCCGACTCCATTTTGATTCATTTTTGACCTATTTTACATACATTTAAGCTTATTCCCACACATTTATCAATTCAAAACATTAATCTCCAACTCATAATAAAACACCACCAAAAGATACTCAAAACGGATAAAAACACATAAAAATACATAATAAAAGACACTAAAATCTAGGTGAAAATGACACCGATCATGCTTTTTTGTGGGATACCTACATGAACAAAAGGGTTACAAAGTGTATGATGTTAAGAGCAAGAAGATATACACCTCTCATGATGTAAAATTTTATGAGAATATTTTTCTGTTCTAGTATCACGTTGATGAAGCTCGTGATGGCATAAAGGAAACTCCTGGGTAGATTAAACTGATTGTGATCTCCCTAATAATAGTGGGTACGCTGAGATACAATGTGAAGACAATGGTCAAAATAATAGACACGAGGACGATCAGTAAAATGTAGTGGGTCCACGGTAAAGTAGTAGAGCCAAGAGACATCCATCTCATCTTCAAGAATATGAGGTTGAGTTACTAATATATATAGACCACATACAACCCACATCCAATCCGGTTTCCTCAATAGTACACCCTCTTGTTAATTATATCTCTTATGATAAATTTTCTCTTGCTCACAAGTGTTTCTTGACTGCCATCAATAAAATTGATGAGTCAAAATTTTATTCACAAGAAGTCAAAATACAATAATGGCGCGATGCGATGGAAAGGAAATTTGAAGCATTAAAAGCAAATGAAACATGGAGCCTATAAAATTTACCACCAGGAATACTGATGAGAGTGTAAATTCACGTGTTTTGGGCTCGGATTCGTGTGGAAGTTGAGTATGATTTGGTCTATTATCAAGATGAATCTGGATGTTTATAGAAAATCCCGTTAATCAGAGGCTACAGAGGCTTTTTGAGCATATTTATACAGGAAAACAGGTCTTAAGGGCTCGGAATGGGAAGACATGATTTTCGAGGCATTTTTCGAAGGTTGTTCGACCTCGGAGGCTTGTTCGACCATCGTCATTTTGGTTGAACAAGAGGAGCCAAGTCGAGAAAAATGCACAAAAACATACAGAAGCATTGCTCGACCAAGAGAGTTCATTCGACCAGTATTATCTTAGTAGAAAGGAAGGAGTTTGGTCGAACAAAATGTGCAAAAACTTACAGAGAGTTTGCTCGACCAGCGTTCGACCAGGAGGGCTTGCTCGACCAATGGAGGCCTGGTCGAACAGAATGCCGCTGATTCTATTTTTGATAGTTCCGGGTTTCTTTTATCAAATTTGACGTGTGTCTCAAGAAAAAACCCATCAAAGGTCCATGAGGAGCCCTTTACAAGTATAAAAAGGGATGTAGAGCACATCAAGAAAGGAGTTAGATTCCACATCCATCCTACACCACATCCAAGCCCTAACTCCAACCTACGGAGCTATGGAGAGAGGTTCGTCTATCGAACCAAGTGAAGATTCAAGATGGAGAGAGTCGCGACGGCGCCCGCATCTAGGGTTTACTTAGCTTCTTAATTTATCTTGTAATTTTCAAGACTATGGGTGAGATCCTACCAACCACCATGATTGTTCCTAGATCAATCATGGGCTAGAACCGCTTCGGTAGTTCTAGGGTTATGAAGGTTTTATGAGTTAATTGAATTTTCATATGTAAACTTCTTAATTTATCTTGTAATTTTCAAGACTATGCTTTTTAAATTCATACTCACAGTCGTTTTGTGCATCATTAACTGTTATGTAGAGTCTGAATACATATCTTGGTTATTGATTGAGTGCGTTCACTGCTGAGCAGGGTTACATGTTATAATTCTAAGTGAATGGATTCCGAAGTCTTATTAGAACTATCTTATATAAATACTTGTTAATTGAATATTATTCGGGTTAATAAGTAGGATAAGGAGTATAACTTCATAGTACCTATAAAAGGAGATCATATCGGGTTAGAGTACCAAGTGCACGGGAAATAATTGACACTGAAGTACCTAGAAAGAGGGGTGAATTATATCTCTTGCTCCAAGGATATTCACACATGTCATACACTTGTGTGCTTGTGTCTATAGAGTGAACTTGCATGGTTTAGTGATACATCCATATTCCACAAGGCAGAGTCGGATATTAATACGTGGAAAGGAAATTAATAAGTAAAACTGGATGACCTGAAGAACTACCTAATTTCTCACTTGATCACAGTCGTATTATCTCTACTGCTTATTATTTTAATAGTTATTTTCATTATTCGTTACTTAGTTACTTAATCTTCAAAATCATATTGCTATAATAGTCTTAATAAGTTAGAATATAATCGAATTAATAATAATCTATCTCTCAGGTTCGATAATCACTTGGTTGCCCATCAAAACTACAATTGATATCTTTATACTTAAGGATTAATTTTATGTGTTGAGATAACACTCATCAAGTTCTTAGCGCAGTTGGCCGGGGATGGCATTAATTATTAGTTTATTATTTCTAGTTTAATTGAGATTATCTTATTCTTGTATTGGTTTTCTAACGCTTATTTTTCTTAGGTGTATGCTCACTAGATCAAAGGTAGGAGAATTAGAACCTTACAATCCTGAGATCGGTGCGTCATCGAGAAAGAAGATGAAGAAGAACAGGAACAAGAAAGTAGAACCAACTGAAGCTCTTAATTAGGAGTTGAATTTGACGTGCTGAATCCGCAAGTAACTGAAGCTGCAACCGAATTCAACTTGAAGGCAGAAACAGTCAACAAGGTGGCGAATCCTGATACACTTGCCATCCGTGAAGTCTTTAAGAACAATAGAGGAGGTAATGCGGGGCTGTTAGGAGTAAGAAGGGCCGGAGCTGATTTTGACTTTCACCCTGCTCTTATCAGCATGATTGAAAGGAGTCCCTTCTCTGGGAAAACCTTCGAAGATCCTCAGCAATATCTGAATAAGTTCCTTGGGTATGCAAGTACACAAAAAGATGCAGGAGCTCACGAAGATGCGAGGAAGATCATCTTGTTTAAGTTCTCGCTGAATGAAAAAGCGAGAGATTGGCACGATAATCTTAATGCTGTTGAATGTGATACTTGGGAGAAATTGAAAGTGAAATTCTTGGAGCGATACATGCCACCTTCAAAGGTGTTCAAGATGAAATAAGAAATCAATCAATTTGCTATCCATGGTAATGAAAAGTTTCATAAGGCATGTGACAGATTCAAGGACATGCTTAGGAAGTGTCCGCAACATGGGCTATCTAAAGCTCAATACATCAGTATTTTCTATAGCGGATTGGACTGTGATTCTCGAGTTTTACTGGATGCTTCTTCTAATGGAGCATTGCTTACGAAGTCATCTGTTGAGGTCGAAAAGCTCTTTGAGGATATTTCGATGAATTCAAGAGATTAGCCAACTGATAGATGAGACGCACTTATGTTCTTGGAAAGGTAGCACAGGTTGAGCATACTATGGTTTAGTCAGGAAGATACGATGAGATCGTCTCTAGTTTGACTAATATCAGCAAGCTACTGGAGTCTCAGCAAAAGTAGATCATGAACTTATCGCAGCGAGTACTAATTATGCAGCAGGATGTTAGCTATGAAGGAGCTAGCCAATAGGAGATAGAAGAGGCAAACTATGCTATGGGTCAAAGTATTCAAGGAACGAGGTTCCAAAATCAAGGAATCGGAATTATCAGGGGAACTACAATAATCGTGGTCCCTCGGGTAATTATCAACCACCAAGGAGGCTAGAGTTTCATGGAGTAATCCCAATAATTCAGTACAACCTCCTATCGGTGTTGATCGGGTGCTAAGGTAGAAGAAGGGAAACCGGGTTTCGAGGATACAGTGAATAGGTACATGGCAAGGAATGATGCAAAAGTAGATCGACTTGAGGCTAAGTTAGAGAAGAAGATTGATGCCAATCATGAAGATCTGTCTAAACAAGTTAAAGACCTTACATTGTTGATGGGGGAGATGGCAGGAAATGTGAACAAATTGACTCAAACTATTGAGAAGGGGAAGTTTCCATCTCAAAGTATTGAGAACCTTAAAGATTGTCATGCCATCACATTTAGGTCGGGAACGTAGTATGAAGGTCCGATGAAGCCGGCGAGCGAAAATGAAGGGGACATAGGTCTTGTTCAACCAAACCTACTTAGTTCGACCAGACCTGATAGTCGAACTGAGGTCGAACAAGCTTTGAAAAAACTATATTTTGATGCTTTATTTTCTGTCCCACCATTCGACCAAAACACTACCGTTCGACCAGACCATCTTGGTCGAAAGCTAGTCGAACAACAACGAGGGGAGATGATATCGCGATCAGAGCCACTGTTCAACCAACACACATCTGTTCGACCAGAACATCTTGGTCGAACGCTGGTCGAACAACAACTGAAGAATTTGAACTAGCGATCAGAAACATTATTCGACCTTGCACAGTCTGTTCGACCAAACTAATATGGTCGAACAGAGGTTGAACAACTTTGTTTAGCACCCATTTCGATATCAATGCTACACCTATTGTTCAGAATATTCCAGAGCCATCCCAAGAGCATTATACTGAGCTCACAGTAGAAAAGAAGTGGGAAAGAGCAAAGTGATTGAGAGCCGAGAAGGATAAGGCGGAGAAGGTTTAGGGTGATGAATGAGGAATTCCAAAGACTCAGATCCCTCCTCCGTTTCCCTTTCGGATAGTCAAGAAGGGATTGGAAGAAAAGTTCAAGAGATTTCAGGATATTATGAACAAGATAAGCTTGAACATTCGTTTCTCATAAGCAATCATGGAAATGTCGTACTATGCCCGATTTTTGAAAGATATCTTATTGAAGAAGAGAAGCTTGAACAGGGTAGAGACAGTGAATCTGTAAGAAAACTGCAGCTCGATCATTCAGAGAAAGCTGCCACAGAAGTTGAAAGATCCGGGGAGCTTTGTTAAGAGTGAAAATAAGCGTGTTTGATTGTCCAATTTAACACTTTATTGATGAGAATTGTTGTTATATATTAGCACAAGTGTCTTATATTCGATGTATGTGAGAAAAAGGCATACTTGAGGTGTTTTATTATGTTTTATGTGGAAAAAGGGATCAAAAGTGCCAAGTTGGAGAAAAGGTGCAATTTATGCAAGGATGCTCTGAAACGCACGTCCAACTTGTGTAATTTTTCTATGTTTGTGTGGAGCTCTGAATTGGAAGTGCGATACATGGTTGGAAGTCCACAGAAGAGAAGGTCGTTTTAGCATAAAGAACACCTTAATTGGATTTCAAACTAGAGAGTTATGATCAAAGTGGTGACGTCGCGCACGCTGTGCCGAATAGAATGGCTGTGCCACTTTGTGTGACTTGTTACACCTTCAAATGTTGTAGTTTCTATAAGTTCTTTATATGGATAGAAATCGTGAATTCAGATGTGGAAGTTATGCTCAAATTCGTGAAGTCGCGCAGCTGCCAGCGAGAATTTTTGAATTTGTGCATGTTTTTACACCCCTAGTGTGTGTTTGCGTGTATATTCATGTTTTCCAAGAAAAAGCCCATCCAAGGTCCATAAGAATAGCTTAGAAGTATAAAAAAGGATGTAGATCACATCATTATTCATTAGATTGAATTGGAGAGGGCCACAAATCCATCCTACACCCCACAAAGGGGGATCACCCCCAACCATCATCCACATCCTTTCCTCCATCCATCCATCACTGTGAATATTCGTCTGTGGAATCAAGAGGAGAACTAAGAGTAGAATTCAAGATAGAGAAGGACACAACGACGCCACATCTAGGGTTTATTTTGTTTCCTAATTTATCTTATAATTTTCCAGACATCTGGGTAAGATCTATCCAACACCCATGATTATTCTTCGTAACATCATGGGCTAGAGCCTTTTTGGTAGAACTAGGGTTGTGAAGGTTTTTACGAATTAATTGAACTTTCGTATGTAAACTCCATACAACACTACTTGAGGATTTATTTTATATATGATTGTGCTTTCTTAATCCATATTCACGGTCGTTTTGTGCATCTTCAATTGGTATATAGAGTCTGAATATATATCTTGGTTGTAGATTGAGTGCGGTGAATTGAATTGAATTCGGGTTATTAAGTAGGATAAATAGGATAATTTTATAGTACCTATAAAGGGAGATCATATCGGGTTAGAGTACCAATTGGCCAGGGAAATAATTGATACTGATAGTACCTAGAAATGGGGGTGGAATTATATCTCTTGCTCCGAGGTTATTCACACGTGTTACACGCATGTTTACTTGTGTCTATAGAGTAGATATGCATGGTTTAGTGATGTGTCCATATTCCACAAGGCAGAGTCGGACATCAACACATCGACACACGAAAGGAAGATTAATGAGTGAAACTGGATATCCTAGAGATACCTATTCTCCTACTTGATCCACTTTCGTATTCTTTGAGTGATATTTTATTTTATTTATTATTTAAATTAATTGTTTAATAGTTTAATAATTAAATCTCAAACTTTATTGCCAACTTGTCTTAATTAACTAGCTTATAATTAAATTGATAATACGCTGTCCTTTAGGTTCGATAATTTACTTGGTCGCTTTCTTAAGCTGCAACTAATATCCTTAATACTTGGAAATTAATTATGCGTGCAAAGAAAAAACGCATCAAGCTTCACTATCTTATGTGAGATTGGAAAGGGGCCGGCAAGTAAAGCTTTATGTGATCTTGGAGCAAGCATCAACTTGATGCCCTTATCTATATTTAAGAAGCTAAGTTCGGGGGAGCTCACTCCCACAACAGTGGCTTTGCAATTGGCGGATAGGTCTATGACTTTTCTGAAGGGTGTAATAGAGGATGTACTTATTAAAGTGGACAAGCTCATATTTCCTGTGGATTTTCTTGTGCTTGAGATGGAAGATGACAAGGATAATGTTCCCTTTATCTTAGGGAGACCATTCCTTACTACTGCTGGATCTATGATTGATGTTCAAAAAGGTGAGCTTAGGTTACGGATGGATAAAGATGAGGTCTTGTTTAACCTTGACAAAGCAATAAAGATGTCAATGGAGACGCAGTGTCACAGTATCGATGTGGTGGAGGAGATTGTGAAGGAAGACATGTCCTTGATCCTTTCAACGGATCCCTTGGAGACATGCTTGATAGAGTCTCTTACTTTTCCCACAACAGAGATAGATGAGCTTTCCAATGAGGTATGTATTGATTTTCTTGAAAACCTACTTTCTTTGGGTGATGACAGGTGTGAATCAAAGAGAACCAAGTTTGAAGAGGTAAAGTGGACTAGAAAATACTTGCCTTTGGATAGAGAGAGCACTCTCAAAGAAGAAAAGAAGGAGGAGTTGAAACCACTACCTGAGCACTTGAAGTATGCCTATCTAGGTGACAATGAACAATATCCGATAATTGTATCTTCTTCCCTTGATGATGATCAACTTGAGGAGTTGTTAGATGTGCTTAAGAAGTATAAGTCTGCAATTGGTTGGTCTCTTGATGATTTGAAGGGTATTAGTCCATTATATTGCATGCATACAATAAGATTGTTAGATGAGGCCAAGAGTAGCATTCAGAATCAGCAGAGGGTGAATCCTGCTATTCAAGAAGTATTAGTAAGCAAATCCTAACGTTGCTAGATGCAGGAATTATTTATCCCATTAGTGATAGTCCCCATGTGAGTCCATTGCATATTGTAGCTAAGAAGGGGGGCATGACTATAGTGAAAGCCGATGATGGTGAGACTTTATCCACTAGAATTCCTACGGGATGGCGTGTGTGTACGGATTACAGAAAACTGAATAAAAATACATGCAAAGACCATTTTTCCCTTCCTTTCATGGATCAAATGCTTGATCGTCTTGCAGGGTATGAGTTTTACTGTTTCTTGGATGGGTACTTGGGTTATAATCAAATCATGATTGCACCCGAGGACCATGAAAAGACTACTTTTACTTACCCTTATGGAACTTTCACCTTTAGGAAGATGCCTTTTGGATTGTGTAATGCACCTGCTACATTTCAGCGCTGCATGATGGCCATATTTGATGGGTTGATAGAAAAGATCATGAAGTGTTTATGGATGATTTTTTGTGTTTGGTTCCTCCTTTTATATTTGTTTGTCTAACTTGTCAACTGTTTTGAAGAGATGCCAAGATACTAATCTTGTCTTGAATTGGGAGAAGTGTCACTTTATGGTAAGAGATCTGATTGTTCTTGGCCATCATATTTTGGCTAAGGGATTGTGGGTGGATCGAGCAAAGGTGGTGGCCATTGAGAAGCTTCCACTACCTACTAATGAAAGAGGAGTGTGGTCCTTCCTTGAACACGCCGATTTTATAGAAGATTCATAAAAGACTTCTCGAAATACTCCAAGCCCTTATCTCATATACTTGAAAAGTATGTTCCTTTTGTTTTTGATGAAGAGTGTCTAACAGCTTTTCAGGTTTTGAGAGAAGCGCTTATTACTCCACCTATCTTGATCACACCGGATTAGACTCAGTCGTTTGTACTTAAGTGCGATGCAAGTGACTTAGCAATTGGAGTGGTGCTTGGACAGATGAGGGAAAAGAAGTTCTGCGCCATTTACTATGCGAGTAAAACTTTTGATGCAGCATAAAAGAACTACACTATTACTGAAAATGAGTTTCTAGCCGTGGTTTATGCATTCAACAAGTTTTGACAGTATTTGGTTGGCATGAAGACTATAGTGTATAAGGATCACTTCGCGATCCGGTACTTGATGGAGAAGAAGGAAGCAAAGCCAAGGATCATTAGATGGATTCTTCTTCTGCAAGAGTTTGATATGGAGATCCGGGATAAGAAAGGAATGAAGAATGTTTTGGCGGATTACCTATCAAGGTTGGAGACAAGGGAGCATTGTGATGATTCTTTCGATTATATAGAAGAAATGTTCCTTGATAAGAAGATAATGGCGATGTTTGCTGAAGAGGCTGAAAGAGCTTGTGTGGTAGCTGCTCAAAGAATGGATCCATGGTACACTGATTATGTCAATTACATTGCCGTAGGTGAAATTCTAAAAGATCTCAATAGGTATCAACTTGCGAAGTTTAAGAGAGATGTTGAGACATTTATATGGTATGATCCGTTTGTCTATAAGATTTGTACAGATTCCATAGTCCGTAGGTGTGTGCCTGAGATGGAGATGGCGAGTGTTCTTGAATTTTTCCATGAACGTCCTAACGGGAGGCACTTTGGAGCTCAAAAGACGGCGGCTAAGGTACTTCAATCAGCTCTTTATTGGCCTATTTTGTATAAAGACTGTGAGCCCTATGTGGCAACATGCGATAGATGTCAAAGGATGGAGAACATAAGTAGAAGAGATGAGATGTCACTTCAGCCGAGCATTGTTGTTGAGATCTTCGATGTATGGGGGATCAATTTCATAGGACCTTTTCCCCCATCTAATGGATTTCTTTACATCCTTTTAGCACTGGATTATATTTTTAAGTGGGTGAAAGCCATTCCCACTTGTGTGAATGATTCAAGGACTGTTTTGTCCTTCTTGAGGAAACATATCTTTGCCCGCTATGGAGTTCCTAGTGCACTAGTGAGTGATGGAGGGTCACACTTCGTCAACAAGCTGCTTGAAAAAGTTCTCAAGGATTATGGTGTTAAGCATAGGGTTACTATACCCTATCACCCTCAAGCGAATGGGCAAGCGGAAGTCTCCAATCGATAAGTGAAGCCAATCTTAGAGAAAGTAGTCGAGACCAATAGGAAGGATTGGATTATGAAGCTCGATGATGTTTTGTGGGGGGGGGGGTTTGAACTACTTACAAGACAGTGTTGGATATGTCACCGTACCAAATTATCTATGGGAAGTCGTGCCACTTACTCATAGAAATTCAACATAGAGCTTTTTGGGCAATGAGAAGCTTGAACTTGTCTCTTAAGGATCAAAAGGAGTCGAGGATGACTTATATCAATCAATTGGATGAGTTCAGAAATCGAGCTTTCAAGAACTCGGAGATCTACAAGGAAAGAATAAAGAAATGGTATGATTCGAAGATCTCCTACAAAGAGTTCAAGCAAGGTGATGAGGTATTACTTTTTAACTCTCGTTTGAAGCTTTTTGCAGGAAAATTAAAATCAAAGTGGACGGGACCGTTCATTATCCATAGAGCCTATAGAGGGAAAAGTTTTGAACTCATAGACAAAGATGGGGACATCATAGCGGCGAATGGGCATCGATTGAAGCATTACAAGTTGCCGGATGATGCTTGCGTCGTCTTTGAGGATACCTTGCACTAAATAGGTACCATCGTGACTCTCCAATGTTAATCAAGAGCGCTTGTTGGGGGCTTTTCCTCCTGTTTTAATGCTTTATTTTATTAGTGTGAGTGGGAAATTTTTATACTTGATGTGCTTACTATTCGGAAATTACATCTCTTTGTAAACTTAGTTTCGACTATAGTTTCTACTAAGTTTGGGGGGTGTGATGTACTTACCTCATCGAAGCACTAAAGATATAATCTTTTCATTGTAATGTTTGTTAGGGGAGTTGATTTTTTGCGGCATATTGAAACTTTAACCGGTTTTAATATGTCGATTTTTTTGCAATTTGCCTAATGTTTAGTGGTGTTTTGTTTTGTGTGTCGTATGTGGAGTATACATGGTTTTATCTAGTCTAAAGTGGTTCTCTAGCTTAAGTTTTGGTTATCATGATACTTGATGTTGTCCTATAGTTTAAGTGTTGCAGGGAAAGATAAAAAAGTACGAAGTTTCAAGGTTCGGTAAGTTGTTCGACCAAGATGCTATCGTTCGACCAGAAGTTTTGGCTGAATACTGGTCAAACAAAATGAACAAAAACTTACAGAAGCTCCGTTCGACCAGACCGTGTTGTTCGACCATGCTCATTAAGTCAAATGCTGGTCGAACAAAATGTTCAAAAACTTACAGTGAGGCTGTTCGACCAGCGCACTTTGTTCGACCATATTTTAAGTCGAACGGAGGTCGAATGGAGCAGGGGAGAATAGAGGGTAAATTTTACAAGTTGTTCGACCTCAAGCTATTGTTCAACAAAGAAATTTAAGTCGAATGGAGGTCGAACAAGTCACGTTTTAGTGCAGATCTGAGTTGTTCGACCAATTGCTCGACCAAGTTTTCCTTTTTGTTCAAGCAAATCCCGTTACCTTCTCTCGAGCACCGATTTCAACTGTAAGTCCCTCTTCCAAAACTCTTCCCCATACTTTAATCTACCCTTCCACACACTTCACATCCAAAATTAAGAGGATTCAAGTCCATATTGGGGATATTCTACTCAAATATTTGGAAACTCGTCACCGTTCATTGCACGCACACCATGGGCAACAAAGGTATGTTTTCAAACTTCTATACCGTGAATTGATGAAGATTATGCTTAGGAATGTTCAGAAAAGATATTGCTTCATCTTCAAAGAGGAAGGAGACCGAGTCTCCTAGGAAGGATGGTGGTGCCAAAAAGCTTAAACTGGATAAGATGAAACCTTCAGATTATGGCATTAGGATCACTATTTGGGAGGAGAAGAAGGAGTTATAGGCAGCTATAGCAAGCAAGATCATGAGGACTCGCTATCAAGATGATGAAGCTATGGTTGCAATGAACATTATCAACGATATTCGTTGGATGTTCAATCGAGTATGGATAACTAGGTTTATGGAGATAAAGAGAGAGATGTATTTCCATATAACTGCTGAGGTGCTATGTTCATTGAGTATTGAGCGTGGAGATTGCTATCTTCCATATGCTCTCCGGATGCAGATTGGTGGGCAAGAGCAGTTGATGCATGCCCGAGAGTTTAATGATTTGATCGGCTGTGAGAATGTGTCTGAAGTGGAGCACGATAATTTCAGACCTGATGAGTTTTAGAGGTTTATCTCAGGGAGGTGAGGAAGATATAATTCGAATGCTTCCAAGGTTGCTTTTATTCGTAATCCCATGATTGCATATATGGACCAGATCTTGAGTAACACGCTGTTTGCTTGATCCGAGGGATGAGCTGTATGTGCTGTGGTGTATGCTTAATGGAGTCCGCTTCAATGTAGCGGCTTACTTTTCCAGCATCATCATAAGTTCACTACCCACGGATTTCAGCGTGTGAACATCAGAGGACTTATTACTCTGATAGCCGAGTATTATAGAGTTGATTTTGTTAGATTGTATACTAAAAGCCTAGATTTTGTATTGAACAATGTTTTAACAATTTTATTTGAAATTAGAATCATATGATCAAATGTTTTGCATATTATAAATTGTGTATTTATATGTTTGTGCAAAAGTCCATTTACTTTATACAGTAGATAATATGTTGTGTGACAACACGCGGAAGATCATATCATCAGTTTTCTTATAAAGTATAAATAGATGCTCACAACTGAGATAGACGGGGACTATCTATTGGGATGGTTGTAGTATGGTTTGGTATTAGTTTGTCTTGACTATAGAATCACATTAGTGCACCTTGTGTGTATTGAGCAGGACCGCTTGAGATCATTCGACTTGTACTGTCTATATAGGAGAACTTGATCTCAGTTATTATGGATGTTCGTGCTCTTAATCCCTATATAATAACCTCGACACATAGGGCAGTATGTATTTCTTTGATTAATCAATGGGTGAGATTTACATGTATTAAATCAACAAACTCGATGAGTTGGGAAATAGTATTGTCTCTATAGTGTGCTGTTGATTGTAGAAGGAATCCGTGTCCGACATAGGTTGATGATGTCCCCTTGAGGAGCTCATAAGGATAATCATGTAAATCTTGCAAGTGGATTAATTCTGGCATGATAATAAGGTTGAGTGGTACTACTCTCGGATGAGATATTAATTAATTTGAGTTATCAGTAACTTAATTAATTAATGGGCATTGTATATCTTAAACATGGGGAGATTTTTGGGCTCATAATAAGAAGGATCCCATAACGTAATTATGGGATTGGAGCGGCAGTGCAGTAATAATATTTTAGTGGACTATATTATTATTATTGGACTTAAGTATAAGCTTTGGGCTAAGCTTGGATACTTAAGCCCAATGGAGGCCCAACTCCAATTTCTCCTCTTGGTCCCTGCTGTAGCCCATATATAAGTCTTTTCAGCTTCCTATAATCCTATTCTGAGCGCCGTTTTTTATGTGAGAAGGGAGAGAAGCAGATTGAGTTGATCTTGAAGATTTTTGACCACACAACATCTGAATTGGACTTAGAGAATACAACAAAAGATCAAGAGGTTGTTCTCCGCAGTTCTTCAACAACAAACCCTAGTGAAAGGTATTGTAGAGTTTGATTTATTGCTTCCGCTAATCTAGTTTACATAGAACCCTAACGGTTTATGCTAAGCCAAATGATCCATTGCCAACAATTGGTATCAGAGCGACAGTTTTGTGGTGAAATGTGACATGTTAGGCTAGGGTTAATGTGCTTTACGTGTGTTTATTATCGAAAAGAAAACATGATTATTAGGGTTTGTATATGTAAGAATTATCTTAAGTGTTTCTTTTTCGGCGGATTAAGCATGGGTTTTAGGGTATGTGGATTCTTATTATTCTGTAAATATCCTATATATGCGATGCGTGCTCCCGATGCAAATCTGTATGTTATGCGGGCTGGAAAGTCGATCCTGGAGAAAGCCCAGGTCAGATGCATCACTAAATATTATCGATAAAAGCTGATGTATGTCACGAAAGTGTTGGATTGTATACTAACAGTCTAGTTTTTTTGTATGAATAATCTTATAACAATTTATTTGAAATGAGAATCATATGATCAAATGATTGCGTCTTATAATTTATTTATATGCACGATGCAATAGTCCACTTACTTTATACTATAGATAATATGTTGTGCGACAACACGTGGAAGATCATATTATCGGTTTCCTTATAAGTATAAACATATGCTCACAACCGAGATAGACGGGGACTCTCTATCGGGATGGTTGTAGTGTGGTTTGGTATTAGCTTGCCTTGGCTATAGAATCACATTAGTGCACTTGTACGTATTGAGCAGGACCGCATGAGATCGTTCGACTTATACTGACTTATAGAAAAACTTGATCTCTGTTATTATGGATGTTCGTGCTCTTAATCCCTATACAATAACCTCGACACGTAGGGCAGTATGTATTTCTTTGATTCATCAATGAGTGAGATTTGCATGTAATTAAATCAACAAACTCGGTGAGTTGGGAAGTAGTGCTGTTTCTATGGTGTGCTGTTGATTGTAGAAGGAATCCGTGTCCGTCATACGTTGATGATGTCCCCTTGAGGAGCTCATAAGGATTATCATGTAAACCCTGCAGGTGGATTTATTCCGGCATGATAATGAGGTTGAGTTGTACTACTCTTGGATGGAATATTAATTAATGGAGTTGTCAGTAACTTAATTAATTAATGGACATTGTATATCTTGAACATGGGGAGACTAACGGGCTCATAATAAGAAGGAGCCCAAAACGTAATTTTAGAATTGGAAAGGTAGTGCAGTAATAATATTTTAGTGGAATATATTATTATTATTGGACTTAAGTATAAGCTTTAGGCTAAGCTTGGATACTTAAGCCCAATGGAGGCCCAACCCAATTTCTCCTCCAGGTCCCTGCTGTAGCCCATGTATATAAGTCACCTCAGCTTATCTGGAACTCTAATTTTTTTTATTCACGTGTGATGAGGGTTGAGAGCAGATTGAGGAGGTCTCGTAGATCGTCGCCCACAAGACGTCGAGATCGGACTTGGGACATACAGCAGAAGATCAAAAGGTAGTTTGCTGCTGCTGTCCATCACATTTTGAAATTTATATAAAATCGTACAGTACTCAGAATTTGATGATCAATATACTGACGGAAAGCTGTTGAAGAGAGGATCGTTGAGCACAAAGATCATTCAATTCTGACATCAGACGAGGAAGTTATGGCCATTCTCGTGGTACTGCACACTCTGCCAGCGAGAATCCTTCATCTTCTACATACCCTGGTGAACGGTAATCGTTTCTATGATTTATTGCTTCCGCTGATATTAGAAACATATGAATCCCTAACGGGTCATGTTAACCAAATGATCCAAGTGCCAACATGAAGGATGATGATGACGTCGTTAAGGTGAGCCCATGGTGATTTAGGGTGGGACTGTACAAATAGCTAACCGAGTCTATCGAAATCGATGACGAGAGCATGAAGCGACGTTGTTGGGGAAGAACTCTGGGCTATCGATGATGAAGGCGTGCCTCAGCAGTGCAGTTCGCAACATCGCCAGAATTAAGCAACTACACATGGCGGCAAGATCAACGATGGGAGTTGGCTGGCACGACGATGAGAGGCGTCAGACCTGGACAACTGGCTTTTAGGCGAGATACAACAGGATTCTGGGCATTTTAGATCTATTCTGGTTGAGTCAGATGCGATTTTGGGTGAGTCAGAGGTGATTCTGAGCGAGTCGCTGATGATTCCGGGGCAGGTCTGTTTTCTGTTCGATCGGGCCTTCATTATTTGCTGGCATGTCTGCAATTTTGCCGGCCGGTTCTCCCTGTTGTGAGATGGCACCGTACGAAAAGCTGTAAGATGGCACAGGCAGAACCGGCTGGCAGCTTGAGGCATCAACTGTCCAGTTGACAGCATGACGTGAAGACAACTGCCGAGATGTCCGGCGGGCCTGTTGGGTGGTCCAGCCAAGAGTAGGGCACGGAGAGATGGCTGACGGCTCTATTCCGGTGGGCTGTCGGGATGGCCACCGGGAGCAGCAGGCACCTCTAATGAAGCTTGGTGCTGGAACGTGGAGTACAATGCATCAAATGCCCGACGAGTATAGGGTAGGATCAAAGGGCTTGGTGGACTTTATTTGCAATGCAGTGTGGGCTTGGTGGACTTAATTTCTTAAGTTTGGTCTTGGGCTACGTTGATGGGCCCTTTTGTGGTTTATGGGGTGCTTATTTTGTGCAATTGCTGTTTTGGGCCTGCTGGGCCCATTTGCTTGATTCACTAATTTTGCACTTAATTCCTTATATATATAACTTGATTAATTATTTTATTTGATGATTATTGTTATATATGTGAAAAACATGTTCTATGTAATTTAATTTATTTTTTTTTAAATTACTTATTAATAGAAGCATGCTAAGGATATATATTTTATTATTTAAATATTATATGCATGTTAAAAACCCTCGGTGTAAAATAACTAAGTGGGAGAGGGGATTAGTAATTAATTCCCGCGGCCTCCATTATTGGTTTGTAAGTAATGTGAGTAAACTTGCGCGTCGGCAATAGAGCCTTCCTCCCCATCGGATGAGTTTATTCACGGGTCACTGGTACAAACTTCTTTAAGATGACTGTAGGAAGTTATCCGAGCGTGTGTGTACTTCTCTATCTGTAAGGCACATAAATTTGCGCAATGGACTTAGGGTCAAATAATGGTGTACACTTAGATGTAAATAATAATTATCCTCCCCATCGGAGTCACTGCTGTTATTTGCATGGCTAAAGAGAAACCGACTATTAATTATTTTATCATAAAGTTAGGTTGACAAATAAAATTATTGGGTAAAACCTTCTCTTGTAAGTATTCGGGTTTGTATACATCCACACTATCCTGGCATGCAGACTCACGGTGCTTGAGATGTTGGTGAATTTTATTTTATATTTTTTTGAGGGATTCAATATAAATTGATAAATTCAATGTGTTTGATCTGTTTATTTATTTATGATTCTTAGGATTTTCAAATGGCACTCAACCCACTTTCTGTTATACTTAAAGAACACAAACTTACTGGCACTAATTATGTTGACTGGAAATAGAACATGAATGTTGTTTTAACTACTGAAGATTATATCTTTGTTCTCACTGAGGAATGTCCTCCGGCACCTACTGATGCCTCTACCGAAGAGCTAAGAGTTGCTTATAATAGGTGGGTCAAAGCTGATAGGATAGCTAAGGGCTATATTTTAGCTTCTATGTCAAATGTGCTTCAGACTCAGCATCAAGCTATGACCACCACTTATGATATGATGCATAATCTTAGGGAACTCTTCGGGCATCAAAGTCATCCTGCTAGGTCGAAGGGCATGTCTGTTCTAATGAACACCAAAATGGCTGAGGGCACTTCTGTAAGGGAGCATGCCCTTAGGATGATGGGCCAACTCAATGAGTTGGAAGTTCTTGGATCTAAAATCGATGGAAAAACCCAGGTCGATATCATACTCCAAAGCTTGCCTAGGAGTTTTGAGCAGTTTCGCCTGAACTACGGTATGAACAAATATTTTGTACATGTTGGCGGAACTTTTGACAGAACTTATGGCGGCGGAAGAACTATTTTGTAGACCTCCTCAGGTTCATGTTACTGAAAATGCTACTTATCCTAGGCCGAAAGGCGGTAGGAATAAGAAGAAGAAAGGAAATTCAGCACTGGTGAACCATGTGAAAGCAAAGGCTGGTGTGGTCAAGAAGCCTAAAGGCAAGTGCTTCAAATGCAAGCAGCCAGGACACTACAAGGCTGACTGCCCTCTTCTGAAGGGGAACAAGAATGGTAAGTCTTATATACTAGTTGTTGAATCGTGTTTAGCGGCTGTATCTGCTGACACTTGGTGTATAGATACGGGACCACTGACCATGTCTGCAATTCTTTGCAGGGGTTCCATCAAACCCGACAGCTTAGTGATGGGGAGATTACCATACTCATGGAAAATGCTACAAGAGTAGTGACTGTTGCAGTGGGAGACATCTATTTATCTTTTAATAAGAATAAAACTCTTATTTTAAGGAATTATCTTTATGTACCTCATTTTAGAAAGAATTTAATTTTGATTTCTAAATTGTTTATGGATGGATATTCTGTTTCTTTTAATGACAAGGTTGTTATAAGAAAAAATAGAATTGTTATCTGTGATGGTGCATTGATAGATAATTTGTATACTCTTAATCCAATTACTCCCACAGTGTAATAAATTGAAACGAATGATACATCTACTAATAAGAGAAAAGAACCTTCAAAAATGAACCAAATATATCTTTGGCATCTAAGACTTGGTCATATTAACTTGAGTAGTATTCAAAGGTTGATAGCTGATGGACCTCTGAGTTCATCAGTAGTGGAAAATTATCCAACTTGCGAATCCTGCTTGGAAGAAAAAATGGCCAAAATGATCTGTTGGAATTGGTTCATTCTGATTTATATGGTCCTATGTCTGTCCAGGAAAGAGGGGGTTATGAATATTTTGTCACTTTCATTGACGATTATTCTAGATACGGATATATTTATTCGATGCGACGCAAGTCTGAGTGCTTTGATAAATTCAAAGAGTACAAGGCTGATGTGGAAAAGCAACTTGGAAAATATATCAAGATACTTCTATTTGATCATGGTGGCGAATACATCTTGGGAGAGTTTAAGAATTATTTATCAGAGCAAGGGATTGAATCCCAATTGTCTGCACCGGGTACACCCCAGTAGAATGGTGTAATAGAAAGAAGGAATAGGACTCTTATGAAAATGGTAAGATCAATGATGAGTTATTCGGAATTACCAAATTTTTTCTGGGGACATGCTTTAGAAACAGCGACTTACATTTTAAACTTAGTACCTTCTATATCGGTAGCCTCCACACCCACAGAACTGTGGACCGGACATAAGCCTAGTCTGAAACATGTTCAGATTTGGGGTGCTTTGGCACATGTGTTGAAGGCAGATGCTGATAACTTAGAATCACGTACTGATGTTTGTCTATTTATAGGGCATCCTAGAGGGATGAAGGATGGTTTATTTTATAGTCCTAAGGACCAAAAGGTGATCGTTAGCACGAACGCCAGATTTTTGAAAGAGGATTATGTAATGAACTACAAATCCATGAGTAAAATTGTTCTAGAAGAAGTAAGAAGGGAAACACCAAACATAATACCAACTGTACATGAGGATATACCACAAGACACTGCACCGTGTGTCACACCTGATACACAATTGCTTGCGGAGCCTCGTCATAGTGGGAGGGTTGTGAGACAACCCAAAAGATTCATGGGATTGGGAGAGTCTTCTGACTTGGTCCCTAATGAACATGAAATTGACCCATGAAATTACAACGAGGTACTGCATGATAAAGATGCTCAATTTTGGCAAAATGCAATGAAATCTGAAATAGAATCCATGCATTCTAATCAAGTCTGGGAGCTTGTAGAACCACCCGATGGTGTAAAAGCTATTGGATGCAAGTGGATCTATAAAAGAAAAAGAGGATCTGATGGTAAGGTGGAAACCTTTAAAGCAAGGCTTGTGGCTAAAGGATATACTCAAAAAGAAGGAATCAATTATGAGAAAACCTTCTCGCCTGTGGCCATGCTTAAGTCAATCCAGAATCTTTTGTCTATTGCTGCTCATATGGATTATGAGGTATAGCAGATGGATGTCAAGACAGCTTTCCTGAATGGAAGTCTTGAGGAAAATATCTATATGAAGCAACCAGAGGGATTCATTGCAAAGGGCGAAGAGCATCTTGTGTGTGAGCTTAAAAGGTCCATTTAAGGATTAAAACAAGCTTCAAGATCATGGAACATCCGTTGTAATGAAGTAATCCAGTCATATGGATTTATTCAATGTCCGAATGAATCATGTGTGTACAAGAAGTGTGATGGAAATGTAGTGGTATTTCTTGTACTCTACGTGGATGATATTCTACTCATTGGAAATAATGTAAAGGTATTATCGGGCATAAGAGTATGGCTGTCCAAGCAGTTTGAAATGAAGGACTTAGGAGAGGCCGGACACATTCTTTTGGGATCAAATTAATAAGGGATCACAAGAAAAGAATGTTGTGCTTATCCCAAGCTTCATATATTGATACAATCCTAACTCGTTTTTTAATGCAAGATTCCAAGAAAGATTTTCTACCTTTTAGACATGGAATACCTCTATCTAAGAAAATATGTCCAAAGACACAACAGGAAATAGAGGTAATGAAGCTAGTCCCTTATGCTTCGGCAGTAGAAATCCTCATGTATGCTATGCTATGTACGAGACCGGATATCTGTTATGCCGTGGGCATGGTCAGTAGGTATCAAAGTAATCCAGGACAAGGGCATTGGACTGCGGTACCTGCGAAGGACTAGGGATTATGTGCTGATTTACCCAACAGATACTTTGTTACCTTTGGGTTATACTGATTCGGATTTTCAATCAGATAGGGATGCTAGTAAATCCACCTCGGGTTATGTGTATACTCTTGGAGGATGAGCTATAATATGGAGGAGTGTAAAGCAGAAATGCATTGCGGACTCCACCATGGAAGCTGAATATGTAGCAGCCTCTGAGGTAGCTAAAGAAGCAGTATGTCTTAGGAACTTCTTAATGGACTTGGATGTGATTCTTGGTTTGCCCAAAGCGATCACAATTTATTGTGATAACAGTGGTGCAGTAGCAAACTCGAAGGAACCACGAGCCCATAAGGCGAGTAAACACATTGAGCGCAAGTATCACTTGATATGAGAAATCATTAAAAAAGGGGAGGTCGTTGTTTCTAAGATTGCATCAGAGGATAACCTGGCTGATCCTTTTACTAAGAGCCTTCCAGCAAAAGCGTTCGATGGGCATGTAGAAGGAATGGGGATTAGATGCGTGTTAGGAGATATGGCAGCGTAGTCTTTTAGTATAAGTGGGAGATTGTTAGATTGTATACTAAAAGCCTAGCTTTTGTATTGAATAATGTTTTAACAATTTTATTTGAAATGAGAATCATATGATCAAACTTTTGCATATTATAAATTGTTTATTTATATGTTTGTGCAAAAGTCCATTTACTTTATACAGTAGATAATATGTTGTGCGACAACACGCGGAAGATCATATTATCGATTTCCTTATAAAGTATAAACAGATGCTCACAACCGAGATAAACGGGGACTATCTATTGGGATGGTTGTAGTGTGATTTAGTATTAGTTTGTCTTGACTATAGAATCACATTAGTGCACCTTGTGTGTATTGAGCAGGACCGCTTGAGATCGTTCGACTTGTACTGTCTATATAGGAGAACTTGATCTCAGTTATTATGGATGTTCGTGCTCTAAATCCCTATATAATAACCTCGATTCGTAGGGCAGTATGTATTTCTTTGATTCATCAATGGGTGAGATTTACATGTATTAAATCAACAAACTCAGTGAGTTGGGAAATAGTATTGTCTCTATGGTGTGATGTTGATTGTAGAAGGAATCCGTGTCCGACATAGGTTGATAATGTCCTCTTGAGGAGCTTATAAGGATTATCATGTAAATCTTGCAAGCGGATTAATTCTGGCATGATAATAAGGTTGAGTGGTACTACTCTCGGATGAGATATTAATTAATTTGAGTTGTCAATAACTTAATTAATTAATGGGCATTGTATATCTTAAACATGGGGAGATTTTTTGGCTCATAATAAGAAGGAGCCCATAACGTAATTATGGGATTGGAGTGACAGTGCAGTAATAATATTTTAGTGGACTATATTATTATTATTGGACTTAAGTATAATCTTTGGGCTAAGCTTGGATACTTAAGCCCAATGGAGACCCAACTCCAATTTCTCCTCCTGGTCCCTGCTGTAGCCCATATATAAGTCTTCTCAGCTTCCTGGAACCCTATTCTGAGCGCCGTTTTTTGACGCGAGAAGGGAGAAAAACAGATTGAGTTGATCCTGAAGATTGTTGACCACACAACATCAGGATTGGACTTAGGGAATACAACAGAAGATCAAGAGGTTGTTCTCTACAGTTCTTCAACAACAAACCCTGGTAAAAGGTATTATAGACTTTGATTTATTGCTTCCGCTGATCTAGTTGACATGGAACCCTAACGGTTCACGCTAAGCCAAACGATCGATCGCCAACAGATTTTAGCAGGCATCGACCGATTCGAGGGGATCCAGACTTGATCCTATCAACATGTGTGAGGATGGGGTTGGTTCAGCAGATGGACGATGCATGGATGTTTATCCATGGCAATAACCCTGTTTCTTTTATATTTCCACTATTTATTGTTGATCTTACTACGATTCAGATCGACAGTAACTTGTTGATGGATACCTCGGAGCATAGGGCGATCTCGAGGACTTGTTTGGAGTAAGGAGATTGGAGATTTCTGGCTGATAAGCACTTATAGGGAGTCCTCATAGATGAGGACATGATTATGGTAGGAGATCCAGCCAACTTCGAAGATGGAGATCAGCCGCCACCACCAGCGTTCGTATATTTGGAGATGGACTTGTCTCCGATGCAGCCACACAGCCCAGGAGCATGAGTTTTTCGAGCCACCACAGCAGCAGCAGGATTTTTAGTGAGCTCAGGATCAGTTCTATCGGGAGCAATTCCGATTGATAAATGAGCACTTTGCCACTCTCAATGCAAACCAGCAAGAGACAAATAGACAGCTGGCTTTGGCAATTGACAATTATGCCGCACTCAATCTTCGGTTGGGAGATTTGAATGATAACTATGAGGCATTGGATAGGAAGGTCGATTCCTTATAGAGGGATTTTGATGATTGGCGCAGAGAGGCGAGAGATGATGATGCTCCGAAGGAGTAGTAGTGCCAGGTTTTTATCCTTGTCTGTTTTATCTCATCCCCTTCTCTTTTTCACTTTACAGGTTGAGGCTTGATGGTGGGTTGGTAGTGTGGTTGTAATATGTGGAGATTCATGCGTGAGTGTTTGTGTTGATGATATTAATTTTTGGATTTGTGGAGGATGGATTCGTTGGTTTGATTTGGATTATTATTGATGATGCTTCATGTTCCGCATTGATGCACGTTTTCTTTGCACGCAAAATTAATACCCATTGCAGCTTAGCAAGCGACCAAGTGAATATCGAACCCAAAGGACGGTGTATTATCAATTTAATTATTAACTAAATTAATTAAGATGAAGGCAATACAATTCTAGAATTTAATTATTAAACTAATAAATAATTAATTAAAATAATAAATAAAATAAAATATCACTCGAAGAATATGAAAGTGGATCAAGTAGGAGAATAGGTAGCTCTAGGATAATCCAATTTCACTCATTGATCTCCCTTTCGTGTGTTGATGTCCGACTCTGCCTTGTGGAATATGGATGCATCACTAAACTATGCAAATCTACTCTATAGACACAAGTAAACATGCATGTAACACGTGTGAATAACCTCGGAGTAAGAGATATAATTCCAACCCCCTTTCCAGGTACTATCAGTATCAATTATTTCCCTGGCCAATTGGTACTCTAACCCGATATGATCTCCCTTTATGGGTACTATAAAATTATCCTCTTTATCCTACTTAATAATCAGAATTCAATTCAATTAATAAGTATTCATATATGATAGTTCTAATGAAGCTTCGGAGTCCCCTCACTTAGAATCATAATATGAAATCCTGCTCAGCAGTGAACGCGCTCAATCAATAACCAAGATATGCATTCAGGCTCTACATAACAGTTAATGATGCACAAAATTACCATGAGTATGAATTAAAAAGGCACAATCATATATAAAATAAACCACAAGTAGTGTTGTATGGATTTTACACACGAAAGTTTAATTAATTGGTAAAAACCTTTACAACCCTAATTCTACAAAAGAGGCTCTAGCCCATGGTGTTGTAGGAAACACACATGGGGATTGGATAGATCTTACCCATATGTTCGGAAAATTAGAAAGTAGAAGAAAAGAATTAGGAAAACCCTTGGTGTAGAGGCCTCCTTCCTTCTCTCTTCCGTCTCTTCAATCCTCTTGGTTCTCCTCTTGATTCCACGGATGAATTTTCCAAGTGATGGATAGATGGAGGAAAGGATGTGGATGATGGTTGGGGGGTGATCCCCCCTTGTGGGGTGTAGTATGGTTGTGGCATCTCTTCCTCTAATCTATTGTATTTCGTTGTCCCCCTGATGGTGTGATCTACATTCCCTTTTATACTTGTAAGCTCTCCTTATAGGCCTTGGAATGGACTTTTTGAGCGATCAAACGCATTGAAGGTGTAAAAATACGTATATGGTAAGTTTTTGCATGTCAATTCGACCACGAAGCTAGGTCGAATTCACCTCCCCTGGTCGAATTGCAGGTCGAATCACCCTACTGAAAGCTTCAGACACCGGATTCGAGCTTCAGGTGCTGGATTCGACCAGCACAGCAGGTTGAATTGAGGTGTCGTGGTCGAATTGCTTCTTTTGCTGTCCAATTCGACCAGGATTCGACCACATGGTCAGGTCGAATTCAAATGTGTGGTCAAATTATCTTGCGCAGTCTTACCGTTTTGCGTATAACTTCCACATCCGAGCTCTAATTTGAGTGATTCTTGTACTCACACGATCCTCTATTCCTTAGATTTCTATCTATATAAATAACATAAGAAAACTCTAAGATTTGAATGTGCAATAGGCCACAGAAAGTAGCATAGCAATTCTGTTCGGCATAGCTCGCGCGACATCACCATTTTGATCATAACTTCCTCATTTGGAATTCGATTGAGGTGTTCTTTACGCCAAATCAACTCTCATTTCAGTGTCTTTCCAACCATGTATCACACTAACAGTTTTGATCTCCACAACAACACAGAAAAATTACAAAATTTGGATGTGCGTTTTCAGCATTCTTGCACAAATTGCACATTTTCTCCAACTTTACACTTTTCATCCTTTTTCTACATAAAACATAATAAAACACCTCAAGTGCACTTGATTCTCACATATAATGAATATAAGACACTTGTGATAATATATGACCACAATTCCAATCAAAAGGTGTTAAATTTGACACTCAAACACGCTAATTTTCACTCTCATCATGGATTTACACTTGTTTTGATGCATGTTGGTTTGTTAATGATGAGCATGTGCTATTTTTACTTGTAGTTCATGAAAAGAGTGATGTTAATTGCATGCTTTGAAGAGTGATTAGGATTCTATTACCATGTGAGAATTCGAGCCTATTGGTCATGTTATGAGCATGATAGTTTATTATTGAGAGTCATTTGTATACTCGTATTCTAGAACTTAACTTGGAGTCTTGTTTGAAATTTATGATTGATAGATACTAGGAAATAATCTTAGGCCATTATTGAGTTGAGCCACTTAGCCAAATTTTTCCTACCTTGTTATATGATTATCATTGGAAGCCCTGTTGAGCTGTTAAAAGCTTTTTCTTTGGCAAGCATATGATAAAAGCCTTTATTCCCTTACTTTTGGTTAAAATACCCTATGTACTAGTAGAGAGTTAAGGTGAATAATGTACCAAGTGATGAAATCAAAGAGGAAAAGAAAACTATGCTAAGTGATGAGTTAAAAGATGGTGGTTAAATCTTGTTTAAGGGTAGTGCCTGAAACTGGTACCCCGACTGCTTAGAATGGTAGTGTCCGAAATTGGTACCCTTGTGCTGTGAAGAAAGAAGATGTTGATTCCAAAGAAAGGAAGGAGCCGATGAATCACAATGATCATGAGAATGATGATGGAGCAAGGAAATTAAGCTGTTTGATGAAAAGCAAAACTCCAAGGTAATTCTCTACTAGTGAATTAGTCATTTTTACCAAAATTCTCCTACCTTTACCAAAGGGCAAACATTACAACCCATAAGACAAGTCCTTTGTGATCCTAGTATTGAAACGATTATAGATGAATTTTTGAGACCCTTGTCAAGCTTATAGTTACGCAAGTATATGAATTGAATTTGAGTGTATATACTAACCCGTGAAGTGTACATTTTTTACACTTGAGAGAGAGCAAACACTTACCCGTAATTTAGATAACTTAGCACTATAGAAGTATTGTGATTAATGGATGTTTTTGCATGAATGAAGGGTATGATGGATTTCATGTTTTGATTTGATATAATTGCGTGTGTTAGAATAGGTTGGGCTTATTATAAGGATCTTGTGAATGACACTCTCTTTCCTCTGTTTTGAATTCGTTGCCTCGGGACAAGCAACATGTAAGTTTGGGAGTTTGATAAGAGTGTAAATTCACATATTTTGGGCTTGGATTCATGTGGAAGTTGAGTATGATTTAGTTTATTATTAAGACGAATCGGGATGTTTATAGAAAATCCATGAATCAGAGGCTACTGAGGCTTTTTGAGCGTATTTATATAGGAAAACAGGTCTTAAGGGCTAGGAATGGGCAGACATAATTTTTGAGGCATTTTTCGAAGGTTGTTTGACCTCAGAGGCTTGTTCGACCATCGTCAGTTTGGTCGAACAAGGGGAGCCAATTCGAGCAAAATGTGCAAAAACATACAGAAGCATTTCTCGACCAAGAGAGTCCGTTCGACCAGCATCATCTTGGTAGAACGGAAGGAGTTTGGTCGAACAAAATATGCAAAAACTTACAGAGAGTTTGCTCGATCAGCGTTCAACTAGGAGGACTTGCTCGTCCAATGGTGGTCGAACAGAATGTAGCTAATGCTATTTTTGGTAGTTTCGGGTTTCTTTTACCAAATTTGATATGTGTCTCAAGAAAAATCCCATCAAAGGTCCGTGAGGAGCCCTTTACAAATATAAAAAGGGATGTAGAGCACATGAAGAAAGGAGTTAGATTCCACATCCATCCTACACCACATCCAAGCCCTAACTCCAACCTACGGAGCTGTGGAGAGAGGTTCGTCTGTCGAACCAAGTGAGAACCAAGTGAAGATTCAAGATGGAGAGAGTCACGATGGCGCCCGCATCCAGGGTTTACTTTACTTCTTAATTTATCTTGGAAATTTTCAAGACTATAGGTGAGATCCTACCACCACCATGATTGTTCCTAGATCAATCATGGGCTAGAACCGCTTCGGTAGTTATAGGGTTATGAAGGTTTTATGAGTTAATTGAATTTCCATGTGTAAACTCCGTACAACACTACTTGTGGTTTATTTTATATAAGACTATGCTTTTTAAATTCATACTCACTGTCGTTTTGTGCATTATTAACTGTTATGTAGAGTTTGAATACATATATTGGTTATTGATTGAGTGCGTTCACTGCTGAGCAGGATTACATGTTAAAATTCTAAGTGAAGGGATTCTGAAGTCTTATTAGAACTATCTTATATAAATACTTGTTAATTGAATATTATTCGGGTTAATAAGTAGGATAAGGAGTATAACTTCATAGTACCTATAAAGGGAGATCATATCGGGTTAGAGTACCAAGTGCACGGGAAATAATTAATACTGATAGTACCTATAAAGGGGGGTGAATTATATCTCTTGCTCCAAGGATATTCACACGTTTCATACGCTTGTTTGCTTGTGTTTATAGAGTGAACTTGCATTGTTTAGTGATGCGTCCATATTCCACAAGGCAGAGTCGGACATCAACACATGGAAAGGAAATTAATAAGTAAAAATGGATGACCTGAAGAACTACCTAATTTCTCACTTGATCACAGTCGTATTATCTCTACTGCTTATTATTTTAATTGTTATTTTCATTATTCGTTACTTAGTTACTTAATCTTCAAAATCATATTGCTATAATAGTCTTAATAAGTTAGAATATAATCGAATTAATAATAATCCGTCCCTCGAGTTCGATAATCACTTGGTTGCCCATCAAAACTATAATTGATATCCTTATACTTGAGGATTAATTTTGTGTGTTGAGAAAATACTCATCAAAAATATGCAATCGACTCAAAATGGATTTATAAGGTGAAGCATATACCCACATGAGAAGTTGAGCATTACAAAGCACGACTAGTTGCCAAGGGCTTTACGCAAATTGAAGGGATTTATTTTCATGAGGCGTTTGCCCTAGTAGCAAAGTTGGTTACAATTCGTAGCCTGTTAGCCATTGGAGTCAAGAAAGGGTGGATAATACATCAGTTAGATGTGAACGATGCATTCCTGCATGGTGACTTAATTGAGAATGTCTACATGAAAGTCCCGCAAGGCTTCGCCAATCTAGGAGATGCTAGAGTTTGCAAATTACTAAAGTCCCATTATGGTTTACAGCAGGCTTCGAGAAATTGGCACCACAAGTTCACTCATGTGGTCGTTGCTCTTGGCTTTAGACATTCACATGCTGATCACTCATTGTTCATTTTCAAATAAGGGGACATCTATATTAACACACTAATATACATAGATGATGTGATTCTTGCGGGCAATGATGACAAGAAAATTCAAGTGGTTAAAGCATATCTTGATCACAGCTTTAGCATAAAGGATTTAGGTCCTTTAAAATACTTCTTGGGCATTGAGGTGGCTTCAGCAAAGGGTATTGTGCTAAGTCAATATAAATATACGATTGATATATTGAAGGATTGTGGCATGGAGGGATATTGTCCTAGTTTGTTCCCCATGGAACAAAATACTAGACTCGGATAAAAATGAAGTTTCTGTAGATATACTATAGTATCGTCGCTTGGTGGGAAGGCTTCTTTATCTCACAGTTAAGCGGCTGGATATTTTGTATGATATAAATGTGCTCAGTCAGTTTGTGTCTTCGCCTCGCCAGTCGCATATGGATGTATCGTTGCAAGTTGTCAGATACCTTAAGGGGATGCTTGGACAAGGCATTTACTTACCTGCAGCTGGAAACCTTACCCTTGATGCATACTATGACTCGAATTTGGGAGGATGCCTAATGATGAGGTGTTCTAGAATCGATTACTTTATATCATTTGGAGGAGCACCTATCTCTTGGCGCACTAAGAAACAGACCATAGTATCTCAATCCTCCGCCGAAGCCAAATAACGTGCCATGGTAGCCACTGTTAGTGAGATCTTATGGCTTCTTTGGTTGATGATAGACTTAGAAGCATAATAAACAATGCCAACCCCACTTTACTATGACAACCAGGCTGCTTGACACATTGCTAATAATCCAGTTTATCACAAGAGAATGAAGCATGTTAAAATGGATTGATATTTTGTCCATAAATGTGTCGAGTCCAAGGACATCGAGCCTCGATAGATTACCACCTCTAAGTAGATTGCGGACATATTCACCATAACACTCGATCTGACCAATTGCGACGTCTTGTTAGCAAGTTGGGGATTCATGATCTTCACCTTTGAGGGGGAGTATTGAGATATGTATATGCTAGCAATATATTTGATTGATTTGTTTTGTATTTTTGGTATATATCACAAAGTAAATTTGGCTAGAGGATTTCTTATTCCTTGATTGTAGGAACCAATCCAAAATTATAGATTTATAATTCTTTGTATTATTGTATAAATACTGGGTATTTCCCACGTTGTTGAATAAAAAAAAAGAAACTACATGCTTGCAACTTTGTACTACACCATTCATGCGTTGTGAAATTTATCAGGACTATGGATTTCAACAGGCTGGGTTCGGGAGGGTAGTTAACTACCCAAACCTGGCCCGTTCTTAAAAGGCCTGCCCCGGACCCACCCAATTACCCATACATGTTCTATATTTCATACACGTACCTAGACTCGTATGAGCTGGATCCATGCCACCCCGCTTCGTTTGTGTGTTTTTTTTTAAATTAACCATCATCAATCACATAAACATTATTTTAACATACACTCACATATAAAAAAACATACATAAAATATAAAAAATAAAAATAAATAAATCATAAGCATATTAAATAAGTTCCATTAAATCAACATAAACGAAATTATAGTTATTATACACATAAAATAAAGTTAAGCAGCATCCATTTTTCCAAGGTATCAATTGGGCCTTAGTTTGTTGCATGATAATCGCATAAACTCTTCTAATCGATTTTTGTGTGTTCATTTTGAATGAAGTGGAGTTTTTAGTTATAAAGCACCTGATAAACACTAATAGAAACTTTGATTATTGAATACTTATGCTATTTAGAGAAGCATCCTCATAATAACATTATTAAGAGACCAAGAGCCACTTATATACTGGTATTTATAGATAGGAAATGATTTTATGTAATAAAATTAGGGAGAAATGTTTTTTTATACAAATTTTAAAATTCAAAATTAATACCAACACTTTTATTTCGAAATTATAAATTCTATCAAATATATACTTTTTGGACACTATTACCCTCCAACGTTAACCCTAAACCCTTAAACCCCTGACCCACCCACTACCGCCGCACCGGCCATCCCTCCGCCGGCGACCGGTGACCGGAGACCGACTGCCACCGGACCCCCACCCCTGCTGCCGACTACTCCTCCGCCGATCACCGGAGGCTAGTCGTCGCCACGCCGTCGTCGGTCACTCCTCCGCCAGCGACCGGTGGCCTGCCGCCGCTGTCGCGTCGTCTCTGGAACTTTTGCCGGAATTGCAGTCGTCGTCGCCAGAGCCGCCACCGGAGATAGGTAGTTTGGGTAGGGGTACTACCCCCTTAGTAAAATTGATAAAATACAATGAGGGGGTAATAGAGTCCAAAAAGTGTCAATTAGTTAATAAACATAATTAAATTAATAATCGTCGGTATTAATTTTTCACTCTTCATTTTGGATAATTTTATGTATTGACGTATAAAATTATGGATGATAGGATAGTATAAGCTAGATTCTATTACTTGTTTGTCTGTGATTGTGATGATATATATTAGGAGTATCATATGCAATTTCATTGCATACAATAAGTGTACTCTAAAATTTGAATTATTATATAAGTTAATGTCATTTTTAGACTTAAGAAAACCTCCCGGTGGAACCAATCCATTTGTCCAATCTACTAGTTGAATTATTATGTAAGTTAATGTCTTTTTTTTAGTAGTATTTAGCTTTTTCATTCTTTGATGTTTTCGAAATTTTCTAATTCATATTTTAAATTACTCATACATTATCAATTCATTATTTCTGAGTTATAGATAAGAATTTCCATCTGTTTGGTTACAAGCAAGTGATTACATGTTTATGAGGATACATATTGATAATTGAAGTGGTAGAGGATCATTTATTCTTGTAGGTTTTATGCTACTGAGGTCATAGTGGCTCTGAAGTACCTTCATTGTAGTATGATTGGACTATGAATACGTTTATACTTATGATGATGCTTTGATGTTTATGTTGGAGATTATTTGGATGTTCATTTGTCTTGTATTCAACTATGAATTAGGTTTATACTTATTGTTAAGAGGTAGACACTTGCATCTGTTGAGTTGGCTGAGATCACGTGTTTAATATAAGATTGGGCCACCGGAATAAGCGGGCTTGGATTTGGGAGCAGCTTGTTTCCAAAGCAAATTGTGATTCTATATAATTATAGATGATATTGTGAAGATCATATATTGTCCACATATATCATATATGATACTATCCATATATATCATATATTAGAGTATATATATGGGTTAAGTTTTATTTTTTAGTATGGTTCACAAAATCATCCATATATTCCCATAAGATTAGGGTTTATATGAGATCTAAGTTTATTTTTCATCATCATTGTAATCTTCATCAATAAGATCTTCTTCTCCCTTAAGAGTGGACGTAGGCAATTTGTCGAACCACTATAAATGATTGTGTCTATTATTTTTCTTTTTCTTTCTTTGATCGATTAACAACAATTGGCGCCGTCTTTGGGAAAGAGAAGCATAGTGATTGATCAAGGAAGGAAGAAGAATGGGAGGTGGAAGAAAAAGCAGAATTAGCAGGCTCTGATGGTTCTGATCTCCGTTGGTAAGGCGATAAGAATGACGACGACTTACAACAGAATCCAGCTGATCAAAGTTCCAAGGTGGCGGAGGGAAGACGACAGTCAGAGTAAGTAGAAGATGTGCTTTTTCTATGGTGGCTCTCTGTGAAGAGAGCATCATGCGACTGTTTCCTCCGGTGGTCAGGAGGGGATCTTCAATGGCAGCTGATGCTGGTAATTGCTCAAGGTGGAGCAATGGTGAAAGATTGCTACTAAAGATGGATTAGTGATGAAGAAGAGGGTTTCAGTTCCCTTTAAAAAATAGTTGAGGAGTTTACTGGACTCGTTAAAAATAATTGAGGAGTTTACTAGACTCGCTAAAAATAATAGATGAGTTTGCTGTACTCGTTAAAAACTGTGGATGAGTTTGCTGCTCTCTAAAGGCAGTGTGGAGGAGTTTGCTGCACTCGTTAAAACGTTGGATAAGGGTGGCTGCACCATAAAGCAGCAGGTGGTGACTGCACCATAAAACAGCAGGTGGGAGAAGTAAGAGTATTGGTGTGATAATGTAAGGTCTAAGGTGGAGTATTGTTAAGAGGTATACGCTTGCATCCATTGAGTTGGCTGAGATCACGTGTTTGATATAAGATTGGGCCACCGGAATAAGCAGGCTTGGATTTGGGAGTAGCTTGTTTCCAAAGCAAATTGTGATTCTATATAATTATAGATGATATTGTGGAGATCGTATATTGTCCATATATATCATATATGATATTATCCATATATATCATATATATATTGGAGTATATATATGGGTTAAGTTTTATTCTTTAGTATGGTTCACAGAATCATCCATATATTCCCATAAGATTAGGGTTTATATGAGATCTAAGTTTGTTCTTCATCATCGTTGTAATCTTAATCAATAAGATCTTCTTCTCCTTTAAGAGTGGACATAGGCAATTTGCCGAACCACTATAAACAATTATGTTCTTTGTTTTCCTTTCTTTCTTTGATCAATTCACAACACTTATGATAATACTTTGATAATATTTATGTTAAAGATATTTATATATATAAATTTCAATTTTAAATATATGTTATATTTTAGAATATTTATTTTATTTAAGGTAGAGAGAGAAAAAAATAGGCATATACACTCTCCATCCAATATTAAATTTCACATTTTTCATTTTCGTCCGTCCAACATTAAATTGCACCAACCAAAAAAGGAAACACTACATCAATTCCTAACCTTAAAAATACATCTTAGTTACAAATTTACCACTTTCACCTAACACACATAACATACTTTATAATTTATTAATTATCTAAAAATAATACAATACCCTCCAAAAGTAAATAAAGTTGATAAAAAAGTAACTTTATTAAACTTAGTATCTACAGTAATGGTGCAAGTAAATGTGAAATATATAAAATATTATTTATGCAATGAGCTATTTGAAATTGATTTTAAATAAAAATTAATTTTTAAATTTATCAACGAATTAATAACGAAATATTTAACCATGAATTAGCAACGGTAATTTTACCAATGGATTGGTAATGAAATATTTACCAACGAATTAGCAACAAAATATTTACCAACGGATTAGCAACAGAATTATTATTAACAGATCATCAACAAAATATTTAGCAACGAACTGATCAATTTTGGTTGTTAATACATTACCAACCACCACTTTAACAACTAAAAAATTTGGTTACTAATCCATTAGTAGTGAAAATAGTTTACAGTTTCATTATCACTTTTTATTAGTTAGGTATAACTTTTTATTAAAAATATTATAACATCTCACATAACTCCTTCTACCAGACCATCTCACCCAAACCAAATTTGATTTGTGTCTAGAGGATATGTTCAAAACAAAATTTTATTAGGGTGAGGCATGAGACCTCAATTGAGTTACAAATACAAACAAACTCATATGGAATGTGAAGAATATAATACGAAAATCAAGAACTCAAGGACAAATGGCCCTTGGGAAATCGAAGGGGGTATCTTCAAAATGTAAATTTAATAATTAATTTACACAATTAATCAACATTTTGGCAATCCTTCGCCTACTATATGACAATTACTTCCGGATTGGAGCAGTGGTGATTTACCATCTGAGCTTTTCAGGAAAGTACTGCAATAATTAATTTTAATCTTATTAGCCATTCAAATTAGTTAATCGTACTCTGAGGTTAATCAACAGCAAAACTCATTTTTTACCTTGTTGATAAGAGACATATAGTACGGTTTCACCTTCTCCACATCAACGTGAACTTTGCTCTTACTGTACAGATCATATTTGCTGAAAATATTTTCAAAAAAAATATAATTAATAATCACCAGATAATGTAAATTAGTATCCACCGATCTGTTTATATAATTTGTCCAGAAATAATTCATTGAATATTGAATAAATATTTTATTTTAATTAGAAAAAGTGGAAAATCAATAACTAATTAAGTTTAATTACTTGAATATGTGGAGCCACTTGAGGTTCTCCTTGTCCTCCTCATTCATCAAGTGTGTATAAGCTCCAGCTTTGTGTAATGCTGCAACACATGATATTATGGCAAATTAATTGAATATAATTAATTTGTAAATACTTATCGGTAATATATTGTTATAATTGGTTGTACATACAACTTTGTTGGTCGTGGTTTATAACTTGAGTTAATTTATCCTCAATTCATGTAATCTTAATATTATGGTTTTTTTCTTCTTGGTTTAAAAATTAACTATAAACATATAATATTAGTTTATTTTAAGGTATAATTATTTTTTTAAATTATAATTAAAAAGATTGTAAATACAGTGGTGGTGGGACACTTATGACTTACGATAAAATGAATGGTAGCGGACTATAAACAATGCAGCTGAAGGTAGAGTGGTTTTATTTTCTTTAGCCACCTGAGAAGAGAATTAAATTTAATATAGTAATAATGATCTGTTATATATCTAAGTGAATTTTAATATAAAATTAAATTCTGAATTATACCAAGTACATGTAGTCATCATGGCCCCAAGACATCACAACATTTTCTAATCCACATCCAACTTGATAAACTCCATTTTTGGTGTTGTACTCGGCGTTGTTGATATCGGGATTATCCTTGAAATACTGCATTAATATTAATCATATTTAAAATTAAATTTACATGAATATCAAGTTAAACAAATTAAATTAAAGCTAATTTAATTGTATGTCCACGAACACGATATATAATTCGATAATTTTGTGTTAGGTCGTCGTCTCAAGTATGATTTTAAACAAATTAAATTAAAGCTAATTTAATTGTATGTCCACTAACACAATATATAATTGGATAAGTCTTGTATTATATCGTCTCACGTAAGTTTTTATGGGATAAAAAGTGATAACATCATTAAAAAAGTGTTATTCAATTGATGAAAAGTAATAGTGATGCAGTGATTTCATGAACAATTTATAGTATAAATAAAAAGTGATAACATTTTATAATGAAAGTGATAATGATGTTATCATTTTTTATTCTTCTCACGTAAGGACTAAAGTAAAACGGTCTCACGCAAGTCTTTGCGTATCACTTTTCTGTATGACAATATTATTACTTTTCTTAATATAGAGTAATATTACTCTTATTTATGATAGATTATAAGTTATAACTCCAAAAAGAAAAATAACACCGACTTCATAAAGAGTAATGTATTCCTAGAGGCACCTACACCCGATTTCACGAAGTATCTATTATAAGTTGCTACTCTATTATGAACTAGAATTCGCACCTTGTGATGGACATTGGATTCATCAAATGCACACCCTAGTGGGAAAGTATCACCTGTGGTTGAATTCATATGTACATAGTTGTTAATTTCTATATACATTGAATTCAAAGAAAATTGATGAAAAAAAGAAGAAGATATAATTAGTTAGATTGACTGACCAACCACAGCCCATTGGGCCAGCTCTCCAAATTGAGGAAGAAGAAGCACTTTTCCTAGATCTGGGAATCCATCAAAATGTAAATGTTATCTTTTAATGAATTGTATTTAAACAATTTAAAGGCTGTATTATAGAATCAACATGTATTTTACACATAAAAAATTACTACACATTCATGCGAGCATATACTCCATCCATCTGTCCCACTAATATTATATTTATTCATGTTCAGTGTTATTCTAATGTTGTTACATTTTCTTTTTTTAAATAAAATCCATACAAAATTATACTCCATCTATTTCATTAGTTTATCCCACAAAACATTTCACATTCCAACAAAGAAAAAAAAACACTTTATCCAACAATCTTAGAAGTTATTTTAATTTCAAATTTTGCATTTCATTTTCACACACATTACTTTATATCTTTTTATTACCTAAAAATACTATAATATCTTCAATAGTCAATAAAATTTGTCAAAAATAACAACTTTCCTTAAACAACGTGGAACAGTAAACGTGAAGCGTTCTCCAAGACGGAAGGAGTAATTAATATATCTCAATGGGTCCACACATAATAAACTAAAACATTTATCTACTATATATTAAAATTTTATATCTCTCCACCTATAACACATTAAAATACTACTCCCTCCGTCCCGATTATAGGTTCCCATTTGCCTTTTTCACGTAGATTAAGGAGTATTATTATTTTATTTGTAGTGGATAGTTGTATTAGTAACGAGTGGTGTGTCATATGTGGGTTCCTTTAATTAAAAGGGGAAAAAGGGATCCTTTAAATATTTGTACACTCAATATAGTAAATGAGGATCTTTCAGTGAGATAGCGTGATTATATTTTTTTAATGTCATTTCAAATAGTAAATGTAACATTATTAGTGGAACAAAAAGAGTATTATATATTACGGATGCAGATCCTCTCCCATACCGAAGGAAATGCACCTCTCACTATTAATGTGAACAATGAAAATCACTGTTCGCATGAATAGTGAGAGAAAATGGACCTCCCATATATAAGTGGCAAGTATGAGATAGAAAAAGTGTAAAGTAGAATTTATACATTTTCTTTAATATTGTACTAGGCACATACCGTGAATGAGGGCGGTCAAATGCATCCAATCTTGATCGGGATAGTCTTTTCGGATGGCTTCGGCAGATTGAAGCAGGTGTTGAATCTGGGGCTCTTCTAAATCGGGATCACTCTCGTCCACTACTTCATTTAGAAGCTCACAACATTCCCAAATGCTCATTTCCATCTTGTCAAGTTTTCCATATTCTTCTCTCATCCTCTTAACCTGCATCTATCTCCACTCATCATCAATACATCCATTTCAAATAGATTCAACTTTATGTATGTCGCACTTACGTAGTCATAAGTTTGGTTAATGTGTTGCAACCGATAGAACTCCTCCACCCCTTTTTGTCTCTCGCTCTCAGCATCGTAGTCTCTGTAAAACACCAGATTAGTATTTCAAAGCAAGTCATGTATGAGACATTTTGATTTTTTTTTCTTAATCAGGTATTTCTTTTTGTTAAAGATATATAATCCTCCTATCCGGTTTAAAGAGTTTTTTTTTTTTTTTTACATTTTGGGCGTATATTCTAAAAGGGTCTTATTTCAATTTTTAGATATATGACTTATCCACTAATACAACTACCTACTACATATTAAATAATACTTCCTCTGTCCCGTTTCAATGTTTAAGTTTGTTTTTTGCACATTGATTAAAAAATATTATATTTTAATAGATAGTGGGTGGAAAAATATAATATTTAATGTGAAGTTGGTAGGTGTATCAGTGTTGGATGATATATTAATTGTTTTAGGTGAGTCTCATATTCCTAAAAAAGAAAACGTAAACATTGAAATGAGATGCGCAAAATAAAAACGTAAACATTGAAACGGGACGGAGAGAGTACTCTTTAATAAAAAAAAGACTCTTTAATTCCAACGGAAAGAGTATTATATAAACTTTTCATTTATACTATGAATTACCCATGAAATAATGGAATTGGATGGTATTTATTACCCATGAAATAGTGGAATTGAATGGCAATTACTTTTCGTGAATAAAATATTACTTTAAAATATAATGATTTTCACTTATTGTCTATCTCCCCACATGAGAAACGACTCACACAAAAAAGTTGGTTGTTTTTTTATTTTTTTAAAAAAAAGCAAGATAGTAAACATGCAAGTTTATTCATGATTTTGCTAGGTGGTATTAGCAACTGATCATGAATACATACCTAAATGTGTGACCAAATGCATTGACTTCAGGAGCATCAAATCCTTCTTTTGATGACACCCTCTCATCTTCTAAGGATAAACCTTCAAAGGCCAGAAGACAACATTCATGATATATTTGCTTATAAGAATTTAGGCATAACACAAAAATTCATGCAATGTATTTGAAGAAAAATGTTATTATACCTAGGTGAGGTTGTGACAAGGGCTGCTCAATGAGGACTGTCATCTTTTCCTACAAGATTTTTAAAATACAAGGGCTAAAAAGATAATAAAATAATAATAATAATAACTAAAAAGGCCTTTCCAATGTATGATAAATGTCAATGAAATGGCCTTTTCGATGGTATCAAAGTGGTTGACAAAAGGGGGTATTTATAGTGAGATTTTAAAAAAGTCCTTGTCTGCTAATTTAGAGTTGTGCGAGTCCTCAAGTGAAATATGTAGTGTGTGTCCTTCCCTGAAAATATTCCTTGCCATTGGCTATATTCTTTACCTGCTTAAGAAAGGGTCAAACCTACACATCCCTTTCGGTGCGTGACTATTACTACACTCACGTGATACATATGGAATCACTACTATTTGAAAATCTACTCATTTTTTATACTCCCTCCCTCGGCCCCAAAGAGATTTTTTTTCATTTAGGGCGTTTATCCCTAAAAGTCTTATTTTTCTTTTTACACGTATAGGATCTACAAATTCTTTCTAATACAATTAAAAGTTGAGGTCTATATACCCACTAATACAATTACTCATTACACATTAAATAATAATATTCCTTAATAATAGTACAAAAAGTAAATGGGTCTCTTTGGACCGAATGGAGGGAGTAAAAAAAAAGACAAACACTAGGATAGACAATGCTTATTTTTCAGAATTAGTGGAACATCCTTCATTCATATTCAATGTGCGTTTCATTGTTTCATCTAATTTTAATTTTTTTTAATTCTCTTTTCTTTTTCTTTTTCTTTTTTAATTTTCTTTTGGTACGGTTACGTTGCTGATTTTTTTTCGTTTTATTCTTCTTTTTTATTTTGTTTATTTTTGTGTTTTTTAATTATTTATTTAATTTTAGGGATATAATTATATTTTTACTCTTGTGGTTTAGGGTATATTTAATATTTAGAGTTTAGAATTTAAGGTATAATTCTAATTTCACCCTTGTGGTTTTGGGGTAAATTTCACCCCTAGGGTTTAGGGTATATATAATTGTAATTTCACTCTTATGGTTTAGGGTATATTACCCCTAGGGTTTAGGGTATAATTGTAATTTTACTCTTGTGATTTAGGGTATACTTTACCCCAAGGATTTAAGGTTTATGATATAATTGTAATTTCACACTTATGCTTTAGAATATATTTTATTTCCAAGGTTTAAGGTTTAGGGTATTATTGTAATTTTACCCTTGTAGTTTAGGGTATATTTTACTTTTTTTGTTGGCCCGGGTGCACACGAAGCTTCGTGTGCACCCACGTACAAATATAAGCAAAAATATATACAATTATGAGTAAAAATGTATACAATTTAATTGTTAATTTTTTAATAAAAAATTAAGTGTAAAAAATGTACAATTATTAAAATACATGTATACACTATTGAATAAAAAGTTATACACATATGAATGCTTGTTTTTTTAATGAAAAACTTAGTGTGAAAAAAGTATACAATTATTACAAAACACGTATACAAAAGAGAATAACATGTATACAAAATAGAATAAAAAGTTATACAAATATGGGTGCAAGGATGCACCTGGGTGCACCTAATATACACTCTTTTATTTATGGTTTTAGGGTATAATGATCTTTTAAATATAATAAAATAAAAAAATAAAAAAAATAATATTAATTGTAAGGAGACTACATATTAATTAATTACATTAATTAAGAAGAGGTGGGACCAAAGGTGCCACCAATTCATTTGGTGTAAAAGATTCCACCCAATTGCTCTCAAAATAAAAATTATAATCTCATCCTTATTTAATTCAAGGATTGTAAATAACTTTACATTTTTATTGTTTGTTCAAATAATGTTAACAAAAGTATTTTTTAACTCACTTTTGTGATATTTTGATACTTTTGGTTGATAAATACTTTCCCTGTCTTAAATTCATCATCACGTTTATTCTAAATGCAGAATTTAAAAGAAGGATGAGTCTCATGTAAATTGGATTTATGTATAAATCCTATTTTTTAAAATTAATTTTAATATATATAAAATTATTCTTTGAAGAGTAATAATTTTTATACAGAAAAGTAATAATTCATGTCTCTAAAGAGTAATTTTTCATGTATTATAATATACAAAAAATTTATGTGTCTAAAATGTAATTTTTTATGTATTAAAGAATAACAGGGTTTACATATTAACGTATGTAAATTTAGTTTACACGAGTGTTTGTGTTAAAAGAAATCGTTTTTGACTTACTTTTAGGGGGTAATATGATATTTTTGGGTAATAAATAAATAATGAAGTATGTTATGAGTGTGTTAAAAAGGTGATGATAAATTTTAAATTTAAGTATTTTAGAAGGATATTTGTAAAATATTTTTTCCTTTTATTGTAGTGTGAAGTTAAATTTAGGACGGATCAAAATAAAAATTGTGAAGTTGAAGTTCGGCCGAAGGGAATACATAATAAGTATGTGATAATATATTTTATACGTTAAAGTGTGTTAGACAATATTTGTTATGTGTGCTTTCCTTTTATAGTTTTAAGTTGTGGATGCAGCAAATAAGATAAAGCTTCTTGTAAGAATATGTTTATTTGAGATGGTATGTGAGATGGAGTTATACAATATTAAAGTATAACTAAAACTACTCCGTATATAGGAAAGTATGAAATTTAAAGTAAGATTTGTTAGAGTAGGATGAATGATGTATTATAGTATAATTTTAAAATTTTATAATATGATTCATTAAAATATAATTTTTGGGTAGTGAATTATACTATAATATCCTATAATCATAATTATACTTTAATTTTTCATTAATCTATCTTTAGCTATATAATATTCATATTTAATAATGGATCAACTCATTTCATAACTCATCTCTCATATATATGGCTCACAAGAGAATATTCCTTTAAATAAATGTGATCATCACCACTTTTATTTCGTATTTTGTACTTTTTCTGTTCGGTTCTAAGGTATTAGTTTGCTTTTTGCACGTGAATTAAGGAGTATTATTATATGTAAAGTAGGTAGTTGTATATTAGATGAAAATGGTGGGCCATATTGTGTACTTTTTTACTAAATAAGAAAAATGGATACCTTTGAACTGGACGCCAAAAATAGTAAAATGAACACCTTAGAAGCGGACGGAGGGAGTATTTCATTTTCTAAGTAAATTGCATGTGTTATAAAAACATGTCCAGATCATCTTGCAATTTTTTTTATTCCCTACGTCCGCATGTAAGTATATTTGCTTTTTACTTGTAAACTAAAAAAATATTATTACTTATTTGTAATGGATGGTTGTATTAGTAGAAAGTGGTGAGCCATTTATGAGTTTTTTTTTGTTGCAAAGGAAATGGTATTATTTTAACCAGGCGTTCAAAATGAAAAAAATATCCATACGGGGCGGAGAGATGTATTAGTTATAGATTTTTATTAAAATAGTTTTATTTACGAATTGTTTATAAACAATTTAATTAGACGAATATTATTGTTCATCTATATATTTACATGGAGTTTATACACTACATTACTACAACTACAAACTATATATTAAAATATTATTCTTTTTGTTCCAACTTTAACTTCACACTTTATATTTTAATTTGTCCTAAATTCAATTTCACACTTCTGAAAAGGAAAAAATAATTAATTAATATCCGTCTAACATACTCCCTTTGTCCCCTTCAAAGAGAGTCTTTTTTCCATTTTGGGTGTTTCACCCAAAGAATCTCATTTCCTTTTTTACATATATGAGACCCATACACACTTACTAATACAATTAAAATATGAGACTCACACCCTCACTAATACAACTACCCACTACACATTAAATAATACTCCATCCGTCCCACACTTATGTTTACACTTTTCGTTTTCGTCCGTCCCACACTTATGTTCACCATCCTAAAAAATAAAATTCATATTAACCAACAACCTCAAAAGTTATCTTAATTTCAAAAATACTACTCTCATCTAAAACACATAACATACTTTATAATTTATTTAATACCTAAAAAATCCACAATACCCCTAAAAAGTCAACAAAGTTGGTCAAAAAATAACTTTTCTTAAACTCCATATCTACGGTGTAGGTGAACTTAATTATGGGAAGGAGGGAGTAATACTCATTAATCCACGTGGCGGAGGGATTACTTTAATTAAAAATTTATCATTACTTTTTTAACACACCTAACATACATTATCATTTGTATTTATTACCTAAAAATAATATATTATCCCAAAAATAAGTTAAAAAGTTATTTTTCTTAAATTTCGTACCTACATAAATGTAAAGATGAATTTGTGACCGATGTAGTACTCCCTCCGTCCGCCGAAAAGGTATATATTTTGCTATTTTGGGTGTCCGCACCAAACACTACAAAAAAAATATTTTTTAGTAACCGAATTTACCAATGAAATTCAATCCGTTGGTAATTACCAATTGATTAGCAACAAAAATGACATTTTTGTTTTAGCAACAGAATGTCAACAGATTTATTCTCTATTTTAGCAATGGAATTCAATCCGTTGCTAATTACCAACGGATTACCAAGGGAATCATTATATAAATTATCAACGTAATTATTAGCAACGAAATATCAACGGAATTATTTACCAACGGAATTGATTTTTCTTTGCTAAAAATTTACCAACCACCACTTTACCAACGGATTCTGTTGCTAATCCGTTGGTAAGCCAATTTAACAATGGAATTAAGACTTTTACCAACGAAATATTCTGTTGGTAAAAAAATATTTTTTTTGTAGTGAAAGATATACATTTCTTTTTAAACACATGGAACCACGCACATAACTAATACATTTAATATATAGATCCCAAACACCTCACTAATACAATTATCTACTATACATTAAATAATACTCCATCCGTTTCGTCCTTATGATTACATTTGCTTTTTGTAAGTGGATTAATGAATATAGTATTTTACTGTGTATTGAGAAGAGAGAAATAATATTTTAATGTAAAGTGAGTAGATGTATTAGTGTGATGTGTGGGTTATGGTGAGAGAAATAATTAATTTGTGTTGGTCCATATTCTAAAAAGAGAAATTTAACTATTAGAATGAGACGTCTAAAAAAAATATAACAATTAGGATGAGATAGAGGGAATACTTATTAATCTACTTATAAAAATTAAACGTATACTTATTGGGTAGAGGGAGGGGTATCTTTAGCTCATTGAACATTAAAATCAAATCGTAAATGTAACTTCGCCGGCAAACATAGTATACTGTACATTTAAAAGAGATGGGGGATTGTATAATTTAGTGTAACGGACGCGCGGCGAGCATGAGAGTGGGTAAGAGATGAGGAAATTATTGGATGAGTCAGATGGACGTGTATTTATCTTTATCTAAATACTATGGATGGCCCTACTGACGCGGAGCCGAGTCATATCCGACGACGTTTTGACCTGTATTTTACAGTGGATGAGCTGTGACCGGCTAAATTACACAACACTCTAACAATGGGTTACATTTGGCCACGTCATCCTTCAAAAATATCATGCCGCTCAAAATCTTCAATTATAGTTAAGAGTTAGATATGCTATACAGCAGACTGCATGCGTGCACTTATTCGATTAATCAATGGTTCCTCCTCCTTACTACGTTAATGTTAATATTTATTTTTTTTAAATGTAGATTAAAAGATATAATATTTTAATGTGAATAAAGTGAGGGAAATATTTCATATTTAATATAAAGTAGGTAATTATATTAGTGTAGTGTGTGGGACCTATATGAAATGATTAATTATTTTGTGTGTGTCCAATTTGATAATAAAAGAAATGTAAAATGTAACATGGGACAACCCAAAATGAAAAATATAAACCTTAACACATGACGAATGGAGTATGTTTCTTGGGTGAGTCTTATGTGAAACTGTCTCACGAATTCTATTTTAAGAGACTAACCATCCATTTAATTCAAATAATCCAGTAATTAGAAAAATAGTGCTGATTAAGTAGAGAAGCGCTGCCCTCCGTTGCGTTTAAACCTTTCCTTTTTTTTCTTTCTTTTTTTTTTTTTCATTTTAACTGGATCATGTATTTTTATTTTTTTTAATAAAAAATATTATTATTTTTTCATGATTATATATCACTTTTATTATAATTATTTTTATTTTTTATTTCTCTTACAAATTATTCATAAAATAGTTTATTTAAATAATTGTTACTTTTTATTGATCAAATATTTCTTTTTATTAGAATAATTATCCTTTTTTTTTCATTTCAAGAATAATTTATTATATAGGTCAATTGAACTGTTATCACTTTTCATAAATCAGATATCACTATTCATTAACAATATTATTACCACCTTTTTATTTATCATATTAATTATTCATAAAATAATTCAATTAATAAGTTAGCACTTTTCATTAATTAAATATCAATTAAAATGATTTAATATTTAAAAAATATATATACAAATAATAATATTGCTAATTTAAATAATACTATCGCTCGAGGGTTTATCATTTATTGTTGGGGTATGGTGTTCGTTCCCCGCGTAAAATTACAATTTTACCCCTGTGATTTATGGTATACTCTCACATTGGTTTATAATATACAGTACCATGAAGGTTTACTATTTATCCAGTAAGGTATAGCGTTCATTCCAATGATAAAATTATGATTTTACCCTGTGGTTTTTGGTATACTCTTACCCAATAATTTATGATATAATATTTTTCGAGGATTTACCATTTATCGATCGGGTGTATCGTTTGTTCCAAAGGTAAAATTACGTTTTTACCTCTCTAATTTTTTGTATGCTCTTACTCAGTGATTTATGACATAATATTTCCAAATGGATATATACAGAAGCATACTTAGTACATTTTAGAAAATAATGATGTTTCCAACTCAAAAAGCCGGTCTACCAAATTAGAAAGTATTTTTGTCCAAATCTAGACTATCTATTCCTTAAACAAATATCTTATCCTAATATTTAAAATAATCATAAATTATAAAATTCAAAGTTCTATATAAAGTGATTATAATTAAAAAAATACTAACAATATAATTACAATAAATATATTAATTCCAACTAAAAAAAGTTTAAAATACTCCATTCATCTCATTTCAGATGACACACTTTCCATTTTGGATTGTCCTACAAAAGTTTTAACCTTCCTAAAAAAGAAAAAAATCAAACACAATTACCCTTCCACATACACTTTATTTACAAAAAAAATCACTTCTACCTAACACACGTAACATACTTTATCATTTATTTATTACCAAAAATATTATAATACCCTTAAAAGTTATCATTTTTCTTAATATCCGTTCTGGAGGAGGGGTGCAAATATTTGTGGGATGGAGGGAGTATATATTATTAAAGTGAAATTCATGTTACATATAAATTAATGCATTAATTATAATCTAAAGACATCTAATTCGATTTTTTTTTAATTTTTAAAAAATATTAAAATATAATTATTTTAAAATCAAAATAAAACAAAAAATTAAATGATATTATTTTAGAAAAATTGAATAATATTAAATATATTATTTAAATATTCAAAAATTTTAAAATGATTTAATATTTTAAGGGTGGTCCATTACTATTAGGCAAAATTTATGTACTAATATTACTACTAGATACATAAGGTAAAAACTATTACTAATCAATACAAAATAAATACATGAAATAACACTTTTATCCCTCTTTTAATTGTGTTCAGAAATTAATTTAGAGGATGAGTAATGTAATAATAGAAAGATAAAAGACTTCCCACTAATTTCTTCACAAAAATCGGGGGAAAGTAGCTCCCAATCACCTATTGATTTACAATAAATTAATTTATGCATATATATGAAATATTTTAGTGTTCAGGTTTCAGATTTATATTTTATTTAGAAAAAATTGAATAATAAATTACTTAAAAAATTAGCAAGATGGATTATATTATTTTGGTATTCAGAAATTATTCAAAAAATTAGTAGGATTGATCGTATATTAACTAGATAAGAGGTTTCCACAATGTATTCAAAAATATTTACTAATATTTAGAATTTAGATTTGTAATGTATTCAAAATCAATATAATTTAGAAATATTCAGATTTCAGGTTTGTAATTTATACATAATTAATATAATTAAAAATATTATAATTTTAATGTATTTCGAATCAATTTAATTTACAAATTATATAATGTATTCGAATGAATGTAATTACATTTTAAAAATATTCAAATTTCATATTTGTAATGTATTTAGAATCAATTTAATTTACAAATCACATAATGTGTTCAGAATTAATGTAATTAGAAAAATATGAGATGACATGCTTCATTCTGTGAAGATGATGAAAAGACAAAAAAGGTACGAGAGGGTGATTACATGAGAAAATCCCCGATGATGACGAAATGGAGATTTATATAATTTGAGATTATATAGAGATATATTGGGTGTTTCACGTTAATATATTGTACCTATTAATAATATTTCCAGCATAATGTATGTACAAGTAATATTAGTATATATTTTGTATTAGATAGTAATAAATCCATATTTATATATATATATATATATATATATATATATATATATATATATATATATATATATATATATATATAATAGGAATAATTACTACTAGGTACACACTTAATATCTATTATGACTATGAGATATATCAATTTAAAATAATTACTCCTAGATACAAAATATTAAGATCAAATATCAAATATACCCTCAATTTAATGTGACCTAACAATTTTTATGCTACGCATACATAATATTATTTTTGCTGCATATAACAATTATGACTTTTTTGCCGCACATAATATTTACGACTTTTTTGTTGCACATAACAATTACGATTTTTTTTGCTGCACATAAAAATTTCATAACATTTGCTTCACATAAATTTTTTGCTGCACATAACGTAAATGATTGTGTGCAGCATAAGTGATTATGTGTAGCATATTGTAAGGGTAAAACTGTAATATCACAATATATTTTTGTAGTTAGTAGTAATATTTTGTTTTAAGTTTGTATCTTATAGTAATTAAGGAGATTCAAGTGTACCTAACAGAAAGTAACCATAAATAATAATGTTGCTAATTTAAATAATATTGTAGCCCAAGGGTTTATCATTTATCGTTAAAGTATATTATTCGTTCCCAACGTAAAATTATGATTTTACCCATGTGGTTTTTGGTATACTCTTACCCTGTGATTTATGACATACTGTACCCCGAGGGTTTACTATTTATCGGTAAGGTATAGCATTCGATCCAATGATAAAATTTTAATTTTATCCTGTAGTTTTTTTTATATTCTTACCAAGTGGTTTATGGCATAATATTTTTCGAGGGTTTACCATTTATCGATAGGGTATAGCATTTGTTCCAAGGGTAAAATGATATTTTTATATCTATGATTTTACCCAGTAATTTTTGGCATAATGTTTCTAAAGGGTTTATCATTAATCAATAGGGTATAGTGTTCATTCCATGTATAAAAATACTACTCTAAACATTAATCTTTTCTGTTGACACGGAGGCCCCGCCGCCGTCCGGTGGGCTTCGGATGATCCAGATTCTTTTTTTGATCCCTTTGTCCAGTATCCTGATTTGGATGCTACTTGTGAGCAATATCCGTGGTTAATGGATATGCTTGCTAAATCACATAATTCCAATCCTGAGCCTTCACAACCTACCGTGTTGGCCAAGAAAACATTTGGGCTTCTAGCCTTTGAGGATCTTATTGGCAAAAATAGTGCTTTTGCAGGCATTGCGATCGCCCTTCAATGTGATTCTAATCGATTGAATATTAGTTCAAAAATGTCGACTCATGATCCCCATATGCATGGAAATCGTACCTCAAATGATAACGTGGATCCCTCGTCGGTTTCCCCCATTCAAAAATTTTTGAATCTTAAATCTTTTACAGTGAGGGTTCATCAGATGTGGATGATCCATTCCTCGCATCCATTGCCGGTCACTGGCCTCGTGACGAGGCCGCTGAAAAAAATAGGTGATACCGTTACCCTTCATATCAATAAATCTTTCTATGATAAAAGGGTAAACCTCTTTTCGCAATTCTTAATTGCTAGGATTTTAACACCAAGGGGAACAAGGCCTCTTACTCAACTGGAGACTAATGGAATATTGAAAAAAGTATGGCAGATCAATAATATTTACTCAATTTCTCTCAGCGGAGGATACCTCTCGGTGCTGGTTTCTAATGATGAGAAACGGGGGCAATTATTAAAGAAACACATTTTTTATGTTGGGAATATCCAGATTAGGGTCTAACAATGGACCCCTACTTTTAACCCTTACAAGATCAAATCATATCTCATCTTAGTATGGGTTCAGATCTATGAGCTTTCTTTAGAGTTATGGCATGAGAAAGTTTTTAAACACATTGTAGGGGCTATTGGGGAGCTGGTTCGAATTGATGAAAGGGTTTTGAATGGCTCTATAGGTCATTTTGCTAGGTTCCTTATTGATCTGGACGTTGTGGAGGCTCTTCCTAAGGATTTATTCATCAACACTTCAGAGGCCAAAATCCATATATCTTTCAGCCACAGACGACAAAATAGATCAAAATACACAGTCGGAATAGAAGGATTGGCCAAGTGGGACAATTACCAAAGGCAGTGGTAAAACCTCCATATGGAAAAACCCACCTGCCTGAATAAGAGCACATTTCAAATAAAGGTTGCAAATAATCTATCTAAACAAAAAAAAATTACATGTTTCTAAAATAGAAGTAATCATATTCATATCATTATCAGTTGATGGTGTATGAAGCTTGGAGCCGAGTTTTGCTATTTCATTTTAAAAATACAGAGAGAGCTATGTAGTCATTCAACTAGAATGTGTACTACAGTTGAATAAATAGTTTTGTGATATATGTTCAAAGAAAATTTGATTAAGGCGCCTTAGAGCTGACTATTGAGTATGTTATGAATAATTTCTCTCCTAAATATTTTGTTTCGATTGTTATTTATTATCTTTTGGTATGATGCAGGGCAAAGATTTGAGTAAAACGTTGCAGGGTAAAGATTTGAGTGAAACATTTCATGAGACAAATTATTCATCAACTTGGTTGTTATAAAATAATTAGAAAATTAAAAAATTAATTATAAAAGAAAATTAATTAAGCCCAACTAATTTTAAAAAGTCATCTTTGATCATTATCAAATTAAAAAAATTAATCATAAATTAAAATTAATTAGGTCTTACGTATTTTTTTTCTATGTTTTTTTATTTAATTTATATTGATTATTATTTAAAATGTGATTATTTAAAATTTTGTATTTATTTAATTTCTTTTTTTTTTAAATTTAAATATTATAAATTTATGGGATTATTATTGATATGTACACGTATGTGTAGCCTTATTTACTAATAAATACGTTGAATACTAATGTTCACTAAATCCGTCTCACATAAGGGGATTCGTGAGACGGTCTTACCAAGTCTTTGTCTTCATTGAATACTAATTTGCACTAAATTAGATAAAAACAATGAGTGAGATATTTAAGAAAAGACTTAAGGATAATTATATAACAACCATTTCTTCAAATTTAATCGTATATTTTCTGTTTCTCTCTAAAAAATACAGCGTATTTTCTGTTTCTCTCAAGAATGCACACTAATTTACAGTAGTAAAATTTTTCAATTTAATCACGTATTTTTTATTTTTCTCTCAAGAATGCAGCGTATTTAACTTTTTCTCTCTCAAGAATACACACTAATGTACATTAGTCGGGTTCTTCAATTTAATCGCGTATTTCTATTTCTCTCTCAAGAATGCATACTAATGTACTACCTCCGTTCCATTGAAATATACACGCTTCCCTTTTAATTTACAAAGAAAGCACGTACATTTAAATGGGACGGAGGGAGTATATTCGTATAAATATTATATTTAATCGCGTATTTTTGTTTCTATTTTAACTATGCACACAAATGTACGGATGAGTATGGGTATAAAAAAATATAATTTTATTTTTATCAGTAATTTTTTAAAGCGAATGTATGTTTAGTAATACTTAAATACGTTGTGTACTTATTAATTACTAAACCTAAATTTATAAAATGTTTAACATTTTTTTAATTAAAAAAAGATTTATTACTCTCAGATACACATTATGAAGCTTATTTACTATGAGATACATTGAAAAACATAAAATACAATCAGATACACAAATTAGAGGATAAAGAGATAAAATTACTCTCAACTAAATCTAACATTTATTCTCTATCAACCAATAAAATTAAAACTGCTCCGTTGAAACTTCTCCTTAACCGGATCTGAATTCTCCTTCACTTCATGGTCTCGCCGACAATCACTCCTTCAGAAAATGCTTGCCTCCTTCTGACGCCGCCTAGGTTACAGCTACCTAGGATTTCCCATTTCAGATCCACCGCCGCCTAGGATTTTTACCTTGGGCAGCCACTCACTCACCGCCGCCGCCTGATCTGTTATCGACCGTAGTTCTTCAGTCTATTGACGGCCATCCTCATCAAATCAACCTCTGGACGGCCATTCTCACTGCCTAGGGTTTTGCCTAGGGCAGTTGCAGCCGTTTGTTACGCATCATCAGAGCGACTCTCGTCCTCTTCTATCGCAATTTGCTCTATTTTATCTTGCGGCCATGACTGTCTAGGATTTCTTTGCCTCGAAGTCTACTCCAGCGCTGTCTGTCCTCTGATGTGCGCTGATGGAAGGGGCTTATTCAGGGATCGACTGCTCGATCTCAAGCTTGGCCTATTGTCCTATGAGCTTCCTTGTGACAATAACCTTTTTTTTGTTACTTTGCAGCTCGGTGTTGGGATTTGCTAATCTTTATTAGTTTGCTTTGGGACTGAATACAGAGGAACTCTTGAGAATTTTGCTGGTTGCATTTGCATCTTCTCGTTTTCTCATGAATGTATAAATGTAGAATGAGTGAGTGATTTATTTGAAATTAATGGAATTAAATTATGCTTCATGTGGAATTTCTATATATATATATATATGTTAGTGGTTCTAGTATTAATATTCCTTTGGGAAAAGTGGATCTATGAAGAAGAAGAGATCAGTTTCAGGTAATTGGAGAAGGCTTTTAAGATTTTTCTTGAAATGATATGATTTTAGGTTTAGTGCTGATCTTTGTCTCTCTGATTTTTGAATTTAAGGCTTATTCTGTCTATTCATCAAATCAGTTTCTTTCCATATCTGTAATTGGAGCTTTTTTTTAGTTATGTTTTAGATATAATAAATAATTAATATAGCTATCATGTTTAACTCCAAAACTCTTGAAACTTATACCTTGTGTCATTAGTTTAACTAAATGGACTAATAGCTTGTATTCATTGGGGCCTCTCTTCCTTCCACTTTTGATCTCCCAAAATTAGGATTTTTCTGCCCCTACCACTCTCCTTTTGCTCCAAATTCTGTCAAATCCCTATTTGAATTTCCAGCTATACTCTTACTCTTCTCTCTGAGATTCTTTTGAATCTTCCTATCCCGTTGTTACTTCGAATACACACAACCGCTGTTTTTCTGCATGTTATGCCCAGGCAGGGACGGACACATGTAGGGGCCAAGGGGGTCACTGGGCCCCCCTGAACTTTCAATAATAGTTAATATATATGTAGGAAATATCCCTAAACTCTAAGGTAGTTTAGTGAGTTGCACTTCAACGTGGGTGGAGAAACTCTAAGCGTATTTTGTGACCCTTATAATTTTATTCAATTTATTCTTTTATGTAAATGTTTTTCTCCTTTGTTTGTATTTATAATTATACTTTTTTTCTTTCTTTTCTTTATATATCTCCTATTTGTATTATTTATACTTAATAATAATAATTTTTTAAAAATAATTGTTAATTATATTTTAAAAAAATCTACATAAACACATAAATTATAGAGTAAAATATTTATTATTAATTTATTTGATTTAAAATACATGCTATAGTATTCCTTTTATCCTTTGTAGTAGTTTTTCACTACATGAATTTTGAAAATTTCCTTTTTAATTAAGTGTATAAAGTATGAACAAATAAATAAAATTTTTAGATTTACTTACTAAAGTATAAAAGGTTTTTGTAATATTTTGATGTTTCAAAAATACTAGTAATGTGTAGTGTTGCTATTATTGAAAACGTGCAAGCGTAGTGAAACAGACGAAATAAAAAATTACAAAAATACAATGAACCTAGGGAATGCATTATACTTTATATTGAGTATTATTTGGGCCCCCTTGGTAAAAATCCTACATCCGTCACTGTGCCCAGGTAATATGTTTTGGAAGCTCACTGCTCTTTCCACCTCTTCTACTGTAAGTCTACAGGAGGGATTTTTTTTATCCTTGTTCTCATTTGATTTTCATGGTTGAAAATATGAACTCCTAAGTTTTGATGTGTTATATATTTTTTTAACAATTTATGAAGTGGCCTGGTTCATCCGACTACCCTTCTTTTACGTCACTACTTTTTATATCAGCAGCATTAGCTGTGTATGAGTTTTTTTAACATAAATTGAGATTAAATTGCATTACATGTAGAGTTTTGTGATTGAGGTGAATTGGTGAGGTTCTTGATTTCTTCATGCTCCTTTTCTGGTGCAGTGTGGTATTTATATTCCCATAGCATTTATATTTTTTTGTCCTAAATGCTGTGAATTATTAAACTTTGACATCCCTGCAGAATTTCCACACCACTGAATGCTATTGATTTTGTTCATTCAGTTATGTTGTTAATCTTTCCTTCATAACTGATGCATTGGTAAATCCACCGGCCAGAAAATAGATGAAATAGTTGGGAGTCCTTATTATATGGTTCCAGAGGTGTCAAAAAGGAATTATAGCCCTACAATACTCAAAAGGGTCCTTATTATATGGTTCCAGAGTTCAATTGGTCAGTTCTTCTACTTTAGGTTCGCAGTAACAGAAGGATAAATTTACGTCTACAACAGAAATAAACCCAAAAGAGTGCAAAGCCATCACATTGAGGTCTGAAAAGCAGTATGAGTGACCAGATATGCTAATGGACAAAACAGAGGATACAGTAGGCAGCAATGAGCCAATTCAGCTTGACAGTGACATAACTCAAGTCGAGTTAGAGTCAAGTAGTGATGCAGTGATTCCAGAAATTCCAGATTCATCTCAGATTCAAGTTGAGAAGGAAATACCTGAGAAAAAATGGCAAATGGCTAAGAGGTTGAGGGAAGAAAAGCAGAAGGTTGAGGAAACAGAGAGAGATAGTTGGGGGAATCAAAAAATAAAATTACCCCTTCCATTTTCTCAACATCATCTCAAGAAAGGGCTTGATGAGAAGTTCAAGAAATTCTTGGAAATTTTCAAGAAGATTCAGATAAATATTCCCTTCGCAGAGGCACTGGAATAAATCCCTTACTATGCCAGATTCATCAAGGACATTATGTCTAAAAAGAGGAGCTAGAATGAGGTAGAGACGGTGAATCTCACTAAAAATTGCAGTTCAATATTCAGAGGAAGATTCCTTAAAAGCTTAAGGATCCTGGCAGTTTTATAATTCCGTGTGAAATAGGGAGAGGGCCTGAGAAGAGAGCCTCATGCGATCTTGGAGTCAGCATCAATCTGATTCCATACACCATGTTAGGTTTGGGGGAGTTGAAGCCAACATCGATAGCACTTCAGTTGGCTGATTGATCTCTAACCTATCTGAAGAGGACGATAGAGGATGTATTTGTGAAGGTCGATAAGTTTATATTTCCAGTGGACTTCTTGGTGCTCGACATGGAGGATGACAATATTGTACCTCTTATCCTAGGAAGACCTTTCCTAGCTACTGGGGAGATTTAATTGATGTCCAAAAGAGAGAACTGAAACTAAGGATTAATGATGAAGAGATTATCTTTTCCTTGGAGAAAGCGAGGAGGTGGCCAGAAGATAAGGAAGAATGTAAGAGCTTGGAAGTGGTGGAGGAGACTATAGATGAATACATGGCTCTTATCCTGTATAAGGATCCTCTGAAGATGTGTATCAGCGAGTCTCTCACTTTTCCCACCACGGAGTTGGATGACTTATCTAATGAACATTGTATTGAATATCTTGAATGCTTATACAATTTGAGTGATTGCAAGGACACAAAGGAAGAAGCAGCAAGGTTGGAGCCGATGAGGTGGAATAAGAAGTTCTTGCCATTGGAGAAGGATGAGCTAGATGAGCAGAAGGAAAAGAAAGTAGAGCTTAAACAATTGCCAGATCATCTCATGTATGCATATCCTGGTGATAATGAGATATTTTCGATAATAGTATCCTCTTCTTTATCTAAATTTGAAATTGAAAGATTTCTAGAGGTTCTTAGGGAGCATAGGTCAGCTATAGGATGGTCCGTAGATGAATTAAAGGGTATTAATCTTGTTGTTTGCATGCATAGAATCAGGTTAGAGAATGAGAAAAAAACTTCTGTGCAATACCAGCATAGGTTGAACCCTGCTATGCAGGAGGTAGTTAGGAAAGAGGTTTTGAAGTGGTTAGATGCTGGAATCATTTTTCCTATAAGTGATTGCCCCTACGTTAGTCCATTGCATGTGGTAGTAAAGAAAGGGGGGATGACTGTAGTGAAGGCTGAGGATGGTGAGATACTAGCTACTAGGATACCCACGGGGTGGCGTGCTTGTGTGGACTATAGGAAGTTGAATGAAAACACGCGAAATGATCACTTTCCCTTACCCTTCATGGACCAAATGTTGGATAGGCTTGCAGGATATGAATTTTACTATTTCTTGGATGGATATTCAGGATATAATCAGATAATGACTGCACCTGAAGACCAGGAAAAGACCACTTTCACCTGCCCCTATGGGACCTTCGCCTTTAGGAAATTTCCCTTCAGTCTTTATAATGCACTTGCGACTTTTTAAAGGAAGTTTTTATGGATGATTTCTCAGTTTTGGGCTCTTCATTTAATATTTGCTCATTTAATCTGTCTCTTATGTTGAAAAGGTGTCAAGAAACCAATCTCATCTTGAATTGGGAGAAATGCTATTTCGTGGTGAGAGAAGGTGTTATTCTTGGTCATCACGTGTCTGCTGCAAATTTACAGGTTGATCGTGCAAAGTTGGTTGGGATTGAAAAATTGCCACCACCTACGAATGAGAAAGGAGTTCGTTTGTTCTTGGGACACATTGGATTCTATAGAAGATTCATCAAGGATTTTTCTAAATACTCCAAGCCATTATCTCACTTGCTTGAAAAATATGTACCATTTATGTTTGATGAATCTTGTTTGAATGCATTTCAGGTTCTTAAGGAAGCATTGGTGACTGCTCCGATTTTGGTCACCCAAGATTAGACTGAACCGTTCTTGTTGATGTGTGATGCGAGTGATATCGCACTTGGAGTTGTGTTGGGTCTGATGCGGGAAAAGAAGTTTTTTGCCATATATTATGCCAGCAAAATATTTGATACAGCACAGAAGAATTACACCGTGACTGAGAAGGAGTTTCTAGCCGTGGTGTATGCTTTTGACAAATTCAGGCCATACTTGGTGGGGATAAGAATAGTTGTCTACACTAATCACTCGGTAATCAAATACCTGATGGAGAAGAAAGATGCCAAGCAGAGGGTGATTTGATGGATCCTGCTGTTGCAAGAGTTTAACATGGAAATTCGAGATAAAAGGAGAGTGAGAATATTGTGGCGGATCACTTATCAAGGTTGTAGACAAGGGAACACTGCAATGATGCTTGTGAGGTAATTAAGGAGGTGTTTTCTGATGAGGAGATACTAGAGGTAGACATCCAAAGGATCTATGTATTGACTACGTAAGAAGAAATCCCTTGGTATGCAGATTATGTCAACTACCTTGCAATAGGTTTTGATTGTTTGTTTGGGAAAAATTATGTCAACTAACCTAGAGTACTATATAGGGAACGGAATTGTGGGATATTACCTACCATGAAAAGTGCTCTGTTACTTGTTAAAAACCCATGTGAGATTTTGAGCCTCGTTGATCATGTACATAATCACATGATATTTCTTTCTGGTGAGTATCGTTCTTGTGCGTGTATTCTAGAACTTGCCTTGAGTCTCCTTGAATATTCAAGATTAGTCTAGCGGATTATGGAAATGATATTAGGCCATCTTTGATATTTAACCCATATTTTCCCATATACTTTACCTGAATTCATTATATCCCTAGTCAGCATCTTCAATTAACTTGGTATATAGAGTATAATAGAGGGTTCGACCAACTCTTCAGGTCGAACCCAGGTCGAACCTCATCGGATTAATTTGTGTGTTGAGAAAACCACTATCAAGTTCTTGATTCCGGCCTCATCGGTCCCTCGTAAAAACGTATGAAACTTCTTGAAACTTTTTCTAATAATTTTTGACATTTGTTAATTCTAGTACTCTAGGTTCTCTGTGAGTTAGTTGACATAATTGTTGTGTAAGGATATCAATTGTAGTCGCGAAGATGACCAAGTTACAATATCGAACCCACGGGACGGATAAATATCAATTTTGTGATCTTCTAGTATATTTTAGACTATGTTGGTAATTGTAAAGGTTTAATGGATAGTAACTTCTAATCGAATTAACAAAAGAAATAGTAAAAGTAGAGAGAAGTGAGTTGTGATCAATAAGAATGATAGGTAGTTCATTGGGTCATCCAGTTTCACTAGCAATTCGTATTTTCGTATGATGGTATCCGACTCTGCCCTGTGGTTTGTGGACGCATCACTAGACCATGCAAGTTTACTCTATAGACATAAGTAAATATGCGCTTGACACGTGTGAATAACATCGGAGCAAGAGATATGCTTCACCCCCCTTTCTAGGTACTATCATAATCAATTATCTTCTACGTCTAGAATCTAACCCGATTTGATCTCCCTTTTTAGGTACTATAAAGTTATACTCTTCATCCTATTCATCAACCCGAATTCAATTCAATTCATGAATATTCATATAAGACAGTTCTAATAATACTTCGGAATCCCTTCACTTAGAATTATAACGATAAACCCTGCTCAGTAGTGAACGCACTCAATCAATAACCATGTCATGTATTCAGACTCTACACAACGATCATTGATGCACAAAACGACTATGAGTATGGATTAAATATGCAATCTTATATAAAACAAACCACAGGTAGTGTTGTACGGAGTTTTACACACGAAACACGAATTACATCATGAAACTTTCATAACCCTAGAACTACCAAGGTGGTTCTAGCCCATGATTGATCTAGGAACAATCATGGTTAGATGAATCATTCTTACTTGAACCTTCAGCGAACCTCTGTCACAGCTCTCCGAATGGATCACCACCTCTACTCTTGTCTCTCCTACGATTGACGATCAAAAGCTCCCTTTATTCTCTGTATGAGCCTCCTTTTATACTTGTAATCACGTCTCTAGGGCTTGGAATGGACTTTCTAAGTGATCTCACGCGTTTCGGCCTCGAAAATCCGGATAAGGTAAGTTCTCGCACACAGGTTCGACCACGTCAAGCAGGTCGAACCCCGAGCCACAGGTCGAACCCCAGGTCGAACCCCGTTACTGGAAGAATTCTGCACAGGTTCAACCTTCTGGACAGGTCGAACCACTTAGGTCTTGGTCGAACCTCAGGTCGAACCTCAGCACTGGACAACTCTTGCTCCCGATTCGACCAACGGGCAAGTCGAACCCCAACGTCGTGGTCGAATCCTCCTTCTTGCAAACTAGTTCGACCATGGTTCGACCTGATGGCCAGGTCGAACCAACTGAGTCGTGGTCGAACCTATCTCTGTATTGTCCAGCAACGTTGGTTCGACCTACTGGAGAGGTCGAACCCTCCTCCAGCCAGGTCGAACCCACATACTTCTTGGGCGGTTCGCGTGGCTTCGACTCCGTCTCTTCGATTCTTGGCTCTTTCACTCCGTTTTGCTAAGAAAACACTCAAATAGCTCCACTAACACCTGATTCATGCTATTTCACAATATATATAGGTTTTCCACCTATTTCCACATCAAAACTCTCCAAAACTAGCACAAAACATAGCGCCAAACTTGTGAATTTACACACTCATCAAACCCCCAAACTTACATGTTGCTCGTCCCGAGGCAACCAATTTAAACCACAGGAGTCGTGTACAATTCAACAAGATCAAGTACAACACATATTACACATGCCACTTCATTGAATCAAACAAGAATTACTTGCATCAAATATGTCACTCATGTAAAATCAATCTAATCACACACCATTCGGAGCACTAAGTAATCTCACTGACAAGATAAGTCTTTACTCTCATTCACTCATGCGTGAGGCACTATAGGCTAGTATAAACACTCATATCAATTCATATTCACGCGTAACCATAAGCTTGGCAAAGGTCTCAGAAATCAACTTACATTAGATTAACACTAGGATCACAAAGGACTTGTTTCTAGGTTGTAATGTTGGCTCTTTGGAAAGGGTAGGAAAATTGGTCATAGTAACTTAATACACTAGTAGAGAGTTACCTTGGATGTTCTTGATTTCTCATTCGCCTTCGTATTCTCCTCCAATTCTTCTCTTGCACTTGCAATTATCAATTTTCCTTCTCTTCCTTGCATCAACATCATTCTTCTTTTAGTTGCTCGGGTACCAGTTATAGGCACTACCCTTCTCGAACATCGTTCGGCTGTTTCTTAAAAACTTCAAGCCCCATGTATTAGCAATTCGGGGTACCAATTTCAGGCACTATCCCTAACAAGATTTAACCATGCACTTTTCTTACTGAACCTCATTCCATCTTCCTTTTGTTTCTTCCACACTTATTCACCTTATTCTCTCTACCAATGAATAGGGTATTTTCAAAGCTCAAATAAGGTAATTAAGGCTCTTATATTTGGCTTGCCAAAGAAAAAGCTTTTAAAAGGCTCAAACAGGGCTACCAAAAATTTATAAAATCATTAGGAAAGGTAAAATTTGGCTAAGTGACTCAATTAATCAAAAATGGCCTAAGATCATATCCTAATATTTCATCAATTGTAAGTTTCACACAAGACTCCAAGCCAAGTTCTAGAATACGTTCATACGAATGATTCTCTCAAGAATAAACTATCATGATTAATCATGATAAAGGCTCAAATCCTCACATAGATAATCAATTCCTAATACTCCTCATAGCACATAATCAAAATCAATTCCTCATGAATTCCATATACTTAACAAATTATTCATGCTCTTTCCAAATGAAAATAAACATGTAAACATATGAATGCACATAATCAATAACCCATATACAGAGCAACGATACAAGATCAACTATATCAAGTACATTCCACTCACACATGAATCACACCCCAATCTGTAAAAATAAAAAGAAGAATGGGAGATAAGATGAATCGGAGAAACCAAAAGAAAACCTGAAACTACTCCCTAGGAGCATCATCATCCTCATCATCATCGTCATCCTCATCCATTCTATTTTCCACAGCTCGGCACAGACTGGTAATGTGTTTGTCCATCATATCCACTCGACTACTCACTCTACCAACACGCTCATCCAAGGCAGAGTACCTTTCGTTCAGCGTGGCGTAGTTGGCGTTAGCGAGTGCGAGTTGCCTGTTCGTCTCCTGCTGTGCAGCTACCACCGCGATCAGCTGCTCATGAATCAAGCGAAGCTGCTCCCGAGTACCTGGAACTGCTCGCCGCTGCTGCGGTCCTGGAGCATGCTGAGGCGCATCATGCTGCTCTCCTTCCGGAATCTCCATCTCCGGCTGCTCCTCTACCTGATCCTCCTCTTCAGAGTGCTGTGGCTGAGGTGGACGGAACTCTCCTTGATCAACAATCTGCTGTAACTCAGCCATCCTTCCCTCAGCACACATCTGTGCTACCGCTCTCCAATCACCACCCGACTTCGCTGCCACGGATAAAGCGGTGTGTCCTAGAGAATTCATTAGTCTATTCCTTGCTTCCCGAATAGTTGTCAAGTTGCTCACGTCGAAGGGGAACATAAATTCGAAAGGCTTGACACCTCTTGTGAAAAACCAATCTCCATTTCTAAAATGGGCAAACCCACCCTTCGCGCACGTGCTCATAATCAAATCGGGTTCTCCTTCTACTGGTGTAGTGCCGGTGAGGTCCAAGTTGTAATGCTCAGCCAAAATTGTCAATAACCCTCCAATATTCACCTTTTGAAAACCAATGGTCTTGAATCGATTCAGCTGCGCAATAAAATAGGCTCCAACGTTGAACTTCACTCCATGCAACATACACCACAAGGCATATAACTCTCCTCTAGACACAACACTGCCCTCCGAGCGGGCGAACAACGTGTTGCTCAGGATGCGGTCCATGTACCTTAAGACAGGATTCTTTATTGCGGACGCATGAGCCTGTCTAGTATTGTAATCACGAATCTCCCCCGTGATCTCCCTTCAAAATTGCTTTACACTGAATGCAGCACTTTCTAAACGAGGGATCTCCAAAGGTGTCTCAAACAGCTCGTTGAAATCCTCAGACGTCCATCTCCTACTCACTCCACCAAGCTGAAACGTACACTGATAGGGGTATCCAAGCGGGTCCTTCTCCATCTCAAACGAACAAACCACTTCCGCTGTAACATGGAAGTACGTCGGCCTCTTCAACTCCATGAATCTTCGGATCCCTACTTGATCAAACATCCAAAATATATCATCCCCTATTCTCATTATCCTCATCGCTTCATCATCTTGGTATCGAGTGCGAGCTATCTTGTCTGAAACTTCTTCCCACTTCTCTTTAATCTCATCCCAACCTTGCATCCTAATCTTGAAGTTATCAGGTAAACGGTCTTGTAGCCTCAGTTTTCTTGTCACTTTGTCCAAGTTTGAAGGCATGTCATGCCTCTTCTTTGATCTCTCCTCCTCTGCTTTTCCTTTTCCTTTGCTTGATACTTGTCCCTTTCCTGAAAACAAATACTTCAATCCAACCAACAAGACAAGAAAGCAAGTATTGTACTAGCACATCACATACTCTACTCAAGACTTCAAGCATCAATGCATATTTATACAAACTATCATCTCAACACCTCTTGCTTATTCAACATTTTCAAAACATCTTCAATTATACCTTCTTTAATCATCAAAACATAACCAACAAGCATGCATTAAGCAATTCAAGCAATTCAATCAAAAATTCAACATGCTTTCCTCCATGAACTACTTCAATTTCATCAATTTCAAACCAAATCAACATGCTCATTCTATGGTATATTCTATATCCTTGATTAATTCACATAAAAATCCAAGTTCTATCAATAATCAATCAACCACAATCCAAGAAACAAGAATTCATATGAAACCAATCAAAATATCAACATTCACCATGAAATTCAACCATACTCAACATCAATTCTCTATTTCACATCAAATTGCTTACCTAAACCTTCAATCCTAGAGTAATTGAGTTGGAAAAACGTACCTTGTGACTTGCCCATGGTGAACAACCGATCGAGAACACAAAACAACCAAAAAAACGCGATTTCAGCCCTAACTCGCGACGAAATCCGCCCAAATCCGCGACCGAATCGATAATTCAAGGTGTAATGTTGTGTAATCGGTGTGAAATCAAGTGTAATTGAAGAATTTGTGCAAGGGTGTAGAGGTTCGAGGTTTGGTGTTTCGAAAAAGTGATCGAACCCCTCTGAAAATTCAAACTTAAAACGCGTACCTGGCTTGGTTCGACCTCGGGTTCGACCACCTGTACTGGTCGAACCATGGATGGCGAGGTCGAACCTCTCTTCTGGACAAACAATCTTCTTGGTTCGACCAGGGGTTCGACTTGCTAAACAGGTCGAACATTCCTTGAATTGGTCGAACCCCTCTTCTGGAAAACAGAGTGCTTCAAACTGACAGGTTCGACCTCCTGATCAGGTCGAACAACTACGGCTTAGGTCGAACCTCCTCTCTGGACAACTTTCGACGCCGGTTCGACTTCCTCTGCTGTTGTTCGACCTCTGGCTCTGGTCGAACCACTCCTAGAGTTGGTCGAACCTTCCTCCTGATTTCCAAAACTGAGTGTTCTTCATTCACTACATACTTCAAGCTTCAACACAACTTCATTAGGTACAATCTAGAGCACAACTTCAAAAATTGTTCCACATAACATCATTCATGAGTATCTCCGTAAAAGAAAACACAACCAAAAACCACTGAACATTAGGCAAATTGTAAAAAATCGTCACATCAAAATCGATTAAAATTTCAAAATGGCCGCAAAAACCAATTCCCCTAACAAACAATACAAAGAAAAGATTATACTCTTAATGCTTCAATGAGGTAATAACATCACACCCCCCCAAACTTAGTAAAAACGTAAGTCGAAACTAAGTTTGAAAAGAGATGGAATTGCCGAGTAGTAAGCATCTTAAATATAAAAATTTCTTACTCACACAAAAGAAATAAAGCAATAAAACGGAAGAGTAAGCTCTCAACAAGCACTCATGTTTAACGTCGTAGAGTCACGACGGTACCAAATCAGAACAAGGTATCATCAAAAATGACACACGCATCATCCGGCGACCTATAATGCTTCAATCGATGCCCATTCGCCGCGATAACGTCACCATCTTTGTCAATAAGCCCATAACTCCCCCCTCCTAAGGCTCGATGAATCATGAACGGTCCCGTCCACTTAGACTTCAACTTGCCTGCAAAAAGCTTCAAACGAGAGTTAAAAAGTAGTACCTCATCTCCTTGCTTGAACTCCTTGTACGAAATTTTAGAATCATGCCACCTCTTCATTCTTTCCTTATAAATCTCTGAATTCTTGAAAGCACGACTCCTAAACTCATCCAATTGATTCATGTGAGTTAGCCTCAACTCCTTTACATCCCTAAGGGTCAAGTTCAAGCGACGCAAAGCTCAAAACGCTTTGTGTTGGATTTCTACGGGTAAGTGGCACGGCTTTCCATAGACAATTTGATACGGTGACATATCTAATACCGTCTTGTAAGCGGTCCGGAACCCCCATAACACATCATCAAGCTTCATAGCCCAATCTTTTCTATTAGTTCCTACCACTTTCTCCAGAATCTGCTTTACTTGACGGTTGGAGACCTCCGCCTGCCCATTTGCTTGCGGATGATAGGGTGTAGTAACCCTATGCCTAACACCATAATCCTTAAGCACCTTCTCCAGAAATTTATTGACGAAGTGGGACCCTCCATCACTAACTAATGCTCTCGGAACTCCATAACGGGCAAAAATATGTTTCTTTAGGAAAGATAAAACAACTTTCGAATCATTAACACGAGTAGGAATTGCTTCCACCCACTTCGAAATATAATCCACCGCAGGAAGAATGTAGAGAAACCCATTCGACGGGGGAAAAGGTCCCATAAAATCGATCCCCCAGACATCAAATATCTCCACGACTATGCTAGGCTGCAATGGCATCTCATATCTCCTACCTATATTACCCATGCGCTGGCATCTATCGCAAGACGCCACATAGCTCTCACTATCTCTAAACAAAGTAGGACAATAAAGAGCGGATTGAAGTACCTTAGCTGCAGTCTTTTGCGCTCCGAAATGCCCCCCATTCGGTTGTGCATGGCAGAACTCCAGCACACTTTCCATTTCCATCTCGGGTACACATCTTCGGACAATAGAATCTGTACAAATCTTATAAACAAACGGATCATACCATATAAATGTCTCAACATCCCTACGAAATTTCGCAAGTTGATATCGGTTGAGATCCCTTGGAATTTCACCAATGACAATGTAATTAACATAATCCGCGTACCATGGATCCATACCTTGCGCTGCAACCACACATGCTCGCTCGGCCCCTTCAACAGCCACAACCATGATCTTCTCATCGGGGAACATCTCTTCAATATACTCGAAAGAATTATCACAATGCTCCCTAGTCTCCAACCTTGACAAGTGATCGGCCAAAACATTTTCTATTCCTTTCTTATCCCGAATCTCCAAGTCAAACTCCTGCAGTAGTAGAATCCATCTTATGATCCTAGGCTTTGTCTCCTTCTTCTCCATCAAGTAACGAATCGCTGAGTGATCCGTATACACAATCGTCTTCATGCCAACCAAATACTGACAAAACTTATCGAATGCATACACAACAGCCAAAACTCCTTTTCAGTTACCGTGTAATTCTTCTGTGCCGCATCGAAAGTCTTACTCGCGTAGTAAATGGCGCAGAACTTCTTCTTCCTTAGCTGCCCAAGCACCACACCCAATGCTACATCACTTGCATCACACATAAGTACAAACGATTGCGTCCAGTCCGGTGTGATCAAGATAGGGGCAGTAATAAGCGCCTCCTTCAAAACATGAAAAGCTGTTAAACACTCATCATTAAACACAAAAGGAATATCCTATAAAAACCGGCGTGTCCAAGGAAGGATCGCACTCCTCTTTCATTTGTCGCTGGTGGAAGCTTCTCAATTGCCACCACTTTAGCACGGTCTACCTGTAATCCCTTGGCGGAAACATGATGCCCAAGAACAATCCCATCCTTCACCATGAAATGGCACTTCTCCCAATTCAAGACAAGATTAGTTTTTTGACACCTTTTCAAAACAACAGCAAGGTTAGACAAACACATATCAAAAGAAGAACCAAAGACTGAAAAATTGTCCATGAATACTTCCATGATCTTCTCTATCAAACCATCAAAAATCGCCATCATGCATCTCTGAAAAGTAGCAGGCGCATTACACAATCCGAACGGCATTTTCCTAAAAGCAAAAGTCCCGTAGGGGCAAGTAAAAGTGGTCTTTTCTTGATGTTCGGGAGCAATCATGATTTGATTATACCCCGAGTATCCATCCAAGAAACAATAGAACTCATACCCTGCAAGACGATCCAACATTTGATCCATAAATGGAAGAGGGAAGTGGTCCTTACACGTGTTCTCATTCAATTTCCTGTAATCCACACATGTACGCCATCCCGTAGGAATTCTCGTGGCTATCGCCTCTCCATCCTTAGCTTTCACTACAGTCATACCCCCCTTCTTAGCAACTACATGCAATGGAGTCACATGGGGACTATCACTAATAGGATATATAATTCCAGCATCCAACCACGTAAGAATTTGCTTCCTTATCACCTCTTAAATTGCGGGATTCACCCTACGCTGATTCTGAACACTAGCTTTGGCTTCATCCAACAACCTAATCCGATGCATACAATACGAAGGACTAATACCTTTCAAATCATCAAGTGACCACCCTATTGCAGACTGGTACTTCCTCAAAACATCTAATAACTCCTCAAGTTGATCATCATTAAGGGAAGAAGATAGAATTACCGGATATTGTGCATCATCACCAAGAAAAGCATACTTCAAGTGATCCGGCAATGGCTTCAACTCCTCTTTTCTTTTCTCCACTGGAGTGTTTTCATTATCCAAAGGCAAGTACTTCCTGGTCCATTTGACTTCTTCCACTTTATTTCTCTCCAATGCAAACCTGTCATCACCCAAAGCAAGTAAGTTTTCAAGAAATTCAATACATACCTCGTTAGAAAGTCCGTCAAGCTCCGTAGTGGGATAAGTAAGAGATTCCATCAAACATGTCTGAAGAGGATCCTTTGACAAGATCAAAGACATATCCTCCTTCACAATTTCCTCCACCACGTCAATACTATAACATTGGGACTCCATTGGCATTTTCATTGCTTTGTCCAAGTTGAAAAGTACTTCTTCTTTGTCCATTCTCAACTTCAGTTCTCTTTTCCGAACATCTATCATAGCTCCAGCTGTAGCAAGGAATGGCCTCCCCAAGATTAAAGGAACATTATCCTTGTCATCATCCATTTCTAATACAAGGAAATCCACAGGAAAAACTAGCTTCTCCACCTTTACTAGAACATCTTCAACTATTCCTTTCGGAAACGTCATTGATCTATCTGCCAATTGGAGAGCAACAGTTTTCGGGGTCATCTCCCCCAAACCAAGCTTCTGAAAGATGGACAACGTCATCAAATTGATGCTTGTCCCAAGATCGTATAAAGCTCGCCGTGCTGGCCCCTTTCCGATCTCACAAAGAATAGTAAAGCTCCCCGGATCTTTCATCTTTGGTGGCAACTTCTTTTGAATAATTGAGCTACAATTCTCAGATAAGTTTACCGTTTCAACTCCGGTTAAGCTTCGCTTCTTCATCAATATGTCTTTAAGGAACCGAGCATAATATGGCATCTCCATGATTGCCTCTGAAAAAGGGATGTTCAAGCTTATCTTGTTCATAATCTCTGAAAACTTCTTGAACTTCTCTTCCAACCCCTTCTTCACTAGCTTGTAGGGAAACGGTGGAGGTATCTTTGTTTTGGGAATCCCCATTCATCACGATCAACCTTTTCCGCTTTCTCCTTTTCGGCTCTTAATTGCTTAGCTCTTTCCCATTTTTTCTCAGCTATTATGTCTGTACTTTGCTCATTCCGTACCACTGGAGTCGCATCAACATCAAAAAGAACAACAGGTGCATCAAACAAAACATCTCGGCGAGGTTCGACTGGGGTTCGACCAGGCTGAAAGGTCGAACCAGGACTGTATTGGTCGAACCTCTCTCCTGGAAGACTGATCTCATTCTGCTCCGGAGGTTTGACTTGGGTTCGACCAACATTGGAGGTCGAACCACTGCCCCTTTGGTCGAACCGCTTCACTGTATAATTTCCATCCTTCGGTTCGACCTGGGTTCGACCTGAAGAGTTGGTCGAACCTTCATGATCGTGGTCGAACCGTTCCTGCGTCGAAACAGAGTGCTCTGGCCGATGAGGTTCGACCTGGGTTTGACCTGTAAAGTTGGTCGAACCCTCCGCGTGTTGGTCGAACCGTCCCTGCGTCAAAATAGAGTGCTCTGGCCGATGAGGTTCGACCTGGGTTCGACCTGAAGAGTTGGTCGAACCCTCTGCGTGTTGGTCGAACCGCGGCTTAGAAAATTCCAACTTCGATTCTGGCCTCATCGGTCCCTCGTACTGCGTTCCTGACCTCACTGTGATGGCATTACACGACTTTGGATTCTCTATACTCTGAGACGGAAACTTACCTTTTCCTACAGTTTGAGTTAATGTGTTCACATTCTCTGCAATTGTACCCATCAACAATGTGAGATCTTTCACTTGAGTGGACAAATCTCTGTGGTGATCATCAATTTTTTTCTCAAGCTTTGCCTCAAGGCGATTCACTCTTTCATCATTCTTTACCATGTAACGGTTCACAGTATCCTCGAACCCAGGCTTTCCTTCTTCCACCTTTTCTCCCGGATCAACACCCATTGGAAGTTGCACTGCATTGTTTGTATTGCTCCATGAAAATTCAGGCCTCCTTGGTTGCTGTTGATAACTACCAGATGGACCACGATTATTAAAGTTCCCTCGATAGTTCCCTTGGTAGTTCCGGTTTCCTTGATTTGGGTACCTCGTTCCTTGGATACTTTGACCCATTGCATAATTTGCTTCCTCCAATTCGTCTTGGATGGTTCCATTATTCATCATCTCTTGCTGCAAGATTGGCACTCGTTGGGATATCTCGCTGATCTGCTTCTGTTGAGACTCAAGTAGCTTGTTGATATTGGACAAGCTCGAAACGATCTCATCCTCTCTCTTAGTCTTCACCATTGCTTGTTCAACCTGAGCTACCTTTCCAAGAACATACGTACCTCTAACTCTATCAGTGGGCCAATCCCTCGAATTCATTGATATGTCTTCAAACAATCTCTCGGCCTCAACGGATGACTTTGTAAGCAATGCTCCATTAGAAGAAGCATCAAGTAGCACTCTTGATTCACAGTCCAATCCGTTATAAAATATACTGATATATTAGGCTTTAGATAACCCATGTTGAGGACACTTCCTGAGCATGTCCTTGAATCTATCCCACGCTTCATGAAATTTCTCACCTCCACTGATAGCAAATTGGTTAATATCTTGCTTCATCTTAAACACCTTCGAAGTTGGCATATACTTCTCCAAGAATCTTAACTTCAATTGCTACCACGTGGTGCACTCAGCTGCATTAATAGTATCGTACCAATCCCTCGCTTTTTCAGTAAGCGAGAATTTGAACAAAAGGATCTTCCTAGCATCTTTATGTTCTCCTACGTCTTTTTGAGTACTTGCATAGCCCAAGAACTTGTTCAGATGCTGCTGTGGATTCTCGAAAGACCCTCCTGAAAAGGAGTTCCTTTCTATCATGCTAATAAGAGCGGGATGAAGATCGAACGCTGTGTTAGTTCCCCTTGCTCCTAAAAGCTCATAATTTCCAGCCCCATTATTTCTGAAAACCTCACGGATGGCTAGATTTTCCGGATTCGCTGCCATGTTGACTGTTACTACTTCCAAATTAACTTCAGCTGTAGCCTCAATCACTTGCGAAATCTGCTCGTCAACCTCAACTCCAAAATTCAGAGCTTCAGTTGAGTCTATTGCCTTTGCTTTGCTCTTCTTCTTCTTCTTCTTTCTTGATGATGCTCCAATCTCTGGATTATACGGTTCAAGATTACCTTTCTTTGATCTTGTGAGCATACACAAAAAACGAATAAGAAAGAAAACAACAAAACAAGGTAAATAGTCCTAATAAACTAGAAATAATACAAAAAAGATAGTTTACGCCGTCCCCGGCAACGGCCACAAGGATTACTTTTTCTATCATCGGACCGACTTACGTTTTTACTAAGTTTGGGGGGGGGGTGTGATCACAAAATTGATATTTATCCATCCCGTGGGTTCGATATTGTAACTTGGTCATCTTCGCGACTACAATTGATATCCTTATACTTGAAGATTAATTTGTGTGTTGAGAAAACCACTATAATATAACTAAGTTTGAAAAGAGATGGAATTGCCGAGTAGTAAGCATCTTAAATATAAAAATTTCTTACTCACACAAAAGAAATAAAGCAATAAAACGGAAGAGTAAGCTCTCAATAAGCGCTCATGTTTAACGTCGTAGAGTCACGACGGTACCAAATCAGAACAAGGTATCATCAAAAATGACACACGCATCATCCGGCGACCTATAATGCTTCAATCGATGCCCATTTGCCGCGATAATGTCACCATCTTTGTCAATGAGCTCATAACTCCCCCCTCCTAAAGCTCGATGAATCACGAACGGTCCCGTCCACTTAGACTTCAACTTGCCTGCAAAAAGCTTCAAACGAGAGTTAAAAAGTAGTACCTCATCTCCTTGCGTGAACTCCTTGTACGAAATTTTAGAATCATGCCACCTCTTCATTCTTTCCTTATAAATCTCTGAATTCTTGAAAGCACGACTCCTAAACTCATCCAATTGATTCATGTGAGTTAGCCTCAACTCCTTTACATCCCTAAGGGTCAAGTTCAAGCGAAGCAAAGCCCAAAACGCTTTGTGTTGGATTTCTACGGGTAAGTGGCACGGCTTTCCATAGACAATTTGATACGGTGACATATCTAATACCGTCTTGTAAGCGGTCCGGAACCCCCATAACACATCATCAAGCTTCATAGCCCAATCTTTTCTATTAGTTCCTACCACTTTCTCCAGAATCTGCTTTACTTGACGGTTGGAGACCTCCGCCTGCCCATTTGCTTGCGGATGATAGGGTGTAGTAACCCTATGCCTAACACCATAATCCTTAAGCACCTTCTCCAAAAATTTATTGACGAAGTGGGACCCTCCATCACTAACTAATGCTCTCGGAACTCCATAACGGGCAAAAATATGTTTCTTTAGGAAAGATAAAACAACTTTCGAATCATTAACACGAGTAGGAATTGCTTCCACCCACTTCGAAACATAATCCACCGCAAGAAGAATGTAGAGAAACCCATTCGACGGGGGAAAAGGTCCCATAAAATCGATCCCCCAGACATCAAATATCTCCACGACTATGCTAGGCTGCAATGTCATCTCATCTCTCCTACGTATATTACCCATGCGCTGGCATCTATCGCAAGACGCCACATAGCTCTCACTATCTCTAAACAAAGTAGGCCAATAAAGAGCGGATTGAAGTACCTTAGCTGCAGTCTTTTGCGCTCCGGAATGCCCCCCATTTGGTTGTGCATGGCAGAACTCCAGCACACTTTCCATTTCCATCTCGGGTACACATCTTCGGACAATAGAATCTGTACAAATCTTATAAACAAACGGATCATACCATATAAATGTCTCAACATCCCTACGAAATTTCGCAAGTTGATATCGGTTGAGATCCCTTGGAATTTCACCAATGACAATGTAATTAACATAATCCGCGTACCATGGATCCATACCTTGCGCTGCAACCACACATGCTTTCTCGGCCCCTTCAACAGCCACATCCATGATCTTCTCATCGGGGAACATCTCTTCAATATACTCGAAAGAATTATCACAATGCTCCCTAGTCTCCAACCTTGACAAGTGATCGGCCAACACATTTTCTGTTTCTTTCTTATCCCGAATCTCCAAGTCAAACTCCTGCAGTAGTAGAATCCATCTTATGATCCTAGGCTTTGTCTCCTTCTTCTCCATCAAGTAACGAATCGCTGAGTGATCCGTATACACAATCGTCTTCATGCCAACCAAATACTGACGAAACTTATCGAATGCATACACAACAGCCAAAAACTCATTTTCAGTTACCGTGTAATTCTTCTGTGCCGCATCGAAAGTCTTACTCGCGTAGTAAATGGCGCAGAACTTATTTTCCCTTAGCTGCCCAAGCACCACACCCAATGCTACATCACTTGCATCACACATAAGTACAAACGGTTGCATCCAGTCCAGTGTGATCAAGATAGGGGCAGTAATAAGCGCCTCCTTCAAAACTTGAAAAGCTGTTAAACACTCATCATTAAACACAAAAGGAATATCCTTTTCAAGTAAATGAGATAAGGGCTTAGAGTATTTTGAGAAGTCTTTAATAAATCTCCTGTAAAAACCGGCGTGTCCAAGGAAGGATCGCACTCCTCTTTCATTGGTCGGTGGTGGAAGCTTCTCAATTGCCACCACTTTAGCACGGTCTACCTGTAATCCCTTGGCGGAAACATGATGCCCAAGAACAATCCCATCCTTCACCATGAAATGGCACTTCTCCCAATTCAAGACAAGATTAGTTTCTTGACACCTTTTCAAAACAACTACAAGGTTAGACAAACACATATCAAAAGAAGAACCAAAGACTGAAAAATCGTCCATGAATACTTCCATGATCTTCCTAAAAGCAAAAGTCCCGTAGGGGCAAGTAAAAGTGGTCTTTTCTTGATCCTCGGGAGCAATCATGATTTGATTATACCCCGAGTATCCATCCAAGAAACAATAGAACTCATACCCTGCAAGACGATCCAACATTTGATCCATAAATGGAAGAGGGAAGTGGTCCTTACATGTGTTCTCATTCAATTTCCTGTAATCCACACATGTACGCCATCCCGTAGGAATTCTCGTGGCTATCGCCTCTCCATCCTTAGCTTTCACTACAGTCATACCCCCCTTCTTAGCAATTACATGCAATGGACTCACATGGGGACTATCACTAATAGGATATATAATTCCAGCATCCAACCACGTAAGAATTTGCTTCCTTATCACCTCTTGAATTGCGGGATTCACCCTACGCTGATTCTGAACACTAGCTTTGGCTTCATCCAACAACCTAATCCGATGCTTACAATATGAAGGACTAATACCTTTCAAATCATCAAGTGACCACCCTATTGCAGACTGGTACTTCCTCAAAACATCTAATAACTCCTCAAGTTGATCATCATTAAGGGAAGAAGATACAATTACCGGATATTGTGCATCATTACCAAGAAAAGCATACTTCAAGTGATCCGGCAATGGCTTCAACTCCTCTTTTCTTTTCTCCACTGGAGTGTTTTCATTATCCAAAGGCAAGTACTTCCTGGTCCATTTGACTTCTTCCACTTTATTTCTCTCCAATGCAAACCTGTCATCACCCAAAGCAAGTAAGTTTTCAAGAAATTCAATACATACCTCGTTAGAAAGTCCGTCAAGCTCCGTAGTGGGATAAGTAAGAGATTCCATCAAACATGTCTCAAGAGGATCCTTTGACAAGATCAAAGACATATCCTCCTTCACAATTTCCTCCACCATGTCAATACTATAACATTGGGACTCCATTGGCATTTTCATTGCTTTGTCCAAGTTGAAAAGTACTTCTTTTTTGTCCATTCTCAACTTCAGTTCTCCTTTCCGAACATCTATCATAGCTCCAGCTGTAGCAAGGAATGGCCTCCCCAAGATTAAAAGAACATTATCTTTGTCATCATCCATTTCTAATACAAGGAAATCCACAGGAAAAACTAGCTTCTCCACCTTTACTAGAACATCTTCAACTATTCATTTCGGAAACGTCATTGATCTATCTGCCAATTGGAGAGCAACAGTTGTCGGGGTCATCTCCCCCAAACCAAGCTTCTGAAAGATGGACAACGGCATCAAATTGATGCTTGCCCCAAGATCGCATAAAGCTCGCCGTGCTGGCCCCTTTCCGATCTCACAAAGAATAGTAAAGCTCCCCGGATCTTTCATCTTTGGTGGCAACTTCTTTTGAATAATTGAACTACAATTCTCAGATAAGTTTACCGTTTCAACTCCGGTTAAGCTTCGCTTTTTCATCAATATGTCTTTAAGGAACCGAGCATAATATGGCATCTCCATGATTGCCTCTGAAAAAGGGATGTTCAAGCTTATCTTGTTCATAATCTCTGAAAACTTCTTGAACTTCTCTTCCAACCCCTTCTTCACTAGCTTGTAGGGAAACGGTGGAGGTATCTTTGTTTTGGGAATCCCCCATTCATCACGATCAACCTTTTCCGCTTTCTCCTTTTTGGCTCTTAATCGCTTAGCTCTTTCCCATTTTTTCTCAGCTATTATGTCTGTACTTTGCTCATTCCGTACCACTGGAGTCGCATCAACATCAAAAGGAACAACAGGTGCATCAAACAAAACATCTCGGCGAGGTTCTACTGGGGTTCGACCAGGCTGAAAGGTCGAACCAGGACTGTATTGGTCGAACCTCTCTCCTGGAAGACTGATCTCATTCTGCTCCCGAGGTTCGACTTGGGTTCGACCAAGATTGGAGGTCGAACCACTGCCCCTTTGGTCGAACCACTTGAATGTATAATTTCCATCCTTCGGTTCGACCTGGGTTCGACCTGAAGAGTTGGTCGAACCTTCGTGATCGTGGTCGAACCGTTCCTGCGTCGAAACAGAGTGCTCTGGACGATGAGGTTCGATCTGGGTTCGACCTGTAAAGTTGGTCGAACCCTCCGCGTGTTGGTCGAACCGTCCCTGCGTCAAAACAGAGTGCTCTGGCCGATGAGGTTCGACCTGGGTTCGACCTGAAGAGTTGGTCGAACCCTCTGCGTGTTGGTCGAACCGCGGCTTAGAAAATTCCAACTTCGATTCCAGCCTCATCGGTCCCTCGTACTGCGTTCCTGACCTCAGTGTGATGGCATTACCCGACTTTGGATTCTCTATACTCTGAGACGGAAACTTACCTTTTCCTACAGTTTGAGTTAATGTGTTCACATTCTCTGCAATTGTACCCATCAACAATGTGAGATCTTTCACTTGAGTGGACAAATCTCTGTGGTGATCATCAATTTTTTTCTCAAGCTTTGCCTCAAGGCGATTCACTCTTTCATCATTCTTTACCATGTAACGGTTCACAGTATCCTCGAACCCAGGCTTTCCTTCTTCCACCTTTTCTCCCGGATCAACACCCATCGGAAGTTGCACTGCATTGTTCGTATTGCTCCATGAAAATTCAGGCCTCCTTGGTTGCTGTTGATAACTACCAGATGGACCACGATTATTAAAGTTCCCTCGATAGTTCCCTTGGTAGTTCCAGTTTCCTTGATTTGGGTACCTCGTTCCTTGGATACTTTGACCCATTGCATAATTTGCTTCCTCCAATTCGTCTTGGATGGTTCCATTATTCATCATCTCTTACTGCAAGATTGGCACTCGTTGGGATATCTCGCTGATCTGCTTCTGTTGAGACTCAAGTAGCTTGTTGATATTGGACAAGCTCGAAACGATCTCATCCTCTCTCTTAGTCTTCACCATTGCTTGTTCAACCTGAGCTACCTTTCCAAGAACATACGTACCTCTAACTCTATCAGTGGGCCAATCCCTCGAATTCATTGATATGTCTTCAAACAATCTCTCGGCCTCAACGGATGACTTTGTAAGCAATGTTCCATTAGAAGAAGCATCGAGTAGCACTCTTGATTCACAGTCCAATCCGTTATAAAATATACTGATATATTGGGCTTTAGATAACCCATGTTGAGGACACTTCCTGAGCATGTCCTTGAATCTATCCCACGCTTCATGAAATTTCTCACCTCCACTGATAGCAAATTGGTTAATATCTTGCTTCATCTTAAACACCTTCGAAGGTGGCATATACCTCTCCAAGAATCTTAACTTCAATTGCTCCCACGTGGTGCACTCAGCTGCATTAATAGTATCGTGCCAGTCCCTCGCTTTTTCAGTAAGCGAGAATTTGAACAAAAGGATCTTCCTAGCATCTTCATGTTCTCCTACATCTTTTTGAGTACTTGCATAGCCCAAGAACTTGTTCAGATGCTGCTGCGGATCCTCGAAAGACCCTCCTGAAAAGGAGTTCCTTTCTATCATGCTAATAAGAGCGGGATGAAGATCGAACGCTGTGTTAGTTCCCCTTGCTCCTAAAAGCTCATAATTTCCAGCCCCATTATTTCTGAAAACCTCACGGATGGCTAGATTATCCGGATTCGCTGCCATGTTGATTGTTACTACTTCCAAATTAACTTCAGCTGTAGCCTCAATCGCTTGCGAAATCTGCTCGTCAACCTCAACTCCAAAATTCAGAGCTTCAGTTGAGTCTATTGCCTTTGCTTTGCTCTTCTTCTTCTTCTTCTTTCTTGATGATGCTCCAATCTCAGGATTATACGGTTCAAGATTACCTTTCTTTGATCTTGTGAGCATACACCTAAAACGAATAAGAAAGAAAACAACAAAACAAGGTAAATAGTCCTAATAAACTAGAAATAATACAAAAAAGATAGTTTACGCCGTCCCCGGCAACGGCGCCAAGAACTTGTTAGTGGTTTTCTCAACACACAAATTAATCCTCAAGTATAAGGATATCAATTGTAGTCGCGAAGATGACCAAGTTACAATATCGAACCCACGGGATGGATAAATATCAATTTTGTGATCTTCTAGTATATTTTAGACTATGTTGGTAATTGTAAAGGTTTAATGGATAGTAACTTCTAATCGAATTAACAAAAGAAATAGCAAAAGTAGAGAGAAGTGAGTTGTGATCAATAAGAATGATAGGTAGTTCATTGGGTCATCCAGTTTCACTAGCAATTCGTATTTTCGTATGATGGTGTCCGACTCTGCCCTGTGGTTTGTGGACGCATCACTAGACCATGCAAGTTTACTCTATAGACACAAGTAAATATGCGCTTGACACGTGTGAATAACATCGGAGCAAGAGATATGCTTCACCCCCCTTTCTAGGTACTATCATAATCAATTATCTTCTACGTCTAGAATCTAACCCGATTTGATCTCCCTTTTTAGGTACTATAAAGTTATACTCTTCATCCTATTCATCAACCCGAATTCAATTCAATTCATGAATATTCATATAAGACAGTTCTAATAATACTTCGGAATCCCTTCACTTAGAATTATAACGATAAACCCTGCTCAGTAGTGAACGCACTCAATCAATAACCATGTCATGTATTCAGACTCTACACAACGATCATTGATGCACAAAACGACTATGAGTATGGATTAAATATGCAATCTTATATAAAACAAACCACAGGTAGTGTTGTACGGAGTTTTACACACGAAACACGAATTACATCATGAAACTTTCATAACCCTAGAACTACCAAGGTGGTTCTAGCCCATGATTGATCTAGGAACAATCATGGTTAGATGAATCATTCTTACTTGAACCTTCAGCAAACCTCTGTCACAGCTCTCCGAATGGATCACCACCTCTACTCTTGTCTCTCCTACAATTGACGATCAAAAGCTCCCTTTATTCTCTGTATGAGCCTCCTTTTATACTTGTAATCACGTCTCTAGGGCTTGGAATGGACTTTCTAAGTGATCTCACGCGTTTCGGCCTCGAAAATCCGGATAAGGTAAGTTCTCGCACACAGGTTCGACCACGTCAAGCAGGTCGAACCCCGAGCCACAGGTCGAACCCCAGGTCGAACCCCACTACTGGAAGAATTCTGCACAGGTTCGACCTTCTGGACAGGTCGAACCACTTAGGTCTTGGTCGAACCTCAGGTCGAACCTCAGCACTGGACAACTCTTGCTCCCGATTCGACCAACGGGCAAGTCAAACCCCAACGTCGTGGTCGAATCCTCCTTCTTGCAAACTGGTTTGACCATGGTTCGACCTGATGGCCAGGTCGAACCAACTGAGTCGTGGTCGAACCCATCTCTGTATTGTCCAGCAACGTTGGTTCGACCTACTGGAGAGGTCGAACCCTCCTCCAGCCAGGTCGAACCCACCTACTTCTTGGGCGGTTCGCGTGGCTTCGACTCCGTCTCTTCGATTCTTGGCTCTTTCACTCCGTTTTGCTAAGAAAACACTCAAATAGCTCCACTAACACCTGATTCATGCTATTTCACAATATATATAGGGTTTCCACCTATTTCCACATCAAAACTCTCTAAAACTAGCACAAAACATAGCACCAAACTTGTGAATTTACACACTCATCAAGGAACTAAGTTGTATCAGATGAGCATGCATCAATTAGCAAAGTTCATGTATGATGTTCAGAGTTCATTTGGGATGATCCCTTTGTATACAAAATTTGCACGGATTCCATAATATGTAGATGTGTGCCTGAAGCTGAATGGAATAGTGTGCTTGAGTTCTGTCACTCACAACCAAATGGGGGGCATTTCGGTGCTCAAAAGACTGCAGCGAAGGTGTTACAGTCTGGACTTTATTGGCCATCCTTATTCAAGACATGCAAGTCATTCGTGGAGATGTGTAATATATGTCAACGGGTAGGTGGAATTTCAAGAAGGGATGAGATGCCATTGCAGCCAGTATGGTGGAGGAAATTTTTTATCTATGGAGGATCGATTTTATGGGGCCTTTTCCCCATTTAATGGATTCCTCTACATCCTTCTAGCTATCGATTACGTCTCAAAGTGGGTGGAAGCGATTCTGAAAAAGATGAACAACGCTAGAGTGGTGCAGAATTTTCTAAAGAAGCACATATTCTCAAGGTTTGGAGTACCTAGGGTGCTTGTTAGTGATGGGGGGACGCACTTCGTAAACAAATTGATGGAGAAAGTGTTGAAGGACTATGGTGTGAAACATAGGGTGGCAACACCCTATCACCCTCAAGCAAATGGGCAAGCCGAGGTCTCAAATCGGTAAGTGAAGCAAGTGTTGGAGAAGACGGTTGGAGTGAGTAGGAAAGATTGGGAATTGAAGTTGGATGATGCTCTATGGGGTTTCATAACTGCCTACAAGACCGTCTTAGAGATGTCGCCATTTCAGATAGTCGATGGGAAATCGTGTCACCTTCCGGTAGAGATTGAGCATAGAGCCTATTGGGCGATAAGAAAACTCAAAGGAGCTGTGGATGATTCGCATTAATGAGCTTGATGAATTTCGAGAGAGGGCTTATGAGAATGCAAAGATTTATAAGGCGAGAATGAAGAAGTGGCACGATACTAAGATTCGCCATAAGAGTTCCTTGAAGGAGATGAGGTATTGTTGTTTAACTCTCATTTAAATTTTTTTACAGGCAAGTTGAAATCCAAGTGGATGGGACCGTTCGTAGTTCATAGAGCATGTGGAGGAAGAAGCATTGAGTTGAAAGATAAGAACGAAGATATCTTTGTGGCTAATGGTCATCGTTTGAAGCACTACAAGTCGCCACAAGATAAAGAAGTTCTTTTCCTTGATCGCTTGCATTAAATAAATATTACATCGTGCTCAACGACGTTAAAAATAAGCGCCTGTTGGGGGCTACCCTCCCATTTTATTCGCTTTGATTTTATTTTATTTTATTTCGTGTTGTGTGTTGGAAATTATATTTTCGGTGCATGATTTCGCTTAAGGCAATCATATCCTTTTCAAACTTATTTTTAAACTTTGTTAGAAATAAGTTTTGGGGAAGGGTGATGTTCTTACCTTGTCTGGTATGCACCGCAAATAAAAATTTCTTCGTATTGTCTTGTTGTGTGAGTACCCTAGAGATCAGAGGTTATATTTTTGTTGATTGATTGATAGAGACTATGAGTTTTCTCTTTATTTTGATTGGTAATGGGAGGTTGGATGTTGGATACTTGAATTCTATGGATGTTTGTTCGTGCATGCGAAGCATTATTGTACATGAAAGTGCCCGTGAGATAGAAAGGAAGAAGAAGTTGGCTGCGACTTATTCGAGGTAAGTATTTTATTTTCTCTTTTCTCTCATTATTTTTCGCATTATATTTTTATATTTCAAGACCCTTATTCTCTTTTTTAAACTTATTTTGATATTGTATCAAAATAAGTTTAAGAAAGAGAATAGGGGTCTTTTGAAATTATTCATATATCAAAAAAAGTTTAGGGAGGAGGTGGTGGTTTCTTGAAATTATTCATATATCAAAAAAAGTTTGGGGAGGAGGTGGTAAGTCGAAAATAGTGTTGTCTCTATGGTGTGTTGTTGATTGTAGAAAGAATTCGTGTCCCATTAAATAGGTTGATGATGTCCCCTTGAGGAGCTCATAAGGATTATCATGTAAACCTTGCAGGTGGATTTATTCCGCCATGATAATGAGGTTGAGTGGTATTACTCTCGGATGAGATATTAATTAATGGAGTTGTCAGTAACTTAATTAATTAATGGGTATTGTATATCTTAAACATGGGGAGACTAACGGGCTCATAATAAGAAGGAGCCCAAAATGTAATTTTGGGATTAGAGCGGCAATGCAGTAATAATATTTTAGTGGAATATATTATTATTATTAGACTTAAGTATAAGTTTTGGGTTAAACTTGGATACTTAAGCCCAATGGAGGCCTGACTCTAATTTCTCCTCTTGGTCCCTGTTGTAGCCCGTATATAAGTCATCTCAACTGTTCTAATCCTAGATGAGACACACCTAACCATGAGTAGGGTAGAAAGAACAGCAGATTGAGAAGATCTTGAGAATACAACAGAAGATCAAAAGGTTATTTGCTGCTATTATTCGTCAACTTCCATGATTTTTCTTAAATCATGTGGAATTCTAAATTAGATGTGTGATACATCATTGGAAAGACACTGAAGAGGGGATCATTTTGGTTTAAAGATCTCTCAAATCGGAGATTGGATGAGGAAGTTATTCCCAAAACGGTTAGGCTGCACATGCTACAGGCGAGAATTCATGTTCTTCCTCAACATACCCTGGTAAAGGTAATACGTTTCTATCTTTTTTCTTTCACTGATTTAGAAATGCATAGAACCCTAACGGTTCACGTTAACCAAATAATCGAACACCAACAATTGGTGTCAGAGCTTCGATTTTGTCATGAAGCGTGACACGTTGGGCAAGGTTTATATGGAATATGTGGTTTAATTATGAATTAGAATCGCATGAGGATTAGGGTTTTGGTATAATTTGATTACATCTGTATATACCCTTTATCATCGTATGTGAAATATATTCGTGAAATGTGGTGAAAGTCGAAACCGGTCTATCGATATTACATTTGGAGACGCTGAAAGTGTCACTCAATGGCGAGCCCAATACGTGCGAAGGGTGCACGATTTTGCACATGGAAGACTAGCAGATGGCATGCCTTGAATACTGTCGATCATTAGTGATCAAAATCGAGCAACAAGGTTTGCGTCGGGGCGAGCAGAAGGCCGGGCAGATCACCCAGTAGTACGCTCGACGTGTCACCCATTTGCAACATGAAGTCTGGCATGGCACACGGGTTGCTGCACGATGGTCATCAGGGCATTCTCGCGGGCTCATTGCTAGCAAGTCATGAAGGAAAATTGGCACATGGTCAGGTGTTGTTTGTGGTGTCATGTGTGGTTTTTGAAAAATTGAGCAGAGCACCCGGTGGCAAGCTCAGAGGGACACACGGTGGTGTGTGTGTTGGTGTGTAAGAAACTAGGCATGGAATCAAGCATGCAGGCAAGCGCATGGCCGGGTATCGTGTGTGGCAATGTGTGTGGCGTTGTGTGTGACGTCGAGCATGGCATCGAGCGTGGCTTCTGGAAACCGGGTAGAGCACTTGGTGGCATGCTCGGAGGGGCACGCGGTGTTGTGCATGCTGCTGGGTGAGCAGATTGGATGTCGGGCGAAGTGTAGGGCGACGTGCCGGGCGATGTGCGTGGTTGTTAGTGTGGTTGCTGCATGATTACGTGTTTCAATGCTCGGAGTCGCGCATGGAGGTAAGCACCGGAGCGTATTGTGGCATCTGGTGGCATGTGACGAGCGGATAGATGGGTGGTGTAGTCAACGTCGGGCAATGAATCTAGAGGAAGATTCTGCATCAGATTCTTCGGGAATATCAGATTATGTTGATCCCCATCTGCATTGTCCATATTAGTGCTTGGTGGCAAACAATCGAATTTGCTAATATATAACTGTTTATAATTGATTTTATTATCTGATTATTGTTATATATGGTATGCATGTTCTAAGTGATTTACTGCTTTAAATTACTGTGATAGGAGCATGCTAAGATGCGTACTTTATTATTGAATATTATATGCATATAAAAACTCTCGTTGTTAAATAACTAAGTGGGAGAGGAAATTGATTAATAATTCCCGCGTCCTCCATTATTGATTTGTAATATGATGCAAGTATACTTGCGTGTTGGATATAGTGCTTTCCTCCCCATCGGATGAGTATATTTGTGGATCACTAGTACATACCTCATTAAATAATTATTGTTTTGTAATGTGATGCACGTAAACTTGTGTGTTAGCTATAGTGCCTTCCTCCCTATCAGATGAGTTTATTTACGGATCACTGGTATAAACTTATAATTGATGATTGTAGAAAGTTATCCGAGCACGTGTGTACTTCTCCATCTATAAGGCACACAAGCTTGGGCCGCGGACTTGGGATCAAATAATAAGTATCCTCCCAATTGGAGTCACTGGTGTTATTTGCATGGTTAAAGAGGAACCGACTATTAATTATTTTGTCATGAGGTTAGGTTGACGAATGAAATTAATGGTTAAAATCTTCTCCTGTAAATGTTCGGGTTTGTATATGTCCACACTAACATGGCATGCAGACTCACGGTGCTTGAGAGGTCGGTGAATTTTATTTTTATATTATTTTGAGGGAATCAATATAAATGGATAAATTCGATGATTTGATCGGTGTATTTATTTATGTGATTCTCTGTAATTTTGAATGGTTTATTTCACTTATTGTTTACTAAAATAAATTATTACTCGTCCAAAATTAGATGATTAGAAAAGAATCTTGGTTTTAGTTCTTACTGCTTAGAAAATAAAAATGTGTTCCCACTAAGAATGCCCTCTGATGCCTATTTAAGTCTCCAGTGGAGAGGTGAGAGGTGCATAGAAATATGATGGTCTCATGCAACTCTTCAGATACTTGAGCAACTTAGAAAGGCAAAAGATCATAGATAACTTGATGAATGAATTGGAAATGATTGGAGTAGAAATATAATGGGAAATCTTGATCAATTTATTCTTCATAATTTGCCTAGATGTTTTGAGCAAGTTCCACCTGAAATATAAGAGGTTGTATTCAGTAGGAAACTTTTGACAAAACAAGTAGCGAAGGAAATCCAATTTCATCAAGGTATGAACAAGGTTAGTATCTCATTCATTAGTTGTTGAAGCATGATTAGTAATGGCATCTACTGACACATTGTGTGTAGATACCGAAATCACTAAAAGCCTATAACTAATGATGATGAGATTACTGTGGACATGGGTAATGCTACAAGAGTACTGCCTGTTACAGTGGGAGTTATTTATTTATCTTATGATTGGAATAAATGTTTAATTTTAGGAAATTATCTTTATGTACGTTTTCATAGAAATAATTTCATTTCAGTTTCTATGCATTTACAGATGGATACTTTATTTCATTTAAATGACATGGTTATTATGATGAAGGATGGAGCTAACGACGGTATCAATCTAGTACAAGGTATCCTCAAAGATGACACAAGCATCATTCGACGACTTGTAATGCTTCAATCGATGCCCATTCGCTGCGATAATGTCCCCATCTTTGTCCATAAGCTCAAAAGTCCCCCTCCACAGGCTCTATGGATAATGAATGGCCCCGTCCACTTTAATTTCAATTTTACTACGAAAAGCTTCAAAAGAGAGTTAAAAAGTAATACCTCATCACCTTTCTTGAACTCCTTGTATGAGATCTTTGAATCATGTCATTTCTTCATTCTCTCCTTGTAGATCTCCGAGTTCTTGTAAGCTCGATTTCTGAACTCATCCAATTAATTAATATGAGTCATCCTCAACTCCTTTTGATCCATTAAAGACAAGTACAAACTTCTCAATGCTCAAAAGGCTTTGTGCTAAATCTCTACGGGTAAGTGACACGGCTTCCCATAGATGATCTGGTACGGTGACATATCCAACACCATTTTATAAGCAGTCCGGAACCCCCAGAAATATCATCGAGCTTCATAGCACAATCCTTCCTATTGGTTCTAACTACCTTCTCCAAAATTTATTTTACTTGTCGGTTGGAGACCCCCGCTTGCCCATTCGCTTGAGGATGATAGGGTGTAGTAACCTTATGCTGAACTCCATAATCCTTAAGCACCTTTTCAAGAAGTTTGTTGACAAAGTGAGACATTCCATCACTCACCAATGCTCTAGGAACTCCATAACGGGAAAAGATATATTTTTCAAGAAAAATAAATAAGTCCTTGAATCATTCACGCGAGTGGGAATGGCTTCCACCCACTTCGAAACATAATCCACTGCTAAAAGAATGTAAAGAAATCCATTAGATGGAGGAAAAGGCCCCATAAAATCGATCCCCCATACATTGAAGATCTCAACAATAATGCTTGGCTGAAGTGGCATCTCATCTCATCGACTTATGTTTCCCATCCTTTGACATCTATCGCATGTCTCCACATAGGTTTCACAATCTTTAAACAAAGTCAACCACTAAAGAGCAGATTGAAGTACCTTCGCTGCCGTCTTTTGAGCTCCGAAGTGCCCTCCGTTAGGTTGTGCATGGCAAAAATCAAGAACGCTCTCTATCTCCATCTCGGGTACACATCTACGGATTATGGAATCCGTACATATCTTGTAGACAAATGGATTATACCATATAAATATCTCAACATCCCTCTTGAACTTTCCAAGTTGATATCGGTTGAGATCTCTCGGAATTTTACCTATGGCAATGTAATTTACATAATCCGCATACCATGGATCCATCCCTTGGGCAGCCACAACACATGCTTTTTCTGCTCCTTCAACAAGGACTGCCATTATCTTCTCATCAGGGAACATCTCTTCAATGTAATCGAAAGAATCATCACAATGCTCCATTGTCTCCAACCTTGATAGGTGATCCGCCAAAACATTCTCAGTACCCTTCTTGTCTCGGATCTCCATATCAAATTCCTATAGAAGAAGAATCCATCTAATGATCCTTGGCTTTGTTTCCTTCTTCTCCATCAAGTACCGGATTGCAGAATGATCTGTATACACTATCGTTCTCATGCCAACCAAATACTGTCGAAACTTATTGAATGCATACACCATAGCCAGAAACTCCTTTTCAGTCACCGTGTAGTTCTTTTGTGCAGCATCAAAAGTTTTACTCGCATAGTAAATGGCGCAGAACTTCTTATCCTTCAACTGCCCAAGCACCACTTCAAGTGTTAAATCACTCGCATCACACATAAGTACAAACAGCTGAGTTTAATCCGGTGCAATCAAGATAGTGTTGGCAATTGGATCGTGTGTTTCAAACGTGATCCGTTTAGGTTATCAGACAAACAAATACAGCGGAAGCAAATAAACGTGTTTACCGTACTTCTGGGTCGATGTAGAGGATGAACAACAGTGAACCACCTCTCGATCTTCTGCTGTATGTCCCAAGTCAAATCCTGCTGTTGTGTGGGAAACAATCCACAGGATTCTCTCAATCTGTTCCTGTTCTCTCCTCTCTGTCAAATGAGGCACTGACTTAGGGTTAACAGGAGCTGAGATGACTTATATAGTTGGGCTACAGCAGGGACCAGGAGGAGAAATTGAACTGGGCCTCAATTGAATTTAATTAACCAAGTTTAGCCCAAAGCTTTTAATTAAATCCAAAAATAATAATATAGTCCACTAAAATATTATTATTGCACTACCCATCCAATCCCAAATTATGTTCTGGGCTCCTTCTTATTATAAGCCCGATGGTCTCCCCATGTTTAAGATATACAATATCCATTAATTAATTAAGTTACTGACAACTCAAATTAATTAATATCTCATCCGAGAGTAGTACCACTCAACCTTATTATCATGCCGGAAATTAATCCACTTGCAAGATTTACATGATAAATCTTATGAGCTCCTCAAGGGGATATCATCAACCTATGACGGACATGGATTCCTTCTACAATCAACAGTACACCATAGAGACAGCACTACTTCCCAACTCACCGAGTATATTGATTTAATACTTATAAATCTCACCCATTGATGAATCAAAGAAATACATACTGCCCTACGTGTCGAGGTTATTGTATAGGGATTAAGAGCACGAACTTCCGTAATAACAGAGATCAAGTTCTACTATATAGTCAGTATAAGAAGAACGATCTCAAGCGGTCCTGCTCAATACACACAAGTGCACTAACGTGATTCTATAGCCAAGACAAGCTAATACCAAACCACACTACAACCATACCGATAGAGAGTCCCCGTCTATCTCGGTTGTGAGCATCTGTTTATACTTTATAAGGAAACCAATAATATAATCTTTCGTGTGTTGTCGCACAACATATTATCTACAGTATAAAGTAAGTGGACTATTGCATCATGCATATAAAATAAATTATAAGATGCAATCATTTGATCATATGATTCTCATTTCAAATATTGTTATAAGATTGTTCATACTAAAGCTAGACTTTTAGTATACAATCCAACAATCTCCCACTTATACTAAAAGACTATGCTGTCATGTCTTCTGCCATACATCTGATTCCTACTCCTACTACACGACCATTAAAAGCTCTCACCTTAAGGTCCTTGTAAATGGTTTACTAAGTCATCATCCGATGTAATCTAGGCGACAACAACCTTTCCCTCATCATATGATTTCTCGTAACAGGTGGTACTCGTGTTCCATGTGTTTAATTTCCTTATGAACTCATGATTTCTTCAAGTTTGCAACTGCACCAATATCATCAATGTAAATTATGATTACCTTAGGCAAACTTAGAAACACTTCAAAGTCCATCATGAAGTCTCTAGAGTCATATAGATACTTTGGCTGCCTCATAGGCTCCAATTCATCATCTTTACATGATGGAGTCCGGAGTCTGAAATATATTTCTATATAACACTCCTCCACATTATGACTCTACTTCCTAAGATTAAACACATAACCTTTAAGGAGAATTTACTACAGTCCAATCTGACTAAAAATCCGAATCTACGTAATCCACAAGAAGTAGTGAATCTGCTCAGTAAGTCTACATATAATTTCCAGTCCTTCTCAGGCACTTCATATAAGTCTTACCACAGTTCATCATTCTTGTTCTGGGTTACGTTGATACCCACTGTTCATGCATCCAGTAAAACAGATATCCAACATCGTTCATAGCATTCCTTAGATTAAGCTTTCTTATTCGCCGAAGCATAAGGAACCGCTTTCATCCTCTTTATCTTCTTCTTGTGTCTCAAAGACACATTCACTTAGATAAATTCACATGCTAAATGAGTATGGACTGTATTATTTTATGAAACTTGAGATAAGCATAACATCCTTTCTTGTGATCCGTATTACCGTGATCAAAAGGATATATTTTACCTTTCTTAAGTCCTTCATCTCTACCGCTTTATTAACCATACCCATACGCTGGATAATACTCTTTTATTGTCTCCAATGAGTAAGATACTATCTACATATAGTACAAGAAACACCACCACGTTTCTTTCACTCTTTACAACACACAAGACTTATCCGCTTATTGATTTAAATCCATGCCACTGGATTACCTAATCAAAACAGATGCTTCATGATCTCAAAGCTTGCTTTAGTCCATCGCTGGACACTTTTAAACTTACTATCAAAATGCTATTAGTATTTTGCAATGAATCACTCTGATCGCTTCACATAAATATTTTCCTCAAGACTTTCAATCAGGAAAGCTGTCTTGACATCTATTTGCTGTTCCTCATAGTTCAATATGAGCAGCAATATGTAAAAGATTCCGGATCAACTTAAGCATCGCTACCAGCGAATATGTTTCCTCATAATCGAACCATATCTTTCTGAGTACACTTTTTCGCAACAAGCTTTGCTTTCATGGTTTTCACCTTTCCATATGATCCTCTTTTATTTCCTATGACCACTTGCATTGATTTTTATACCATTTAGTAGTTCTTCAAGCTCCAGACATAATTTAGAATCCGTAGATTCTATTTCAACATCCATTGCAACTTACTAAGATTCCGCATTTTCATCTTGTAGTGCTACGACGTATTCGTGGGACAATACCATGTTTACTAGGGACCAAGTTTTACGACTCTCCCAAAACATATATCTTACGGGTTGTCAAACAACCCTCCCACTACGACAAGGCACTATATGTAATTGTGTATCAGACGTGACACGCGTTGCAGTTTACCTTATGGTATATCCTCTTGTACACTTAGTACTTTTACTTAGTGTTTTCCTCTCACTTCCTTTTGAACAAATCATACATGAGTTTGTGATTTATTACATAGTCCTTTTCCAAAAAATCCCGTGTTTGTATTGACAATCACCCTTCGATCTTTTGAACTAAATAAATCACCCTTCATTTTTCTAGGATGTCCCACAAACAGACAAAACGTTTTAGGAATTACTGTACCTAGGGCATATCCATAAAATGAATTTAATTATTCCAAATAATTCATCATCTATCTAATCATAACCATAAGAGCCTTATTCCTTCTATCCACCACACCATTCAGCTGGGGCATGCCCGGTGTAGTCAACTTGAGATTTAATCTCAACTTCTGATTAATAGCTCCTAACTATCCCAAGAGGTATTCGCCATCACGATTAAATCGTAATGACTTAATATATTTTTCATGACGTTTCACTGTACCAGTCTTGTAATTCTTTAATTAATCAAAGAACTTAGACATGCAGTGCATCAAATAAATATATTGGTATCCAGAATAATCTTTGAATATTCATAACCACCTCTCGCCTGGATAATATTAGGTTCGCTTAAATTAGAATGAACTAATTCCAACATATATATCTTCGGCTCTACACCCCACAGCCTTGAAAAGGCAGTTAATCATTTTTACTTCCAAGCAAGACTCGCAAGTTCGATAGTTTCCACTTCAGATAAACCTTACGGTCTATCGGCTATCAACTTTTGAATCCTACCTAAGTAAAATGAACTAATCTTAGATGCCGAATGTATGTTTTAGTTCATCTCTGAAGGTTACTTTCTCTTACTAATATTAGAAGATGCATTATTAATTACTATTTATTGCATCTGTGGGATGTGCATGGTTCAAGAGTTTACATATTATCCACCAACGTACTTTAATGGATTATAGCCTCATTCCTCATTACTATGACCATGTCATTTAAATGAAATGAAGTATCCATCCGTTAATGCATAGAAACCAAAATAAAATTATTTCTATGAAACGTACGTAAAGACAATTTCTCATAATCAATCGTTTATTCTTTATTATGAGATAAATAAACAACTCCCACTGCAATAGCCACTACCTTTGTAGTTTTACCCATGTTATTAACAATCTTATCCTTACTCAGTGATAAACATTTAGTGATTCCAGTATCTACATACTTCGTGTCAGTAGATGCCATCACTAATCATGTTTAAACCATTAGTAAATAAGATATTAAACTTGTTCACATCATGATGAAAAATAGCTTTCTTTTGCCACATGTTTTGTTAGAAGTTTCCCACCATATACAACCTCTCGTATTTCAGGTAGAACTAACTCAAAACATCCAGGCAAATTGTGAAGAATAAATTGATCTAGGTTTCTCTTTCAATTTCTATTCCAAGCTTTTCCAATTCATTCATCAATTCAACCATGATCTTCTGCCTTTTAATTTACTCAAGTATTTGAAGAGTTACATGAGACCATCATATTTTTATGAACCTCTCATCTCTTCACTAGAGACTTTAATAGGCATCATGAGACGTCCTTTGTGAGAATACACATGTATTTTCTTAAGCAGTAATTTTCAAAACCAAGATTCTTTTCTAATCATCTAATTTGGACAAGGAAATATAATGTCTTTTAGTTAACAATTAGTGAAATAAAACCATTCGAAATTCAGAGAATCACAAATAAATATTCCGATCAAATCTTCAAATTTTATTCTTTTATATTGATTCCCTCAAAATAATATAAAATAAAATTCACCGACATCTCAAGCACCGTGAGTCTGCAAGCCACGATAGTGTGGACGTTTACAAACCCGAATATTTACAAGAGAAGGTTTAACCCATTAATTTCATTTGTCAACTTAACTTTATGACAAAATAATTAATAGTCGGTTCCTCTTTAGCCATGCAAATAAAAGCAGTGACTCCGATGGGGAGGATACTTATTATTTATATCTAAGTGTACACCATTATTTGACCCCAAGTCCGCGGCCCAAGCTTATGTGCCTTACAGATGGAGAAGTACACATGAGCTCGGATAACTTCCTATAGTCATCAATTACAAGTTTGTACCAGTGAACCGCATATAGACTCATCCGATAGGGAGGAAGGTCTATGCCAACGCGCAAGTTCATATGCATCACATTACAAATGTAATTATTTAATGAAGTCTGTTCCAGCAATCCATGAATAAACTCATCCGATGGGGAGGAAGGCTCTAATGCCGACGCGCAAGTCTATTCACATTGCTAACAAACCAATAATGGAGGTCGCGGGAATTAATAACCAATCCCCTCTCCCACTTAGTTATTTAATTACCGAGGGTTTTTAACATGCATATAATATTTCTGAATAAAATATACAACCTAGACATGTTTCTATTTACTGCAATTTAAATAAATAAATCACATAGAACATGTCTTTCATATATAACAATTAATTATCAAGTTAAAACAATTAAATCAGTTATATATCATAATTAATTGCATAAATAGTGGATCAATTAATTGTGCCCTAGAGCAACTAATAAGCACAAAATGAGCAGTAGACTAAATAATTAATCAAGCCCATTATCCATGACCCATATACTCAGCCCAAAATTAAATAAAATCCACCAAGCCCACTAGCACAAAATTAGCCCATTAATAAATAACTAATTTATCATGCTTGGCCCATTACCCACAATTAATTAAAAACAGGATTGGCCCAGTAGCCCATAACCATTTAATTAAATTGGGCCCAGCAGTCCAAAACCAAATTAAATAAATGAGCAGCCCCTTATATATTACTGAATTGGGCCCAACAGGCATATAATTAAAATATGGGCCCAACAGCCTATAATCACCTTAAAGAAAATTGGGCCCAATAGCCCAAAATCAATTAACATAAGGCCCAGGCAGCCCAATCACAACTGCTGCCCAAAAAAAAAATAGCCGCATCCTGCCCTAAACACGACAGCAAACTTTGGTTCATACACGACATCGGTCACGCAAACAAAATGGCGCCGCTGCACTCGGAGGGGAAGCCGTCAGCCCACCGGAGTCGCACTGTAAGCCTTCCGACCGCCTGCCACCATGGATTGCTGTGACGCACAGGCCGCTTTTCGACAGCCACCGCCGACCGACTGGGATCGGCCGCACATGCAGCTGGCCGCACCTGCAGCCATTCCCTCCGCCAGCCACCGTTCGCCGAAGACCAAACATGATTGGACAATAACACAGCACCAACCATCTGCCGTACACGACTCCAATCAGAACAGCACGACTCGGTGCCGGCTGCACTCGATGGTGGTTCCGTCAGCCCACCGGAGTCGTACCTTCTACTCCTATCCTTGCCGATAGACCAGATCAAAAATTGGGAGTGATGGAGAAACGATCAAAATAAGACGGAATCCATCGCTGACTTGCTGGAACCCACTGTAGACGTGCCGCCGGATCTGCTCAGAAACTATGGACTCTCTCGGATCCCTACTGACTCGATCGAATCCATCGGTGACTCGCCCGGAATTACCTCGAGTCGCCCAGCCAGACTTCCCCTTCAATCAAGCGTCGCCATCTACACGCGATTCAGCAGCCATGAACTCAAGGAGGACTCGATCGGATCGCTTCCTGATGCGACCAGAACCCAGCCTCATCTCGCAACCATCATCCCCCCGATGCGGTCGACCAATCTATCTCGTTCCGCCATCGGGTGCCGGTGGTCTCCTTCACACAGGAAACCGGGAGTTACAGAGCCGCCCAACCAACGCCAGGCCTACAATCGGCCGCACATGCAGCCGGCTTCTCCATCAGCCATCACCGTGCAATTATGGGATAGCCGCCACCGCCGCGTTGACCCATCAGCCGTGTATGCGCGTGTGTTATGTCCAGTGTGATTGAAAACAGATGGGTTACTCGTAGTGTGTGTGTTGTGTCCAGCAGAATTAATCAACAACAATCACACAAGCCACATTGGATTCCATGGAGAAAGATAACAATATAAAAGGACCCATGAGATTATTTCCAAATTATTTCACATAATCAAATAATCAAATTGATACATGCTTTCAATAAACTATGATAAGCAAAAGAAAATAAGCAATTACAACTAGATTATTTCCAATAATCACATAATCACTTAAAACCCAACCTTACGATTCACGTATCACCACGAAACCAACGCTCTGATACCAATTGTTGGCAATTGGATCGTGTGGTTCAAATGTGATCCGTTTAGGTTATCAGGCAAATAAATACAGTGGAAGCAAATAAACGTATTTACCGTACTTCTGGGTCGATGTAGAGGATGAACAGCAGTGAACCACCTCTCGATCTTCTGCTGTATGTCCCAAGTCGAATCCTGCTGTTGTGTGAGCAACAATCCGCAGGATTCTCTCAATCTGCTCCTGTTCTCTCCTCTCTGTCAAATGAGGCACTGACTTAGGGTTAACAGGAGTTGAGATGACTTATATAGTTGGGCTACAGCAGGGACCAGGAGGAGAAATTGAACTGGGCCTCAATTGAATTTAATTAACCAAGCTTAGCCCAAAGCTTTAATTAAATCCAATAATAATAATATAGTCCACTAAAATATTATTATTGCACTACCCATCCAATCCCAAATTATGTTCTGGGCTCCTTATTATAAGCCCAATGGTCTCCCCATGTTTAAGATATACAATGTCCATTAATTAATTAAGTTACTGACAACTCAAATTAATTAATATCTCATCCGAGAGTAGTACCACTCAACCTTATTATCATGCCAGAAAGTAATCCACTTGCAAGATTTACATGATAAACCTTATGAGCTCCTCAAGGGGACATCATCAACCTATGAAGGACATGGATTCCTTCTACAATCAACAGCACACCATAGAGACAACACTACTTCCCAACTCACCGAGTATATTGATTTAATACTTATAAATCTCACCCATTGATGAATCAAAGAAATACAGACTGCCCTACGTGTCGAGGTTATTGTATAGGGATTAAGAGCACGAACTTCCATAATAACAGAGATCAATAGTCAGTATAAGAAGAACGATCTCAAGCGGTCCTGCTCAATACACACAAGTGCACTAATGTGATTCTATAGCCAAGACAAGCTAATACCAAACTACACTACAACCATACCGATAGAGAGTCCCCGTCTATCTCGGTTGTGAGCATCTGTTTATACTTTATAAGAAAACCGATAATATGATCTTCCGCATGTTGTGGCACAACATATTATCTACAGTATAAAGTAAGTGGACTATTGCATCATGCATATAAAATAAATTATAAGATGCAATCATTTGATCATATGATTCTCATTTCAAATATTGTTATAAGATTGTTCATACTAAAGCTAGACTTTTAGTATATAATCCATCAATCTTCCACTTATACTAAAAGACTATTGTGGCGTCTGGTGGCATGTGACGAGCGGATAGATGGGTGGTGTAGTCAACGTCGGGCAATGAATCTAGAGGAAGATTCTGCATCAGATTCTTTGGGAATATCAGATTATGTTTGATCCCCATCTGCATTGCCCATATTAGGGCTTGGTGGCAAACAATCGAATTCGCTAATATATAACTGTTTATAATTGATTTTATTGTCTAATTATTGTTATATATGCTATGCATGTTCTAAGTGATTTACTGCTTTAAATTACTGTGATAGGAGCATGCTAAGATGCATACTTTATTATTGAATATTATATGCATGTAAAAACCCTCGTTGTTAAATAATTAAGTGGGAGAGGAAATTGATTAATAATTCCCGCGTCCTCCATTATTGATTTGTAATATGATGCAAGTATACTTGCGTGTTGGCTATAGTGCTTTCCTCCCTATCGGATGAGTATATTTGTGGATCACTAGTACATACCTCATTAAATAATTATAGTTTTGTAATGTGATGCACGTAAACTTGTGTGTTAGCTATAGTGCCTTCCTCCCCATCAGATGAGTTTATTTACGGATCACTGGTACAAACTTATAATTGATGATTGTAGAAAGTTATCAGAGCACGTGTGTACTTCTCCATCTATAAGGCACACAAGCTTGGGCCGCGGACTTGGGATCAAATAATAAGTATCCTCCCAATTGGAGTCACTGGTGTTATTTGCATGGTTAAAGAGGAACCGACTATTAATTATTTTGTCATGAGGTTAGGTTGACGAATGAAATTAATGGTTAAAATCTTCTCCTGTAAATGTTCGGGTTTGTATATGTCCGACTAACATGGCATGCAGACTCACGGTGCTTGAGAGGTTGGTGAATTTTATTTTATATTGTTTTGAGGGAATCAATATAAATGGATAAATTCGATGATTTGATTGGTGTATTTATTTACGTGATTCTCTGTAATTTCGAATGGTTTATTTCACTTATTGTTTACTAAAATAAATTATTACTCGTCCAAAATTAGATGATTAGAAAAGAATCTTGGTTTTAGTTCTTAATGCTTAGAAAATAAAAATGTGTTCTCACTAAGAATGCCCTGTGATGCCTATTTAAGTCTCCAGTGGAGAGGTGAGAGGTTCATAGAAATATGATGGTCTCATGCAACTCTTCAGATACTTGAGCAACTTAGAAAGGCAAAAGATCATGGATAACTTGATGAATGAATTGGAAATGATTGGAGTAGAAATATAATGGGAAATCTTGATCAATTTATTCTTCATAATTTGCCTAGATGTTTTGAGCAAGTTCCACCTGAAAAATAAGAGGTTGTATTCGGTAGGAAACTTCTGACAAAACAAGTAGCGAAGGAAATCCAATTTCATCAAGGTATGAACAAGGTTAGTATCTCATTCATTAGTCGTTGAAGCATGATTAGTAATGGCATCTACTGACACATTGTGTGTAGATACCGAAATCACTAAAAGCCTGTAACTAATGATGATGAGATTACTGTGGACATGGGTAATGCTACAAGAGTAGTGCCTGTTACAGTGGGAGTTGTTTATTTATCTTATGATTGGAATAAATGTTTAATTTTAGGAAATTATCTTTACGTACGTTTTCATAGAAATAATTTCATTTCAGTTTCTATGCATTTACAGATGGATACTTTATTTTATTTAAATGACATGGTCATTATAATGAAGGATGGAGCTAACGACGGTATCAATCTAGTACAAGGTATCCTCAAAGATGACGCAAGCATCATTCGACGACTTATAATGTTTCAATCGATGCCCATTCGCTGCGATAATGTCCCCATCTTTGTCCATAAGCTCAAAACTTCCCCTCCACAGGCTCTATGGATAATGAATGGCTCCGTCCACTTTAATTTCAATTTTACTATGAAAAGCTTCAAAAGAGAGTTAAAAAGTAATACCTCATCACCTTTCTTGAACTCCTTGTATGAGATCTTTGAATCATGTCATTTCTTCATTCTCTCCTTGTAGATCTCCAAGTTCTTGTAAACTCGATTTCTGAACTCATCCAATTGATTAATATGAGTCATCCTCAACTCCTTTTGATCCATTAAAGACAAGTACAAACTTCTCAATGCTCAAAAGGCTTTGTGCTAAATCTCTACGGGTAAGTGGCATGGCTTCCCATAGACGATCTGGTATGGTGACATATCCAACACCATTTTATAAGCAGTCCAGAACCCCCAGAAAGCATCATCGAGCTTCATAGCCCAATCCTTCCTATTGGTTCTAACTACCTTCTCCAAAATTTATTTTACTTGTCGGTTGGAGACCCCCGCTTGCCCATTCGCTTGAGGGTGATAGGGTGTAGTAACCTTATGCTTAACTCCATAATCCTTAAGCACCTTTTCAAGAAGTTTGTTGACAAAGTGAGACATTCCATCACTCACCAATGCTCTAGGAACTCCATAACGGGAAAAGATATATTTTTCAAGAAAAATAAAAAAGTCCTTGAATCATTCACGTGAGCGGGAATGGCTTCCACCCACTTCGAAACATAATCCACTCCTAAAAGGATGTAAAGAAATCCGTTAGATGGAGGAAAAGGCCCCATAAAATCGATCCCCCATACATCGAAGATCTCAAAAATAATGCTTGGCTGAAGTGGCATCTCATCTCATCGACTTATGTTTCCCATCCTTTGACATCTATCGCATGTCGCCACATAGGTTTCACAATCTTTAAACAAAGTCAACCAATAAAGAGCAGATTGAAGTACCTTCGCTGCCGTCTTTTGAGCTCCGAAGTGCCCTCTTTTAGGTTTTGCATGGCAAAAATCAAGAACGCTCTCTATCTCCATCTCGGGCACACATCTAAGGATTATGGAATCCGTACATATCTTGTAGACAAATGGATTATACCATATAAATATCTCAACATCCCTCTTGAACTTTGCAAGTTGATATCGGTTGAGATCTCTCAGAATTTTACCTATGGCAATGTAATTTACATAATCCGCATACCATGGATCCATCCCTTGGGCAGCCACAACACATGCTTTTTTTGCTCCTTCAACAAGGATTGCCATTATCTTCTCATCAGGGAATATCTCTTCAATGTAATCGAAAGAATCATCACAATGCTCCATTGTCTCCAACCTTGATAGGTGATCCGCCAAAACATTCTCAGTACCCTTCTTGTCTCGGATCTCCATATCAAATTCCTACAGAAGAAGAATCCATCTAATGATCCTTGGCTTTGTTTCCTTCTTCTCCATCAAGTATCGGATTGCAGAATGATCTGTATACACTATCGTTCTCATGCCAACCAAATACTGTCGAAACTTATTGAATGCATACACCATAGCTAGAAACTCCTTTTCAGTCACCGTGTAGTTCTTTTGTGCAGCATCAAAAATCTTACTCGCATAGTAAATGGCGCAGAGCTTCTTATCCTTCAACTGCCCAAGCACCACTTCAAGTGTAAAATCACTCGCATCACACATAAGTACAAACAGCTGAGTTCAATCCGGTGCAATCAAGATAGTGTTGGCAATTGGATTGTGTGGTCCGTTTAGGTTATCAGGCAAACAAATACAGCGGAAGCAAATAAACGTGTTTACCGTACTTTTGGGTCGATGTAGAGGATGAACAATAGTGAACCACCTCTCAATCTTCTGCTGTATGTCCCAAGTCGAATCCTGCTGTTGTGTGGGCAACAATCCACAGGATTCTGTCAATCTGCTCCTGTTCTCTCCTCTCTGTCAAATGAGGCACTGACTTAGGGTTAACAGGAGCTGAGATGACTTATATAGTTGGGCTACAGCAGGGACCAGGAGGAGAAATTGAACTGGGCCTCAATTGAATTTAATTAACCAAGCTTAGCCCAAAACTTTTAATTAAATCCAATAATAATAATATAGTCCACTAAAATATTATTATTGCACTACCCATCCAATCCCAAATTACGTTCTGGGCTCCTTCTTATTATAAGCCCGATGGTCTCCCCATGTTTAAGATATACAATGTCCATTAATTAATTAAGTTACTGACAACTCAAATTAATTAATATCTCATCCAAGAGTAGTACCACTCAACCTTATTATCATGCCGGAAATTAATCCACTTGCAAGATTTACATGATAAACCTTATGAGCTCCTCAAGGGGACATCATCAACCTATGACGGACATGGATTCCTTCTACAATCAACAGCACACCATAGAGACAGCACTACTTCCCAACTCACCGAGTATATTGATTTAATACTTATAAATCTCACCCATTGATGAATCAAAGAAATAAGTACTGCCCTACGTGTCGAGGTTATTATATAGGGATTAAGAGCACGAACTTCCATAATAACAGAGATCAAGTTCTACTATATAGTCAGTATAAGAAGAACGATCTCAAGCGGTCCTGCTCAATACACACAAGTGCACTAATGTGATTCTATAGCCAAGACAAGCTAATACCAAACCACACTACAACCATACCGATAGGGAGTCCCAGTCTATCTCGGTTGTGAGCATCTGTTTATACTTTATAAGGAAACCGATAATATGATCTTCCGCGTGTTGTCGCACAACATATTATCTACAGTATAAAGTAAGTGGACTATTGCATCATGCATATAAAATAAATTATAAGATGCAATCATTTGATCATATGATTCTCATTTCAAATATTGTTATAAGATTGTTCATACTAAAGCTAGACTTTTAGTATACAATCCAACAGATAGGTGCAGTAATAAGCGTCTCTTTCAAAACCTAAAAAGCTATTATACATTCTTCATAAAAAAAGAGGAACATCCTTTTCAAATAAATGAGATAAGGACTTGGAGTATTTCGAGAAGCCTTTTATGAATCTTTTATAAAAACTGGTGTGTCGAAGGAAGGATCGCGCTCCCCTTTCATTAGTAGGTGGAGGAAGCTTCTCAATTCAAGACAAGATTAGTTTCTTGGCATCTCTTCAAAACAGTAGCAAGGTTAGATAAACAAACATCAAAAGAGGAACCAAACACAGAAAAATTATCCATAAACACCTCCATGATCTTTTCTATCAACCCATCAAATATGGCCATCATGCAACGCTGAAATATAGCAGGCGCATTACATAATCCAAAAGGTATCTTTCTAAAAGCAAAAGTTCCATAAGGGTAAGTAAAAGTCGTCTTTTCCTGATCCTTGGGTGCAATCATGATTTGATTATAACCCGAGTACCCATCCAAGAAATAATAAAACTCATACCCTGCAAGACGATCAAGCATTTGATCCATGAAAGGAAGGGGAAAATGGTCTTTGCATGTATTTTCATTCAGTTTCCTATAATCCGTACACGCGCGCCATTCGTAGAAATCCTAGTGGCTAATGACTCTCCATCTTCAGATTTCACAATAGTCATGCCCCCTTTCTTAGCTATAACATGCAATGGACTCACATGGGGACTATCACTAATAGGATAAATAATTCCTGCATCAAGCCACATTAAGATTTGCTTCCTAATCACTTCTTGAATAGCGGGATTCACCCTCCGCTGATTCTGAATGCTACTCTTAGCCTCATCTAACAACCTTATTCTATGCATGCAATATGAAGGACTAATCCCCTTTAAATTATCAAGAGACCAACCAATAGCAGACTTATACTTTCTAAGCACATCTAACAATTCCTCAAGTTGATCATCATCAAGGAAAGAAGATACAATTATCGGATATTTTTTATTGTCACCTAGGTAGGCATACTTCAAGTGTTCCAGTAGTAGTTTCAACTCCTCCTTCTTCTCCTCTTGAGGTGCACTCTCTCTATCCAATGGCAAGTACTTCCTAGTCCACTTGACCTCTTCAATTTTGGTCCTTGTCGGCTCATAGCTGTCATCACCCAAAGCAAGCAAGTTTTCAAGAAATTCAATACATACCTCATTGGAGAGTTCATCTAACTCAGTGGTGGGAAAAGTAAGAGACTCCGCCAAACACGTCTCAAGAGGATCCTTCGACAGAATCAAAGACATGTCTTCCTTCGCTATCTCCTCCACTACATCAATATTGTGACATTGCATCTCCATTGGCATCTTCATTGCTTTGTCAAGGTTAAATATGACCTCTTCTTTATCCATCCTTAGCCGCAACTCACCCTTCTGCACATCTATCATAGCTCCCGCAGTAGCAAGGAAAGGTTCCCTAAGATAAGAGGGATATTATCCTTGTCATCTTCCATCTCTAGCACAAGAAAATCCACAGGAAAGACAAACCTCTCTATTCTGACAAGAACATCTTCAATAACACCCTTCGAAAAAGTCGTAGACCTATCCGCTAGTTGTAGAGCAACTGTTGTGGGAGTTAGTTCCCCCAAACCAAGCCTTTGAAAAGTGGACAACGACATCAATTTGATGCTTGCCCCAAGATCACACAAGGCTCTACGTGCCGGCCCCTTTCCAATCTCACATAAGATAGTGAAGCTTCCTGGATCCTTCAACTTAGCTGGCAGCTTCCTTTGAATGATCGAGCTGCAGTTCTCAGACAAATTCACCATTTTAATTCCGTTCAAGCTTCTCTTCTTTAAAAGAATATTCTCAGAAAGCGAGCATAATACGGCATCTCCAATATCGCCTTAGAAAAAGGAATGTTCAAGCTTATTTTGTTTATGATTTCTGAAAACTTCTTGAACTTTTCCTCCAATCCCTTCTTAATCTAGCTTGAGAGGAAAGGGTGGAGGTATCTTTGTTTTGGGTATCCCCCATTCATCACGTTCAGCCTTCTCCGCCTTATCCTTTTCGGCTATTAATCTCTTAGCTCTTTCCCACTTCTTTTTTGCTATAATCTCTATATTCTGCTCTTTGGAAGGTACTGAAGTAGCATCAACATCACGTGGAGCATTTAATGCAGAAAACAGTGTAGAATAGGTGGGTTCGACCTGGGTAGGTGGTCGAACTTGGTGAATAATGGTCGAACTGAACATCTAAAAGTTTGTTCTCCCCCTTATAGGCTGGTTCGACCATGGTTTGACCAATAGGGTTGGTCGAATCCAAGCGATCGTGGTCGAATCGGGCTTCAGATAAAATAGAGTGCTCTAAACAGTGGTGTTCGACCTCAGTTCGACCAGAGGCTTTGGACGAACTCACCTATTTTTGGTCGAACTGATCTTCTGACTCCTCCAGACGTCGCCTAGGTGCCCTATTCAACCTCTCCTGTTCTGTTTGACCTTGGTAGCTGGTCGAATTGGGGTCGAATCGGGCTCCTACTGCTTTAGAATTCGATTCTGGCTTCATCGGTCCCTCATATTGCGTTTCAGACTTCAATGTAATGGCATAACAAGACTTTGGATTCTCAATACTTTGAGACGGAAACTTCCCTTTCTCAATAGTTTGAGTCAATTTGTTTACATTTCCAGCCATCTCCCCCATTAACAACATAAGGTCTTTTACTTGTGTAGTCAAATCCTTATGATGATCATCAATCTTCTTCTCTAACTTGGCCTCAAGACGGTCTACTCTTACATCATTCCTCGCCATGTACCTGTTCACCATATCTTCAAAACCCGGTTTCTCTTCTTCCACCTTAGCTCCCGGATCAATACCAATCGGAGGTTGCACAGCATTGTTGGGATTATTCCATGCAAACTCAGGCCTCCTTAGTTGTTGATAACCACCTGGGGGACCACGATTATTGTAGTTCCCTTGATAGTTCTGGGTTCCTTGATTTGGGTACTTAGTTTCCTGAATACTTTGACCAATGGCGTAATTTGCCTCCTCGATCTCCTCTTGGCTAGCTCCTTCATAGCCACCATCATGCTGAATCATTGGTACTCTCTAAGATATATCCGTGATCTGCTTTTGCTGAGACTCTAGTAGATTGCTAATGTTAGTCAGACTAGAGACAATCTCATCATCTCTTCCTGACTTCACCATAGTATGCTCAACATGTGCTACTTTACCAAGGACATAAGTGCCTCTCACTCTATCAGTCGGCCAATCTCTTGAATTCATGGAAATATCTTCAAAAAGCTTCTCGGCCTCATTGGGTGAATTCGTAAGCAGTGGTCCATTAGAAGAAGCATCAAGTAAAACATGAGAATTGCAATCCAACCCCTTGTAGAAAATACTGATATATTGAGCTTTAGATAGCCCATGCTGAGGACACTTCCTGAGCATGTCCTTGAATCTGTCCCAATGTTCATGAAACTTCTCATTGCCATGGATAGAAAATTGATTGATTTATTACTTCATCTTGAACACCTTTGAAGGTGGTATGTATCGCTCCAAGAATTTCACTTTCAACTTCTCCAATGTATCACATTCAACAGCATCAAGATTATCGTACCAATCTCTCGCCTTTTCATTCAGCGAGAACTTAAACAATATGATCTTCCTCGCATTCTCATGAGCTCCTGCGTCTTTTTGTGTGCTTGCATACCCAAGGAACTTGTTAAGATGTTGCTTAGGATCTTCAAAAGTTCCCCCAGAGAAGGGACTCCTTTCAATCATGCTAATAAGAGCAGGGTGTAAATCAAAATAAGCTCCAGTTCCACTAGCTCCTAACAGTCCAGCATTGCCAGATCCGTTGTTTTTAAAGACTTCCCAGATGGCAAATGTATCAGGATCCGATACCATGTTCATTGCTTCTACTTCCAAATAAACTTCGATTGCAGCTTCAATCATTTGCGAATTCAGCACGTCAACTTCAACTCCTAAGTTAAGAGCCTTAGTTGGATCTACGTTCTTGTTCTTATTATTCTTCTTTTTTTCCTCGATGATGCTCTAATCTCTGGATTATATGGCACTAATTCACCTTTTGATGTAGTGAGCATACACCTAGGAAAAATAAAAGTTAAAAATTAAAGACAAGAATAATATAATCTCAATTAAACAAGAAATAATCAAATAATAATTAATGTCGTCCCCGGCAACTGCACCAAGAACTTGATGAGCGTTTTCTCAACACACAAAATTAATCCTCAAGTATAAGGATATTAATTGTAGTTTCGATAGGTGACCAAGTGATTATCGTACCCAAGAGACGGATTATTATCAATTCAATTATATTCTAATTAACTAAAACTATATTGGCAAATTGGATTTGGTTTGGTTACGAAACTAAATAACATATAGTTAAGATAGCAAGGTAAATAAACAAGCAATAGAGAAAATTCAGTTGTGATCAAGTAAGTAATTAGGTAGTTCTTCAGGTCATCCAGTTTTACTTATTAATTTCCATTCCATGTGTTGATGTCCGAGTCTGCCTTGTAGTTTATGGACGCATCACTAAATCATGCAAGTTCACCTTATAGACACAAGTAAACATGCGTATGACACGTGTGAATATCCTTGGAGCAAGAGATATAATTTACCCCCCTTTCTAGGTACTACTATTATATTTGTATAATAAAAGCCTTGCTTTTGTATTGAACGATGTTTTAATAATTTTATTTGAAATGAGAATCATATGATCAAACGTTTTGCATATTATAAATTGTTTATTTATATGTTTGTGCAAAAGACCATTTACTTTATACTGTAGATAATATGCTGTGTGACAACACGCGGAAGATCATGTTATCGGTTTCCTTATAAAGTATAAACAGATGCTCACAACTGATATAGACGGGGACTATCTATCGGGATGGTTGTAGTGTGATTTGGTATTAATTTTTCTTGACTATAGAATCTCATTAGTTCACTTAGCGTATATTGAACAGGACCGCTTGAGATCGTTCAACTTGTACTGTCTATATAGAAGAACTTGATCTCAGTTATTATGGATGTTCGTGCTCTTAATCCCTATACAATAACCTCGATACGTAAGGCAGTATATATTTCTTTGATTCATCAATGGGGAAGATTTATATGTATTAAATCAATAAACTCGATGAGTTGGGAAATAGTATTGTCTCTATGGTGTGCTATTGATTGTAGAAGGAATCTATGTCCGACATAGGTTGATGATGTCCCCTTGAGGAGCTCACAAGGTTTATCATGTAAATCTTGCAAGTAGATTAATTCCAGCATGATAATAAGGTTGAGTGGTATTACTCTCGGATGAGATATTAATTAATGGAGTTGTTAGTAACTTAATTAATTAAAGGATATTGTATATCTTAAACATGGGGAGATTTTCGGGTTCATAATAAGAAGGAGCCCAAAACATAATTTTGGAATTGGATGGGTAGTGCAGTAATAATATTTTAGTGGACTATATTATTATTATTGGTTTTAATTAAAAGCTTTGGGCTAAGGTTGGTTAATTAAATCCAATTGAGGCCCAATCCAATTTCTTTTCCTGGTCCCTGTTGTAGCCTAATATAAAATGTCATCTCAACTTCTGGATACCCAATTCCTGCACTGTTTTAACGTGTGAGAAAAGAAGAGAAGCAGATTGAGAAGTCCTGTAGATTGTTGCCCACACAACAGTAGGATTGGACTAGGGTCATATAACAGAAAATTAAGAGGTGGTTCTCTACTGCAGATCTTCAACAATACACCCGGTGAAAGGTAAACTTTTATTCGCTTCCGGTAATTGTTTACTTGAATTCCTAACAGATCACGTTGAACCAAACGATCCAAAAGCCAACAATTGATATCAAAGCATTGGTTTCATGGTGAAACGTGAACCGTAAGGTTAGGGTTTATGTGATTATATGATTATGTGATATAATCTGGTTGTAATCACATGTTTTTTGTGCTCATCGTGGTTCATTGGAAGCATGTTATGTTATTGATTATTTGATTATGTGAATAATCTGAAAATAATCACTGTTATTATTTTTCACCATGGTATGCTATTTGTATGTGTGATTGTTGTTGCTTGTTTATTGCTGGACACAACACACCCATTACATGAATCTGTTTATCATTCTATTCACACACACCCTGCACGACGGGTGAGAGGCTGGGTGCCCGGCGACATGTCGAAGACTATCGCACGACAGGGCTAGAGGTGTTCTAGGTGTGTGGTGTTGGCACTGCTGACTGGATCCAGGCGAGTCCCACCTTATTTCGATCAGGTCGGAGAAGATTGGAGCAGATGACGGTAGCGCGTGATGGCTGAATGACGAAACAGCGGCGTCAGACCTGAACTGTGCGATCGGGGCGAGTCTAACCTCGTTCTGGTCGTGTCAGTGAAAGATCGATGATGGCAGTGCTGGAATGGGCAGCAACCACGATGGCGACTGCACGGCGAAGGCGAGTCTTCACGATTTGTCAGCGCGACCTGGAGACTAATGGACTGATGGTGGCAGAGTGTCAGAACGGTGACTGGTGTTGGCGTGAACTGGATGTTGCTGTCGCGACTGGTGCATGGCATGTTGTTTCCAGGCGAGGTGATCGATGGATAGAGGCAAAGCAACTGATGGTTGTCAGCACCGTCAGAATGCAGCAGCGATGCTCCAGGGCGAGTTCACGGCAACTTCTGGTGAGTCGACGACAGGTTCTGGTTGAGTCTGGTTTTATTCGATCGGTTCTGTGGTTTTTCCACAGTGGCAACCTAATGACAGCTGGAAAGGATGGTCGCGGCTGGGTCTGATATTATTGCTGGCATCACGCTCTGGCAGATGACTCGATTTCGGTGTGCTGTGGGCAGGTCCGCCAGCTGCAGCAGCGCCAAAATGCGCCGGTGATTGCTGTGTGAGGAAGGAGCAGGCAGCTGTTGTTTTAGGGCAGCAGTCTTGTGTATGGGCTACCCCACTGGGCTTTATTCAATTTGGTTTTGGGTTGTTGGGCCCAATTTTAATTGAGGTGCATATGGGCTGCTGGGCAAATTTAAATGTTGGACCAATGGGCTTGGTGTATTTTTTTTCTTAAATTTAATTTTGGCCTGAGTATATGTGCCATGGATAATGGGCTTGATTAATTATTTAGTCTGCTGCTCATTTTGTGCTTATTTGTTGCTCTTGGGCCCATTTAGTTGATCCACTTATTATGCTATTAATTCATGAAAATATATAATTGATTTAATTGTTTTACTTGACAATTAATTGTTATATATGTGGCATGTTCTATGTGATTTTTTAAATTACTGATTAAGTAGAAGCATGCTAGGATGTATATTTTATTATTAAATATTATATATATGTTAAAAACCCTCGGTGTTAAATAACTAAGTGGGAGAGAGGATTGGTAATTAATTCCCGCGGCCTCTATTATTAGTTTGTAAGTGATGTGAGTAAACTTGTGCGTTGGCATTAGAGCCTTCCTCCCCATCGGATGAGTTTATTCACGGATCACTGGTACAAACTTCTTTAAGATGACTGTAGGAAATTATCCGAGCGCGTATGTACTTCTCTATCAGTAAGGCACATAAGCTTGCACAATGGACTTGGGGTCAAATAATAGTATACACTTAGATGCAAATAATAAGTATCCTCCCCATCGGAGTCACATTGCATGGCTAAACAAAAATCGACTATTAATTATTTTGTCATAAAGTTAGGTTGACAAATGAAATTATTGGGTAAAACCTTCTCTTGTAAATGTTCGTGTTTGTATACGTCCACACTATCGTGGCATACAAATTCATGATGCTTGAGATGCTGGTGAATTTTATTTTATATTATTTTGAGGGATTCAATATAAATTGATAAATTCGAAGTGTTTGATCTGTTTAATTATTTATGATTCTCAGGATTTTCAAATGGCACTCAACTCACTTTCTGTTATTCTTAAAGAGCACAAACTTACTGGCACTAATTATGTTGACTGGAAGCGAAACATTGATATTGTTTTAACTGCTGAAGATTATATCTTTGTTCTCACTGAGGAATGTCCTCCGGCACCTACTGATGACTCTACCGAAGAGTAAAGAGTTGCTTATAATAGGTGGGTCAAAACCGATAGGATGGCTAAGTGCTACATTTTGGCTTCTATGTCAAATGTACTTCAGACTCAGCATCAAGCTATGCAGACCGCCTATGATATGATGCATAATCTTAGGGAACTCTTCGGGCATTAGAGTCGTCCTGCTAGGTCGAAGGGCATGTCTATTCTAATGAATACCAAAATGGCTGAGGGCACTTCCGTGAGGGAGCATGTCCTTAGGATGATGGGCTAGCTCAAAGAGTTGGAAGTTCTTGGGGCTGAAATTGATGGGGAAACCCATGTCGATATCATACTCCAAAGCTTGCCTAGGAGTTTTGAGCAGTTTTGCCTGAACTACGGTATGAACAAACATTTGTACACATTGGCTGAACTTCTGACAGAACTTGTGGCAGCGGAAGAACTGTTTAGTAGAGCTCCTCAGGTTCATGTTGCTAAAAATATTGCTCATCCTAGGTCAAAAGGCGGTAGGAATAAGAAGAAGCAAGAAAATTCAGCACCGGTGAACCAAGTGAAAGCTAAGACTGGTGCAGTCAAGAAGCCTAAAGGCAAGTGCTTCAAATGAAAGTAGTCGGGACACTACAAGGCTGACTGCCCTCTTCTAAAGGGAAACAAGAATGCTAAGTCTTATATACTGGTTGTTGAATCGTGTTTAGCGGCTGTATCTGCTGACACTTGGTGTGTAGATACGGGAGCCACTGACCATGTCTGTAATTCTTTGCAGGGGTTCCACCAAACCTGACAGCTTAATGATGGGGAGATTACCATGCTCATGGGGAATGCTACAAGAGTAGTAGCTGTTGCAGTGGGAGATGTTTATTTATTTTTCAATAAGAATAAAACTCTTGTTTTGAGGAATTGTCTGTATATACCTCATTTTAGAAAGAATTTAATTTGGGTTTCTAAATTGTTTATGGATGGATATTCTGTTTCTTTTAATGACAATGTTGTTATAAGGAATGTTAGAATTATTATCTCTGATGGTGCATTGATAGATAATTTGTATACTCTTAATCCAATTTCTCCCACGAATGATAATTTGAAACGAATGATACATCTACTAGTGAGATAAAAGAACCTTCTAAAATAAACCAAACATGTCTTTGGCATCTAAGACTAGGTCATATTAACTTGTGTAGGATTCAAAGGTTGATAGCTGATGGACCTCTGAGTTCATTAGTAGTGGAAAATTATTCAACTTGCGAATCCTGCTTGGAAGGAAAAATGACCAAAAGGCCTTTCAAGGTAAAGAGGTATAGAGCCAAAGATCTGTTGGAATTGGTTCATTCTGATTTATTTGGTCCTATGTCTGTCCAGGAAAGAGAGGGTTATGAATACTTCGTCACTTTCATTGATGATTATTCTAGATACATATATATTTATTTGATGAGCCGCAAGTCTGAGTGCTTTGATAAATTCAAAGAGTACAAGGCTGATGTGGAAAAGCAACTTGGAAAATATATCATGACACTACAATCTGATCGTGGTAGTGAATACCTCTTGGGAGAGTTTAGAAATTATTTATCGGAGAACAGGATTGAATCCCAATTGTCTGCACCGAGCACACCCCAGCAGAATGGTGTAGTGGAAAGAAGGAATTGGACTCTTATGGAAATGGTAAGATCAATGATGAGTTATTCAGAATTACCAAATTCATTCTGGGGATACGCCTTAGAAATTGCGACTTACATTTTCAACTTAGTACCTTCTAAATCGGTAGCCCACACACCCACAGAACTGTGGACCGGGCGCAAGCCTAGTCTAAAACATGTTCGGATTTGGGGTGCTCCGACACATGTGTTAAAGGCAGATGCTGATAAGTTAGAATCACGTACTGATGTCTGTCTGTTTATAGGGTATCCTAGAGGAACGAAGGCTGGTTTATTTTATAGTCCCAAGGACCAAAAGGTGATCGTTAGCACGAACGCCAGATTTTAAGAAGAGGATTATGTAATGGATCACAAACCCATGAGTAAAATTGTTCTAGAAGAAGTTAGAGGGGAAACACCAAATATAATACCAACTGTACAAGAGGATATACCACAGAACACTGCACCGCGTGTCACACCTGATATACAATTGCCTGCGGAGCCTCGTCGTAGTGGGAGGATTGTGAGACAACCGAATAGATTTATGGGATTGGGAGAGTCTTCTGACTTGGTCCCTGGTGAACATGAAATCGACCCATGAAATTACAATGAGGCACTGCAAGATAAAGATGCTCAATTATGGCTAAACACAATGAAATTTGAGATAGAATCCATGTATTCTAATCAAGTCTGGGAGCTTGTAGAACCACTCGATGGTGTAAAAGCTATTGGATACAAGTGGATCTATAAAAGAAAAAGAGGACCTGACAGTAAGATGGAAACCTTTAAAGCAAGGCTTGTGGCTAAAGGATATACTCAGAAAGAAGGAATCGATTATGAGAAAACCTTCTCTCCTATGGCCATGCTTAAGTCAATCCGGATTCTTTTGTCTATTGCTGCTCATATGAATTATGAGGTATGGCAGATGGATGTAAAGATAGCTTTTCTGAATGGAAGTATTGAGGAAAACGTCTATATGAAGCAACCAGAGGGTTTCATTGAAAAGGGCAAAGAGCATCTTGTGTGTAAGCTTGAAAGGTCCATTTATGGATTGAAACAAGCTTCATGATCATGGAACATCCGTTTTGATGAAGTAATCCAGTCATATAGATTTATTCAATATCCGGATGAATTATGTGTGTACAAGAAATATGACGGAAACGTAGTGGTATTTCTTATACTCTACGTGGATGATATTCTGCTCATTGAAAACAATGTAAAGTTGTCGGGCGTAAGGGTATGGCTGTCCAAGCAGTTTGAGATGAAGGACTTAGGAGAAGCCAAACACATTCTTGGTATTAAATTAATAAGGGATCGCAAGAAAATAATGTTGTGCTTATCCCAAGCTTCATACATTGATACAATCCTGGCTCATTTTAGCATGCAAGATTTAAAGAAAGGTTTTCTACCTTTCAGACATAGAATACCTCTATCTAAGGATATGTGTCCTAAAACACAATAGGAAATAGAGGCAATGAAGCTGGTCCCTTATGCTTCGGCAGTGGGAAGCCTCATGTATGCAATGCTATGTACGAGGCCAGATATCAGCTATGCAGTAGGCATGGTCAGTAGGTATCCAAGTAATCCAAGACAAGGGCATTGGACTGGGTAAAGCATATTTTGAAGTACCTGCGAAGAACTAGGGATTATGTGCTGGTTTACTGGGCAGATACTTTGTTACCTTTGGGTTATACTGATTCGGATTTCCAGTCAGATAGGGATGCTATTAAATCCACCTCGAGTTATGTGTATACTCTTGGAGGAGGAGCCATAATATGGAGGAGTGTAAAGCAAAAATGCGTTGCGGACTCCACCATGGAAGCTAAATAAGTAGCAGCCTCTGAGGCAGCTAAAGAAACAGTATGGCTCAGGAACTTCTTAATGAACTTGGATGTGATTCCTGGTTTGCCCAAAGCAATCACAATTTATTGTGATAATAGTGGTGCAGTAGCAAACTCAAAGGAACCACGAGCCCATAAGACGAGTAAACACATTGAGCGCAAGTACCACCTGATACCAGACATCGTTAGAAGAGGAGAAGTCGTTGTCGCTAAGATTGCATCTAATGATAACCTTGCTGATCCTTTTACTAAGAGTCTTCCTGTGAAAGCGTTCAATGGGCATGTAGAAGAAATGGGGATTAGATGCGTGTCAGCAGATATAGCAGCGTAGTCTTTTAGTATAAGTGGGAGATTGTTAGATTTGTATACTAAAAGCCTTACTTTTGTATTGAACAATGTTTTAACAATTTTATTTGAAATGAGAATCATATGATAAAACATTTTGCATATTATAAATTATTTATTTATATGTTTGTGCAAAAGTCCATTTACTTTATACTGTAGATAATATGTTGTGTGACAACACGCGGAAGATCATATTATCAGTTTCCTTATAAAGTATAAATAGATGCTCACAACCGAGATAGACGGGGACTATCTATCGAGATGGTTGTAGTGTGATTTGATATTAGTTTGTCTTGACTATAGAATCACATTAGTGCGCTTAGTGTGTATTGAACAGGACCGCTTGAGATCGTTCGACTTGTACTGTCTATATAGAAGAACTTGATATCAGTTATTATGGATGTTCGTACTCTTAATCCCTACACAATAACCTCGATACGTAAGGTAGTATATATTTCTTTGATTCATCAATGGGTGAGATTTACATGTATTAAATTAACAAACTCGGTGAGTTGGGAAATAGTATTGTCTCTATGGTGTGCTGTAGATTGTAGAAGGAATTCATGTCCAACATAGGTTGATGATGTCCCCTTGAGGAGCTCATAATGTTTATCATGTAAATCTTGCAAGTGGATAAATTCCAGCATGATAATAAGGTTGAGTGGTACTACTTTCGGATTAGATATTAATTAATGGAGTTGTCAGTAACTTAATTAATTAATGGACATTGTATATCTTAAACATGGAGAAGTTTTCGGGCTCATAATAAGAAGGAGCCCAAAACATAACTTTGGGATTGGATGGGTTGTGCAGTAATAATATTTTAGTGGTCTATATTATTATTATTAGTTTTAATTAAAAGCTTTGGGCTAAGGTTGGTTAATTAAATCCAATTGAGGCCCAATCCAATTTCTCCTCCTAATCCCTGTTGTAGCCCAATATAAAATGTTGTCTCAACTTCTGGATACCCTATTCCTGCACTGTTTTAACATGTGAGAAAAGGAGAGAAGCAGATTGAGAAGTCCTGTAGATTGTTGCCCACACAACAGCAGGATTGTACTAGGGTCATACAGCGGAAGATCAAGAGGTGGTTCTCTACTGCAGATCTTCAACAATACACCCGGTGAAAGGTAAACTTTTATTCGCTTCCGCTAATTGTTTACTTGAATTCCTAACGGATCACGTTGAACCAAATGATCCAAAAGCTAACACTATCAGTATTAATTATTTCCCGTGCACTTAGTACTCTAACCCGATATGATCTCCCTTTATAGATACTATGACGTTATACTCTTTATCCTACTTATTAACCCGAATAAGATTCAATTAATAAGTATCTATATAAGATAGTTCTAATATGATTTCGGAATCCCTTCACTTAGAATTATAACATATAATCTTGCTCAGTGGTGAACGCACTCAATCAATAACCCAGAGATGTATTCAGACTCTACATAATAGTTAATGTTGCACAAAACGACCGTGAGTATGAATTAAAAAGGCACAATCTTATATAGACTAAACCACAAGTAGTGTTGTACGGAGTTTACACATGGAAATTCAATTAACTCATAAAACTTTCATAATCCTTGAACTACCGGAGAGGTTCTAGCCCATGATTGATCTAGGAACAATCATGGCTAGTTGGTATGATCTTACTTGACTCACCAGACGAACCTCTCCTCACGACTCCTTCGGATGATGGTAGGGTTTGGTGATGGATGGATGATGAATGATTCTTTTATCTCCTGCGAAAGCTCTTCTTTTATACTTATAAACTCTTCTTACAAGCCTTGGATGGGCTTTTTGAGCGAACACATGCACTGAAGATGTAAAAATATAAATTTGGCACGTTTCCGTACATCAGTTCGACCAAAGAGGTTGGTCGAACTCTTCCAGGCAGGTCAAACTCCAGGTCGAATCTGCCTGTAAATCGGTCTCTGATCCTGGATTCGACCAGAGTCCTGGTCGAACCATATACTTCCTGGTTGAACCAGTACTGCTTCTCTTCAGGCTTCGAGTTCGACCACGGTTTGACCAAGTAGCTTGGTCAAACTCGAATGTCGTGGTCGAACGGCACTCTTTAGAGCTCAGTTCGACCAGTAGTGCTGGTCGAACTCCCTCCTTATTGGTCGAATCTGACCCCTGCTTGGTCGAATCGCATTCATGTTTCTTCTTCTTTCCGAATCCGATCACTTCCAACTCGTTTTCCTTCGAAAATCAACTCAAATAGCTTTGTAGACACCAGATTCATGCTTTCCACCATGTGTATTGATTCACATCGAATTACAACCATTTAACACACCATAAGTACATGAATCTGAGCTCGAAACTAGTGAATTTACACACTCATCATGGATGCGGTAGTGGTGGCATCTATGCTACTGCTGAATCACTATCTTAGGATGCTTCGGCTCATTTTCATGCATCTCAACATGATCCTCGTGCTGAGGCTGTTACTGCTACTGTCCTTGATCAACTATCCTTTGTAACTCCTGATACATCCTAGCAGCGTACACAGTCCTCCAATTTCCTCTCCTCAGGCACATTGTTGATATAGCCTCGTGCGCCAGAGTGTTCATCAACCTATTGTCATCATTCCAGATCGAAGTCAAAGCTCTCGCATCATATGGAAACATGAAAGAATCGGGGTTAGAACCCCTAGTGTAAAGCTAGTCTCCATCACGATGATAAGCAAATCCAGCTTTAACACATGGACTCATCACAAGATTCGGATCCTCCAAAATAGGTGTAATGAAAGTGAAGTCCATATGGTACGATTCAGCCACAAGAGTAAGCAATCCTTGAATATTCACTCTCTGAAAAGTGAAACTCCTAAATCTGTTGAGTTGCTGAATCAAATACGAACCCACATTAAACTGCACTCCATTCATCATACACCATAGAGCATACAACTCTCCCCTAGATATGCAACTTCGCTTAGATCGGGCAAATAGTGTGTTACCCAAAACTCTATCTATGTGTCTAATAACGGGGTTTCAAATCAAAGCAACACGAGGATCCTTCATCTTAAAATCCATGTCCTTACCTGAAATAGCTCTCCAAAAGTCATTCGGTCTGAAGTACCCATTTTTATGCCTAGAGATCCCCCTCGGAGTTCCTAGCAGAATATTAAAATCTTCCGTTGTCCATGTTTGCTTCTCGCCTCTGAGCTGGAATGAGCACTTATACGGGAGAGAACTAGAACCCTTCTTTATCGTAATCGAGCATAACACCTCCGCAGTCATATGAAAATATGTAGGCCTCTTTAGCTCCATGAAATGATGGATGCCTACTTGATCAAACATCCACATAATGTCATCAAGGATATTAATCGTAATCATGGTCCCATCATCTTGATACCTCGTGCGGGAGATCTTATCAGGCATCGCACCCTATCGATCCTTTATCTCCTTCCAATTCTCCATTTGGATGTGGAAGTTCCTCGGCAGCCTTTCCTTAAGCCGTAACTTCTTAGTCACCTCATCTTCACGAGGTTGCCTATCCTCTCTCTTCTTGGAGTGGATTTCGATTGCATTTCCTTTTCCTACAAGAGTATTACTTCAATACCAAACACATAAAAGAAAAGCAAACCATCCTTAATTCAAGTCTAATCATACACTAACTCTACTCAAGACTTCAAGTTATTCATGTATAATCAACTCAAGTAAACATGCTCCCAACTCTATGTGTTCACAAAATTTAACAATGAACCAAACACATGCTAAATCCAATTTCACTTCAACTTAAACTCTCCACAAGAATTTCATCAATCACTCCACTTCCATGAGCATGTAATTTATCTAACTTCATAAATTCAACAACTAATCTAACATGCTTCTCTTCACCACACAAATTCCATATAGAACATCAAAGTCTATCAAAATCAATCACTAAAATAAGACCTATCACTTGTTCATATGAAAATTCAAACAAAAATCCAACTTACACCATGAATTCACATAAAAACGAGTACAATCAACTTACCCACTTAAAATCAAGTAATAGAACTTCAATCTTAGGGTAATAAAGTCAAGATAACGTACCTTTCGATCCAGCCATGGCTTAGTATGAACAATGAAGAAAAATTCCCAAAATAGATGAGAAACCCTAATTTTCAACTAAATTTCTTCAAATATGTGAGAAATAGAGTGTAGAAAGGGTGGAAAGTGGTTTAATCGGAGTAGAATGAAGTAAAATCGTGTGAAGAGTGTACAGAACAGAGGCAAAAATCACATATAAACAAGACTTACCTGACCTGGTTTGACTCAAATCAGGTGGTCGAACCACACTTCAGGACAACTTTTGAATCTGGTTCAACTTGAACTGTTGGTCGAACCATAGCATCGAGGTCGAACCAGCCTGTAACAAACTTTCAGGTGGCTAGTTCGACTCGAACCCTTAATCGAACCACAGCCTCTTGGTCGAACCAACCTGTAAATTTTTCTCTGATTGTTAGTTCGACTCGAACCCATCTGGTTCGACCTCCTCCCTTGGTCGAACCACGCTCTTGTTCCATCAAACTTGATTATTCTTCATCCCCTACAAACTTCAAGCTCAAAAAACGATCATTTGGTACCAAAACAGAGCAAAATAAAAGCTAGAGAACCATCATTGAGACTCTATAAATCATGTATATACGACACAATAAATAAAACACCACTGAACATTAGGCAAATTACAAAATAATTGACATATCAACACCGATTAAAGTATTAATATACCGCAAAAAATCAACTCCCCTAACAAACATTACGAAAAAAAGATTATACTCTCGGTGCTATGATGAGGTAAGTATATCACCCCCAAACTTAGTAGAAACTATAGTCAAAACTAAGTTTGGAAAGAGATATAATTTTTGATAAGTAAGCATGTCAAATATAAAAATTTCTTACTCACACTAATGAAATAAAGCAATAAAACCGGAGGGAAAGCCCCCAACAGGCGCTCTTGTTTAATATCGGAGAGTCACGACGGTACTAAATCAATGCAAGGTATCTTCAAAGACGACGCAACATCATCCGACCACTTATAGTGCTTCAATCGATGTCCATTCGCCGCTATGATGTCTTCGTCCTTGTCCATGATCTCAAAACTCCCCCCTCCGCAGGCTCTATGGATAATAAATGGTCTCGTCCACTTTGATTTTAATTTTTCTACAAAGAGCTTCAAACGAGAGTTAAAGAGTAATACCTCATCACCTTTCTTGAATTACTTGTAAGTAATATTCGAATCATGCCATTTCTTCATTCTTTCCTTGTAGATCGCCGAATTCTTGTAAACTTGATTTCTAAACTCGTCTAGTTGATTGATTTGAGTCAACCTCAACTCCTTTTGATCCTTAAGACACAAGTTCAAACTTCTTAATGCCCAAAAAGCCTTATGTTGAATCTCTACGAGTAAGTGGCATGGTTTCTCATAGATAATTTGATAAGGTGACATGTCAAGCACAATCTTATAAGCAGTTCGGAACCCCCACAACACATCATCGAGCTTAGATGAGTGTGTTAATTCATGAATCTTGTGCCTGGATTTGTGCTATTATGGAGTGTTTGAAGGTTGAAATTGGTTGTAAACCGATATATATTGTGAAAAGGCATGAATCAAGTGTTGTTGGAGCTATTCGAGTGGTTTTTAGAAGAGTTGTTTTTAGAAGGAAATTGGAGTGGAAGTGTTGAAAACTGAAGAAAGGAAGTTAAAGCCATCCGATTGGGTGAAGCAGGAGTGTGATTCGACCTGAAGGAGGTCAATTCGACCAGCCCTTTAGGTCAAATTGGAAACACAACATGTACAGTAGGTGGATTCGACCACGACAGGAGAATTTGACCTAAGCATCAGGTCGAATCGATTGGCAGAGATATCGATTCGACCTCGTCACTTCAATTCGACCAGGGCAGTTGGTCGAGTCAAGCACCTGGGACTTATAGTGTGTTGATTCGACCTGCGACTCGACTTGGAGGAGTCAATTCGACCTGTTGCTGAGGTCAAATTGAGGCTTGGGAACTTACCATATCCGTGTTTTTACACCGTCAATGCGTGTGATCACTTAAAAAGCCCATTCAAAGCCCAGGAGATGTGATTACAAGTATAAAAAAAGGTTTGAGTAGCATCAGAAGGAGACAACTTGATCAAGAAGATGTGGATATGTAGAGTTGAGAGGAGATCGATCATCCATCCTCCGGAGGGGCTGTGACAGAGGTTCCGCTGGAGATTCAAGTAAGATTGGTCCAACTAACCATGATTGTTCTTAGATCAATCATGGGCTAGAGCTGCTTTGATAGTTCTAGGGTTATGAAGGTTTCATGAGTTAATTAGTCTTTCGTGTGTAAACTCCGTACAACACTACTTGTGGTTTATTTTATATAAGATTGTGCATTTTTAAACTATACTCACGGTCGTTTTGTGCATCAATAATTGTTGTATAGAGTGAATACATAACTCGGTTATTGGTTGAGTGCATTCACTGCTGAGCAGGGTTTTATGTTTTAATTCTAAGTGTAGGGATTCCGAAGTCTTATTAAAACTATCTTATATGAATACTTGTTAATTGAATCATATTTGGGTTAATAAGTAGGATAAAAATATAACTTTATAGTACCTATAAAGAGAGATCAAATCGGGTTAGAGTACTAAGTGCACGGGAAATAATTTATTATGATAGTCCCTAGAAAGGGGGTAAAGTATACATCTTGCTCCGAGGATATTCATACGTGTCATACGCATATTTACTTGTATCTATAGAGTGAATTTGCATGGTCTAGTGATGCGCTCATAAACCATAAGACAGAGTCGGACACCGTCACATGAAAGATGAATTAATAAGTGGAACTGGATTACCTGACGAACTACCTACTATCTTACTTGATCACTACTCACTTATCTCTTATTCTTGTTATTTTTACTTGCTATTTCAATCATTATTTGTTACTTAATCTCAATATCACAACTGTTATATTTACCAACATAGTCATAATTTACTAGAACATAATTAAATTAATATTTATCCGTCCCTTGGGTTTGATATATAACTTGGTCACCTTCGAAACTATGATTGATATCCTTCATACTTGAGGATTAATTGTGTGTTGAGAAAATGCCTATCAAGTTTCTGGCGCCGTTGCCGGAGACGACATAAAATATGTTTTTTTTATTTCTAGTTTTATTATGACTATTTTAATTCTTTTTTTACTATCTAACTCTTAATCTTTTTAGGTGTATTCTCACAAGATCAAAGCAAGGTGAATTAGTACCATATAATCCGGAGATCGGAGCATCATCGAGGAAGAAAAAGAAGAAGAAGGGTAAGAATAAGAACGTAGATCCAACTGAAGCTCTTAACCTTGGAGTTGAAGTTGACATGCTAAATTCGCAAACTATTGAAGCTGCAACCAAAGTTAATTTGGAAGTAGAGACAGTCAACATGGCAGTAAATCCGGACAATCTGGCCATCCGTGAAGTCTTCAAGAATAACGGGGCTGGACACTCTGGGCTTCTAGGAGCAAGGGGGGCTAATGCGGACTTCGATCTTCATCCCGCTCTTATTAGCATAATAGAAAGGAACTCCTTTTCAGGAGGGACTTTCGAGGATTTGCAGCAGCATCTAAACAAGTTCTTGGGCTATGCAAGTACTCAAAAAGACGCAGAAGAACATGAAGATACTAGAAAGATCCTCTTGTTTAAATTCTCGCTTACTGAAAAATGTGAGAGATTGGTACGATACTATTAATGCAGTTGAATGTACTACTTGGGAGCAATTAAAGTTAAAGTTCTTAGAAAGATACAGGCCACCTTCGAAGGTGTTCAAGATGAAGCAAGACATTAACCAATTCGCTATTTGTGGAGGAGAGAAGTTTCATGAAGCTTGGGACAGATTCAAGGACATGCTTCATAAGTGTTCACAACATGGGCTATCTAAAGCTCAATATATCAGCATATTCTACAATGGATTGGACTGTGATTCACGTGCGTTATTGGATGCTTCTTCTAATGGAGCATTGCTTACTAAGTCATCCGTAGAGGCCGAGAAATTATTTATAGATATTTTGATGAACTCAAGAGATTGGCTAACGGATAGAGTGAGAGGCACTTATATCCTTGGAAAAGTGGCTAAGGTTTAACATGCTATGGTGAAAACAAGTAGAGAAGATGAGATCGTCTCTAGCAACAAGCCACTTGAGTCCCAACAAAAGCAAATCAGTGATATATCTCAGCGCGTACCAATCATGCAGTAGGAAGTAATGAATGATGGAACGATCCAAGAGGATATGGAAGAAGCTAACTATGCTATGGGCCAAAGTATTCAAGGAACGAGGTATCAAAATCAAGGCAACCGGAATTATCAGGGGAACTACAACAATTGTGGTCCTCCAGATAATTATCAACAGCCGAGGAGGCTGGAGTTTTCATGGAGTAATCCTAACAATACAATTCAAGCTCCGACGAGTGTTGATCTGGGTGCGAAAGTGGAAGAAGGAAAGTCGAGTTTTGAGGATACTGTGAACAGGTACATGGCTAGGAATGATGCTAGAGTGGATCGTCTTGAGGCCAAGTTAGAGAAGAAGATTGATGCAAACCATAAGGATTTGACTACATAAGTGAAGGACCTTACATTATTGATGGGGGAGATGGCAGAAAGTGTTAACAAGCTTACTCAAACTATTGAGAAAGGAAAGCTCCCGTCGTAGAGTATTGAGAATCTAAAGTCCTGCAACGCCATCACATTGAGGTCTGGAACACAATACGAGGGACCGATGAGGCCGAAATCAAAATTGGACACGTCGAGGGCTCAATTCGACCCCAATTCGACCAACATCACATGTCGAATTCAACAGAAGAGGTCGAATTGGATAACTAGACGTGATTTTGAAGCATAAGAGCCTCGATTCGATCAAAACCAATTCAATTCGACCTGGGGGCTAGGTCGAATGGAGGTCGAATCCACCTTTTTGGAGCATTTTGTTTTATCAGAAGCCCAATTTGACCAGCAGTAATTCAATTCGACTAGACCTTCAGGTCGAATTGAGGTCAAATAAAAGGGCAGAAATCTTACAGTGAGCTGATTTGACTAGGGAGACTTCAATTCGACCAGACCTCCAGGTCGAATCGGAGATACAGGGTGAGAATCGTGTTCCAAGTGTGCAATTTGACCACTATGTGTCTGGTCAAATTGAGGTCGAATCATCTCATACTGCACCTGTTTCTTCACCGAACACTCCTCGTGATGTGAACATTACTCATTGGTTCTGAATAAGCAAAATACTGAGATCATAGCAGAGAAAAAGTGGGAAAGAGCCAAGAGGTTGAGAGCCAAAAAGGATAAAGTGGAGAAGGTCGAGCGTGATGAATGGGGTATCCCCAAAACAAAGATACCTCTGTCGTTTCCTTATAAGTTGGTTAAGAAGGGATTGGAAGAGAAGTTCAAGAAGTTTTCTGATATCATAAATAAGATAAGCTTGAGTATTCCTTTCTCTGAGGCAATATTGGAGATGCCGTACTATGCCCGATTTCTTAAGGATATATTGTTGAAAAAGAGAAGCTTGAATGGAGTTGAGAAGGTGAACTTGTCTAAAAATTGCAGCTCGATTATCCAAAGGAAGCTGCCACAGAAGATGAAGGATCCGGGAAGTTTCACTATCTTGTGTGAGATTGAAAAAGGGCCAGCACGACGAGCCTTGTGCGATCTTGGGGCAAGCATAAATTTGATGCCATTTTCTATCTTTCAAAGGCTTGATTTGTGGGAGTTATCTCCTACAACAATTGATCTACAATTGGCGGACAGGTCGATGACGTTTCCGAAAGGTATTATTGAAGATGTTCTTGTCAAAGTGGAGAAACTAGTCTTTCCTGTGGATTTTCTTGTACTTGAGATGGAAGATGACAAGGATAACATCCCTCTTATCTTAGGGAGACCTTTCCTTGCTACTACTGGGGCCATGATTGATGTTAAAAAGGGGGAGCTCAGGTTGCGAATGGATAAAGAAGAGGTCCTATTCAACCTTGCCAAAGTAATGAAGATGCTTATGGAGTCACAATGTCATAGTATTGATGTGGTGGAGGAGATTGTGAAGGAAGATATATCTTTGATCCTGTCTAAGGACACTCATGAGACATGCTTGATGGAGTCTCTTACTTATCCCACTACATAGCTTGATGATCTCTCCAATGAGGTATGTATTGAATATCTTGAAAATTTACTTGCTTTGGGTGATGACAGGTATGAATTGGAAAGATCTATGGTGGAAGAAGTGAAGTGGACTAGAAAGTACTTATCGTTAGATAGAGAGTGCACTCCGATGGAAGAAAAGAAAGAGGAGCTGAAACCGTTACCGGAACACTTGAAGTATACCTTTCTTGGTGACAATGAAAAATATCCGGTAATAGTATCTTCTTCCCTTGATGATGATCAACTTGAGGAGTTGTTAGATGTTCTTAGGAAGTACAAGTCTGCGATTGGGTGGTCTCTTGATGATTTAAGAGGAATTAATCCTTCATATTGCATGCATCGAATAAGGTTGTTAGATGAGGCCAAGAGTAGTATCCAAAATCAGCGGAGGGTGAATCCCGCGATTCAAGAAGTGATTAGGAAGCAAATCCTAGCGTGGTTGGATACTGGAATTATTTATCCGATTAGTGATAGTCCCCATGTGAGTCCATTGCATGTTGTAGCCAAGAAGGGGGCATGACTATTATGAAAGCAGAGGATGGAGAGAAAATAGCCACTAGGATTCCAACGGGATGGCGTGTGTGTACTGATTACAGGAAACTGAATGAAAATACATGCAAAGATCACTTCCTCCTTCCTTTCATGGATCAAATGCTTAATCGTCTCGCAGGGTATGAGTTTTATTATTTCTTGGATGGGTACTAGGTTATAATCAAATCATGATTGCTCCCGAGGATCAGGAAAAGATGACTTTTACTTGCCTATACGGGACCTTTGCTTTTAGAAAGATGCTATTTGGATTGTGTAATGCGCCTGCTACTTTTCAGCGCTGCATGATGACAATTTTTGATGGGTTGATAGAGAAGATCATGGAGGTGTTTATGGATAATTTTTCTGTATTTAGTTCCTCCTTTGATATTTGTTTATCTAACCTAGCTACTGTGTTGAAGAGATGTCAAGAAACTAATCTTGTCTTGAATTGGGAGAAGTGCCTCTTCATGGTGAGAGATGGGATTGTTCTTGGGCATCATGTTTCTGCCAAGGGATTGCAGGTGGATAGAACTAAAGTGGTAGCAATTGAGAAGCTTCCACCACCAACCAATGAAAGAGGAGTGCGGTCCTTCCTTGGACACGCTGGTTTTTATCGAAGATTTATCAAAGACTTCTCAAAATACTCCAAGCCCTTGTCTCATTTACTTGAAAATGATGTTCCTTTTGTGTTTGATGATGAATGTCTAACAGCTTTTCAGGTTTTGAAAGAGGCGCTTACTACTGCACCTATCTTGATCACACCGAATTGGACTCAGCAGTTTGTACTTATGTGTGATGCAAATGATGTAGAACTTGGAGTGGTGCTTGGGCAGCTGAGGGAGAAGAAGTTCTACGCCATCTACTATGCGAGTAAGACTTTTGATGCAGCACAAAAGAACTATACTGTGACTGAAAAGGAGTTTTTAGCTGTGGCGTATGCATTCAACAAGTTTCAACAGTATTTGGTTGGCATGAAGACTGTAGTGTACACGGATCACTCTGCGGTTTGTTACTTGATGGAGAAGAAGGAAACAAAGCCAAGAATCATAAGATGGATTCTTCTACTTTAAGAGTTTGACATGGAGATCTGAGATAAAAAAAGTACGGAGAACGTATTGGCTGATCACTTATCAAGGTTGGAGACAAGGGAGCATTGTGATGATTCTTTTGAGTATATTGAGGAGATGTTCCCGGATGAGAAGATTATGGCTGTGTTCGTTGAAGGGGCTGAACGAGCATGTGTGGTTGCTATACAAAGAATGGATCCATGGTATGTGGATTATGTCAATTACATTGCCGTGGGTTAAATTCCGAGAGATATCAACCTATATCAACTTGCTAAATTCAAGAGAGATGTTGAGACTTTAATATGGTACGATCGGTTTGTTTATAAAATATGCACGGATTCTATCATCCGTAAGTGTGTGCCCGAAATGGAGATGGGGAGTGTTCTCAAGTTTTGCCAAGCACAACCTAATGGGGGGCACTTCGGAGCTCAAAAGACAGCAGCCAAGGTACTTCAATCCGCTCTCTATTGGCCTACTTTGTTTAAAGATTGTGAAACCTATGTGGCATCATGCGATAGATGTCAACGGATGGGGAATATAAGTAGAAGAGATGAGATGCCGCTTTAGCCGAGCATTGTTGTAAAGATCTTTGATATGTGGGGATCGATTTTATGGGGTCTTTTTCCCCGTCTAATGGATTTCTCTACATTCTTTTAGCTATGGATTATGTTTCTAAGTGGGTGGAAGCCATTCCTACTCGCTTGAATGATTCGAGGACCGTTATATCTTTCTTAAAGAAGCATATCTTTGCCCGCTATGGAGTTCCTAGAGCACTAGTGAGTGATGGAGGTTCTCACTTCGTCAATAAACTTCTGGAAAAGGTGCTTAAGGATTATGGTGTCAAGCATAGGGTTACAACACCCTATCATCCTCATGCGAATGGGCAAGCGGAGGTCTCTAACCGTCAAGTGAAGCAAATCTTGGAGAAAGTGGTAGGAATCAATAGAAAAGATTGGGCTATAAAGCTCGATGATGTTTTGTGGGGGGTTCCATACCGCTTATAAGACGGTGTTGGATATGTCACTGTACCAAATTATCAATGGGAAGCCGTGCACCTACCCGTGGAGATCCAACACAAAGATTTTTGGGCTTTAAAAAGCTTGAACTTGTCTATTAAGGATGTGAGAGAATTGAGGATGACTCACATTAATCAACTTGATGAATTTAGAAATTGTGCTTACAAGAATTCTGAGATTTACAAGGAAAGGATGAAGAAGTGGCATGATTCTAAGATCTCATACAAAGAGTTCAAGCAAGGTGATGAGGTATTACTTTTTAACTCTCGTTTGAAGCTTTTTTCAGGAAAATTAAAATTAAAATGGACGGGGCCATTCATGATTCATAGAGCCAGTGGAGGGGGGAGTTTTGAGCTTATTGACAAAGATGGAGATATTATCGTGGCAAATGGACATCGATTGAAGCATTATAAGTCGCCAGATGATGTTTGCGTTGTCTTTGAAGATACCTTGTCCTAGATTGGTACCATCGTGACTCTCTGACGTTAAACAAGAGCGCCTGTTGGGGGCTTTCCCTCCTGTTTTATTGCTTTATTTCATTCGTGTGAGTAAGAAACTTTTATATTTGAAGTGCTTACTTATCGACAATTACGTCTCTTTGTAAACTTAGTTTCGACTATAGTTTCTACCAAGTTTGGGGGAGTGTGATGTACTTACCTTAATAAGCACCGATAGTATAATCTTTTCTTTGTAACGTTTGTTAGGGGAGTTAATTTTTTGTGGCATATTTAAACTTTAATTGGTTTTTATGTGTCGATTTTTTTACAATTTGCTTAATGCTTTTTGGTGTTTTGTTCCGTGTTTTGTGTTGTTTGAGGAGTTACTCATGAATGTTATGTTTTAGGATTGATTCTTGATGAAGTTATACTCTATTTTGGTACCTAATGTTCGTGTGTTGAGCTTGAAGTGTGTAGGGGATGAAGAAAACTCAATTTTGGAGCATCAGGGAGCCAATTCGACCTGTGGCATGGCAATTAGACCAGAGGCCCAGGTCAAATCAAGGTTGAATCAAAGTGCGAAATCTTTCAGTGAGCCAATTCGACCACGACTTTTTCAATTCGACCAGCTGCACATGTTGAATTGAGGTTGAATCGAGGACCTGAATCTTACAGTGTGTGGATTTGCCCTGAGGCTTTCCAATTCGACCAGGGGAGCAAGTCGAATCAAGGTCGAATCAAAAGTGAAAGTTGTCTAGAAGGTCGATTCGACCATGATGGATTCAATTCGATCTCATCAACATGTCGAATCGAGGTCGAATTGGGCTAGGTAAGTGAGTTTTAATTCCAATTTTTGAATCATTTGACCACTTTTTGCACACCATCTCCACTCGAATTCATCCCTAATCGAAGAACCTTGCATCTAATCTTCAATCCCATTCATTTTTCACTGATTACACTGCATTCCATCCCTTATTCTTTCGATTCATCATGGTTTTGGGCAAATTTAGTCGCAATTTAGGGTATATCTGCGCGAATTTGAAGAAGTTCAATCACCTGTTCGATTTTAGCCATGGGAAGAACAAAAGATATGTTTTCTCAACTCTATTACCCTAGGATTGATGATCTATGCGTTGATTTTGGTATGGGTAAGTTGATTAAACTTGGTTTTATTGAGAATTCATGGTGATAGTTGAATATTGTGAACAAATTCATATGAATACTTGTTTGGTTTGGTTTGATTGCTTAATTGATGTTAGAACTGTGAGTTTTATGTGAATTGTTGGGTGATTAGAGTGTGTGATTGATGAGCATGTTGATATGGGCTAGAATTGTTGAAGTTGAAGTAGTTCATGGTGATTGTTCATGTTGAATTGCTTGATGCATGCTTGTTGTTGGTTATGATTGTTGATTAATATGTTTGATTGGTGTTTGAATCATGTTGAATAAGTAAGAGGATTGAGTTTTGTTTGAATGAATTTGGCTTGGTTATGCATTGAAACTTGAAGTCTTGAGTAGAGTTGGATGTTATGCTAGTCAATTATTTAGTTTTTCTTCCTTATTTGTTGTTATTGAAGTGTTTTTTCAGGACAAGGAAAAGACAAGGGAAAGGAGGTGGAAGTTCGATCAAAGAAGAGGTAAGATAAGCCTACTCGTGTGGATAATGTGACGAAAAAGTTGTGGCTTAAGGAGAGGCTGCCTGCGAACTTCAAGATTCAAATGAACGAGTGGGATGAGATTAAAGAAAACTGGGCTGAAGTTTCAGAATAGATAGCAAGGACAAGGTACCATGATGAGGATGTTATGATCATAATGAGGAATCGGGATGATATATTATGGATGTTTGATCAAGTAGGGATCCGGCATTTTATGGAGCTGAAGAAGCTGACATATTTCCATGTGATGGCTGAGGTACTATGCTCAATCACGATCGAGAAGGATCCTATGGGGTTTCCTTACGAGTGCACCTTTTAGCTCGGAGGAGTGATGAGGACGTGATCTACGGAGGAGTTCAATGTGCTATTTCAGACTCCTACAGAGATTGCTCGAGTGGAGAATGGATTTTTCAATGCCAACAGGTTTTGGCGAGAGATTTTTGGGGAGGATGTCGATTATAAGACGCAGGACGCTCGTGCCTCGATGATCAAGAATCCAGTACTTCGATACATGGATAGAGTGTTGAGCAACACTTTGTTTGCCCGCTCTGAGGGAAGCTGCGTGTCGAGAGGAGAGCTCTATGCTCTATGGTGTATGTTGAACGGGGTGAAGTTTAATGTAGGTTCATATTTCATCTATCAGCTGAATCGGTTTAGGAACTACGGGTTTCAGAAGGTGAATATCGAAGGGTTGCTCACGACCGTGGCTGAGTATTATCACATGAATTTCACCAGCATCACACCTATTTCTGGAGAGCCTGATTTGGTGATGTTCTCTTGCATGAGGGGAGGATTTGTGCATTTCTGAGATGGGGATTAGTTTTTTACGAGGGGACCTAAGCCCTTCGATTTCATGTTCCCCTTCGATGTGAGTGACATGACTAATATTCGTGAGGAGAGGAATAGGTTGATGAGCTCATTGGGACACACCGCCTTGTCCGTTACTGTTCAAATGAGAGGAAATTGGAGGGCAGTGGCCTGGATGTGTGCAGCCGGTATGGTTGAGGAGCTGCAGCAGATTGTTGATCAAGAAGAGTTTCGGCCACCACCGCTACAGCAGGTACATGGAGACGAGGAGGAGCACCATGAGATGGATATCCCGATCAGCATGAGAGGGTTCCTCATCCTATTCTGGTGGTGCCACAGCAGCAGCAGTGGGTAGGTCCGGATGATTAAACATAAGAGTAGTTCCGCCTGTTGAGTGAGCATTTGGCCACGATCAGCGCGAACCAACGTGAGACTAACAGGCAGCTTGAGCTCGTGAATGCCAACTACGCCACGTTTAATGATCGGTACAGGGCCATGGATGAGCGGGTTGGTAGAGTGAGTGATCGTGTTGACTTGTTGGATAGACACATCAGCGATCTGCACCGGATTGTGGAGCGGACGTATGATGAGATGAGTGAGGATGAGGATGATGAGGATGATGATGCTCGGAGGAGTAGAGCTATAGGTTTTTTTGTTCTCTGATTCATCTCATCTCTATACTTCTTTTTATCTTTATAGGATGAGTGTGTCTTACGTGAGTGGCATGTATTATATTATCATATTTGATCGTCTTGGATGTGGATTGTGAGGATAGATTGAGATGCATGAGTTGGGATTTGTAGAGATGCTTGTATGATTGATTTGATATATGGGTTCATGGATTTTGTGCATTCATATGTTCATGTGTTAATTTTCATTGATGAGAGCATGTATAATTTGATAAGTATGTAGAGTTCTTTTGAAAATTGATCTTGATTATGTGCTATGAGGAGTATGTAGGATTCTATTTACCCATGTGAGGATTTGAGCCTTTTAATCATGCTTGATCATGATAGTTTATTCTTGAGAGAATCATTCATATGAACGTATTCTAGAACTTTGCTTGGAGTCTTGTGTGAGACTTACAATTTGTGAATTACTATGACATGATCTTAGGCCATTCTTGATTACTTGAGTTACTTAGCTAAAAATTTACCTTTCTATTGGTTATGTATACCTTTGATAGCCCCGTTTGAGCCTTAAAAGCTTTTTCTTTGGCAAGCCGAATAAAAGAGCCTTATTTAACCTTTACTTAAGGTTTGTTTAAATACCCTATTGGTAGAGAGTTGAGGTGAATAAGTGTTGCAAGAGGAAGGAAGATGGTAGAGTGTGGTTGAGTAAAATAAGATAAGTATATGGTTAAATCTTGTTTAGGGATAGTGCCTGAAACTGGTACCCCGATTGCTATTTAAAAATGGTACTGCCTACAATCGGTACCCGAGTTATCAAAAGAAGAATGATGTTGATGCAAGGAAGAGAAGGAAAGTTCAAAAATTGCAAGTGAAAGAGAAGAAATTGGAGGAGAATATGTAGCCGAATGAAGAAAGCAAGAACCTCCAAGGTAACTCTCTACTAGTGTTTGAGTCACTTTATCTAAATTTTCCTACCCTTTCCAAAGATCCAACATTACAACCCAAAAACAAGTCCTTTGTGATCCTAGTAATGAGTTGATTGTGAGTTGATTTTTGAGACCCTTGCCAAGCTTATGGTTACACGAGTATGGATTGAGTATGAGCGTATATATTAATCTTCTAAGTGCAACTAGCACTTAAGTGAGAGAGAAAACACTTATCTTGTGAGATTGATGACTTAGTACTCCAAATGGTAATATGATTGAGTAATGTTTTGCATGAATGATATGTATGATGCAGGAAATACTTGTCTTTAATTGATGAAATTGCATGTGTAATATGTGTTGTACTTGGTGATTTCGTGAATTATACACGACTTCTTGTTTTGATTGCGTTGCCTTGGGACGAGCAACATGTAAGTTTGGGGGTTTGATGAGTATGTTAATTCATGAATCTTGCACCTGGATTTGTGCTATTATGGAGTGTTTGAAGGTTAAAATTGGTTTTAAATCGATATATATTGTGAAAAGGCATGAATCAGGTGTTGTTGGAGCTATTTGAGTGGTTTTTCAAAGGGAATTGGAGTGGAAGTGTTGAAAATTGAAGAAAGGAAGTCGAAGCCATCCGATTGGGCAAAGCATGAGTGCGATTCGACCTGAAGGAGGTCAATTTGACCAGCCCTTCAGGTCGAATTGGCAACACAACATGTACAGAAGGTGGATTCGACCACGACAGGGGAATTCGACCTGGGCATCAGGTCGAATTGAGGTCGAATCGATTGGCGGAGATGCCGATTTAACCTCGTCACTTCAATTCGACCAGGGTAGTTGGTCGAATCGAGCACCTGGGACTTACAGTGTGTTGATTCGACCTACAATTTGACTTGGAGGAGTCAATTCAATCTGTTGCTGAGGTCGAATTGAGGCTCGAGAACTTACCATATCCATGTTTTTACAGCGTCAATGCGTGTGATCACTTAAAAAGCCCATTCAAAGCCCAGGAGACGTGATTACAAGTTTAAAAGAAGGCTTGTGGTGCATCAGAAGGAGATGACTTGATCAAGAAGACGTGGAGACGTAGAGTTGGGAGAAGATCGATCATCTAACCTCCGGAGGGGCTGTGACAGAGGTTCCGCTGTAGATTCAAGTAAGATTGGTCCAACTAACCATGATTGTTCTTAGATCAATCATGAGCTAGAGCCGCTTCGGTAGTTTTAGAGTTATGAAGGTTTCATGAGTTAAGTAGTCTTTTTTGTGTAAACTCCGTACAACACTACTTGTGGTTTATTTTATATAAGATTGCACATTTTTAATCCATACTCACGGTCGTTTTGTGCATCAATAATTGCTGTGTAGAGTCTGAATACATAACTCGATTATTGGTTGAGTGCGTTCACTGCTGAGCAGGATTTTATGTTATAATTCTAAGTGAAGGGATTCCAAAGTCTTATTAGAACTATCTTGTATGTATACTTGTTAATTGAATCATATTCGGGTTAATAAGCAGGATAAAGAGTATAACTTTATAGTACCTATAAAGGGAGATCAAATTGGATTAGAGTACTAAGTGCACGGGAAATAATTGATTATGATAGTACCTAGAAAGGGGGGTAAAGTATACATCTTGCTTCGAGGATATTCACATGTGTCATACGCATATTTACTTGTGTTTATAGAGTAAATTTGCATGGTCTAGTGATGCGTCCATAAATCACAAGGCAGTGTCAGACACCGTCACATGAAAGATGAATTAATAAGTGAAATTGGATTACCTGACGAACTACCTACTATCTTACTTGATCACAACTCACTTATCTCTTATTCTTGTTATTTTTACTTGCTATTTCAATCATTATTTGTTACTTAATCTCAATATCACAACCGTTATATTTACCAACCTAGTCATAATTTACTAGAACATAATTAAATTGATATTTATCCGTCCCTTGGATTCGATATATAACTTGGTCACCTTCGAAATTACGATTGATATCCTTCATACTTGAGGATTAATTATGTTGAGAAAACGCCTATCAAGCTTTATAGCCCAATCCTTCCTATTAGTTCCGACTACCTTCTCCAAAATTTGTTTCACTTGTCGGTTGGAGACTTCGGCTTTCCCATTAGCTTGAGCATGATAGGGTGTAGTAACCCTATGCTTAGCACCATATTTCTTGAGAACCCTTTCAAGAAGCTTGTTGACGAAGTGGGAACCTCCATCACTTACAAGTGCTCTAGGAACTCCATAGCGGGTAATGATAAGTTTCTTCAAGAAAGACAACACGGTCTTTAAATTATTCGTGCGAGTAGGAATGGCTTCCAACCACTTAGAAACATAATCCACTGCTAGAAGGATGTAGAAAAATCCATTAGATGGGGGAAAACAGCCCCATAAAATCGATTCCCCATACATCGAAGATTTCAACAACAATGCTCGACTGATGTAGCATCTCATCTTTTCTACTTATGTTACCCATCCTTTGACATCTATCGCATATCGCCACATAGGATTCATAGTCTTTAAACAAAGTAGGCCAATAAAGAACAGATTGAAGTACCTTAGCTGCTATCTTTTGGGCTCCGAAGTGCCCTTGGTAAGGTTGTGCATGACAAAAATCAAGGACACTCTCCATCTACATCTCGGGCACACACCTACGGATGATAGCATCCGTACAAATCTTGTAGACGAACGAATCATACCATATAAAGTCTCAGCATCTCTTTTAAACTTTGCAAGTTGATACCTGTTGAGATCTCTCAGAATTTCTCCTACGGCAATGTAATAGATATAATCCGCATACCATGGATCCATTCCTTGAGCAGAGAACACACAAGCTCTCTCTGCTACTTCAACAAACACCGCCATAATCTTCTTATCAGGGAACATCTCCTCTATGTAATCAAAAGAATCATCACAATGTTCCCTTGTCTCCAACCTTGAAAGGTGATCTGCCAACACATTCTTTGTACCTTTCTTATCTGGAATCTCCATATCAAACTCCTACAAAAGATGGACCCATCTAATGATCCTTAGCTTTGCATCCTTCTTCTCCATCAAGTACCGGATCGCAGAATGATCCGTGTGTTGGATTGTATGCTAAAAGTCTAGCTTTTTGTGTGAACAATGTTATAACAATTAATTTGAAATAAGAATCATATGATCAAATGATTGCATCTTATAATTTATTTATATGTTCGATGCAATAGTCCACTTACTTTATACTGTAGATAATATGTTGTGCGACAACACGCGGAAGATCATATTATCGATTTCCTTATAAAGTATAAACAGATGCTCACAACCGAGATAGACGGGGACTCTCTATCGGGATGGTTGTAGTGTGGTTTGGTATTAGCTTGTCTTGGCTATAGAATCACATTAGTGTACTTGTGTGTATTGAGCAGGACCGCTTGAGATCCCTATACTGACTTATAGGAGAACTTGATCTCAGTTATTATGGAAGTTCATGCTCTTAATCCCTATACAATAACCTCGACACGTAGGGCAGTATGTATTTCTTTGATTCATCAATGGGTGAGATTTACATGTTATTAAATCAACAAACTCGATGAGTTGGGAAGTAGTGCTGTCTCTATGGTGTGCTGTTGATTGTAGAAGGAATCCGTGTCCGTCATAGGTTGATGATGTCCCCTTGAGGAGCTCATAAGGATTATCATGTAAACCCTGCAGGTGGAATTTATTCCGGCATGATAATAAGATTGAGTGGTACTACTCTTGGATGAGATATTAATTAATTGGGTTGTCAGTAACTTAATTAATTAATGGACATTGTATATCTTAAACATGGGGAGACTAATGGACTCATAATAAGAAGGAGCCCAAAACGTAATTTTGGGATTGGTACGGTAGTGCAATAATAATATTTTAGTGGAATATATTATTATTATTGGACTTAAGTATAAGCTTTGGGCTAAGCTTGGATACTTAAGCCCAATGGAGGCCCAACCCAATTTCTCCTCCTGGTCCCTGCTGTAGCCCATGTATATAAGTCACCTCAACTTATCTGGAACCCTAATCTAATCTAATCTAATCTAATCTAACTGATTATTCACGTGTGATGAGGTTGAGAGCAGATTGAGGAGGTCTCGTAGATCGTCGCCCACACGACGTCGAGATCGGACTTGGGACATACAGCAGAAGATCAGAAGGTAGTTTGCTGCTGCTGTCCGCGACCTTGCGAAATTTTTATAAATACGTACAGTTCTCAGAATTTGATGATCAATATACTGACGGAAAGTTGTCGAAGAGAGAAATGTCTGAACGCAAAGATGACTCAATTCCGATATCAGACAAGGAAGTTATGGCCATTCTCGTGGGACTGCGCAGGCTGCCTGCGAGAATTAATCTTCATCAACATACCCTGGTGAACGGTAATCGTTTCTATGATTTATTGCTTCCGCTGTGTTAGAAACGCATGATATTCTAACGGGTCACTTTAACCAAATGATCGAATGCCAACAATTGGTATCAGAGCTTTGGTTTCGTGGTGAAGCGTGACACGTTAGGCTAGGGTTTATGTGATTAATTTTTCGAAATTAGGATCGCATGTTTAGGGTTTTGGTTTTACTGCGCAAACCATGAATATCCCTATGTGAAATATACCCTATATCATATCTGTTCGTTGATGGTTGTGTGTGAGAGGATTCGACGAAAACTGTTCGTCAATTTCACATGGAAGGAAGAAATTGAGAGAAAATCCAGCGCAGTGATATTGCAGAGGCAACAACCAGAGTTTCAACCTTCGGATCAGGGTGAATTTTGGTCAACACATTCGGATTTTATGGATGTACATTCTGAATGGTGAAGATCGTATTTGGAGCTTTGTGTTGTCAGGAATACGCCGAAAACAGAAGCAGTTTTTTGGGCGATTCTGTTCTGCACAGTCGAGGGAAAAGAGCTGTTTCTCACAATCTAACCGTTGGATCGACCTGTAATTTGGATAGCATGTTCAAAACTCACAGGCGTAGTTTCTGGACAGTGGAGATTGGATTCCCAGGTTCCTAAAGTTGCGAACCCTGAACGACAGTTGGTGTAGTTTGATGTTGCTCGTTGGGCTGAACTTGGTTCCGTGCAAGTAGGCCCTTGGACGAGCGGATCTACATCAGGTTCGATCGATGCTGTATCAGGTTCGAGCGGATTTGTATCATGTTCGATTGGTCTGCATCAGGTTCGATTGATGCTACACCAGGTTCGAGCGGATTTGCATCAGGTTCGGTTGGTCTACATCAGGTTCGATCGATGCTGTACCAGGTTAGAGTGGATTTGTATCAGGTTCGATTGGTCTGCATCAGGTTCGATTGATGCTACACCAGGTTCGAGCGGATTTGCATCAGGTTCGGTTGGTCTGCATCAGGTTCGATCAATGATGCACCAGGTTCGAGCAGATTCACATCAGGTTCGATTGGTCTGCATCAGGTTCGATCGACTCTGCACCAGGTCCGAACGGATTTGCATCAGGTTCGATTGGTCTGCATCAGGTTTGATCGATGCTGCACCAGGTTCGAGTGGATTTGCATCAGGTTCGATTGGTCTGCATCAGGTTCGATCAATGCTGCACCAGGTTCAAGCGGATTCACATCAGGTTCGATTGGGCTGCATCAGGTTTGATCGACTCTGCACCAGGTTCGAGCGGGTTTGCATCAAGTTCGACTGGTCTGCATCAGGTTCCACGTGAGTCTTCACAATATGATCGGGCAGGATGCCAGAGTGGTGGAGCAAGCTGCGGGGAGGTCGATCCCCATCGCAGCTGTCCGCATTCATGATTGGTGGCGAACAATCGAATTCGCTATTATATAACTGTTATAATTGATTTATTAATTGATTATTGTTATATATGTATGCATGATTCTCTATGATTTATTGCCTTAAATAGAAGCATGCTAGATTGCGTATTATATTTGATATATTATATGCATGTATGTTGGAGTGTTGATCAAGTCAACTTATTTTTGGCAATTTATTTCCTTATATATAACTGCTATAATTGTTTTATTGGTCAATTATTGTTATATATTTGGAAGTATGAGCATGCTAGGTTGCGTATATTATTCTGAATATTATATGCATGTAAAAACCCTTGGTTTTAAATAACTAAGTGGGAGAGGGGATTGGTAATTAATTCCCGTGGCCTCCATTATTGGTTTGTTAGCAATGTGAATAAACTTGCGCGTCGGCATTAGAGCCTTCCTCCCCATCGGATGAGTTTATTCATGGATTGCTGGGACAGACTTCTTTAAATAATTATGTTTGTAATGTGATGCATATGAACTTGCGCGTTGACATAGACCTTCCTCCCTATCGGATGAGTTCATGTGCGGATCACTGTACAGACTTATAATTGATGACTATAGGAAGTTATCCGAGCGCGTGTGTACTTCTCCATCTGTAAGGCACATAAGCTTGGGCCGCGGACTTGGAGTCAAATAATGGTGTACACTTAGGTGTAAATAATAAGTATCCTCCCCATCGGAGTCACTGCTTTTATTTGCATGGCTAAAGAGGAACCGACTATTAATTATTTTGTCATAAAGTTAGGTTGACAAATGAAATTAATGGGTAAAACCTTCTCTTGTAAATGTTCGGGTTTGTAAACGTCCATACTATCGTGGCTTGCAGACTCACGGTGCTTGAGATGTCGGTGAATTTTATTTTTATATTGTTTTGAGGGAATCAATATAAAAGGATAAAATTCGAAGTTTTGATCGGTATATTTATTTGTGATTCTCTGATTTTCAAATGGTTTTATCTCACTTATTATTAACTAAAAGAAATTATATTTACTTGTCCAAATTAGATGATTAGAAAAGAATCTTGGTTTTGAATTTTACTGCTTAAGAAAATACATGTGTGTTCTCACAAAGGACGTCTCATGATGCCTATTAAAGTCTCTAGTGAAGAGATGAGAGGTTCATAGAAATATGATGGTCTCATGTAACTCTTCGGATACTTGAGTAATTTAAAAGGCAGTAGGTCATGATTGAATTTGATGAATAAATTGGAAATACATGGAATAGAAGTTGAAGGGGAAACCTAAGTCAATTTTATTCTTCATAATTGCCTAGATGTTTTGAGTAAGTTTCTCATGAATTACAAGAGGTTGTATATGGTGGAAAACTTCTGACAAAACATGTGGTAAAAGAAATCCAATTTCATAAAAGGAGTGAACAAGGATAGAATCTTACTTGCTAGTTGTTTAAACATGATTAGTGATGGCATCTACTGACACGAAGTGTGTAGATACTGGAATCACTGAATGTTCATTACTAAGTGAGGATAAGATTGTTATGACATGGGTAAAACTACAAGACTAGTGGCTATTGCAATGGGAGTTGTTTATTTATCTTACGATATGAATAAATGTTTGATTTTGTGAAATTGTCTTTACATACGTTTTCATAGAAAGAATTTGATTTCGGTTTCTATGCATTAATAAATGGATACTCCATTTCATTTAAATGACATGGTCATTATAATGAAGGATAGAGTTGTAATCTGTTATGGTACGTTGATGGATAATTTGTATACTCTTAAATCATGTATATTCCACAGATGCAACAAATAGTAATTAATAATGCATCTTCTGATCTTAGTAAGAGAAAGTAACCTTCGGAGATGAACTAAACATGCATTTGGCATCTAAGACTAGATCATTTTACTTGAGTAGGATTCAAAAGTTGATAGCCGATAGACCCTTAGGTTTATCTGAAGTGAAAACTATCTGACTTTTGAGTCTTGCTTGGGAGTAAAAATGACTAATTGCTTTTTCAAGGCAAAGGAGTGCAGAACCAAAGATATATATATTGGAATTAGTTCATTATGATTTATGTGGTCCTAAGATTGTCCGGATGAGAGGTGGATATGAATATTCGTCAATCGATGATTATTCTAGATACCGATATATTTATTTGATGCACTGCATGTCTAAGTTTTTTGATTAATTCAAGAATTGCAAGGCTGGTACAGTGAAGCGTCATGGAAAATATATCAAGTAATGATGATTTAATCGTCATTACGAGTACCTCTTAGGATAGTTAGGAGCTATTAATCAGAGGTTGAGATTAAATATCAAGTGGTCTACACCGGGCATGCTCCAGCTGAATGGTGTGGTGGATAAAAGGAATAAGACTCTTATGGTAATGATTAGATAGATGATGAATTATTTGGAATTACTTAATTCATTTTATGGATAAGCCCTAGAAACAGTAATTCATTTGAATGTTTGTCTGTTTGTGGGATATGCTATAAAAATGAAGGTGATTTATTTAGTCTAAAAGATCGAAGGGTGATTGTTAAAACAAACACTAGATTTTTGGAAAGGGACTATGTAATAAATCACAAACCCATGTATGAGTTGTTCTAAAGGTAGTGAGAAGAAAACACAAAGCATAAGTACCAAGTGTACAAGAGGATATACCACAAGGTAAACTGCAACGCGTTTCACGTCTGATACATAATTACATGTAGTGCCTTGTCGCAGTGGGAGGGTTATTTGACAACCCGTGAGATACATGTTTTGGGAAAGTCGTAAGACTTGATCCCTAGTAAACATGGTATTATCCCAGGGATACAACGTTGCACTACAAAATTAAAATGTGGAATCTTAGTAAGTGCAATGAATATTAAAATAGAATCGATGGATTTTAAATTAGGTCTGGATGCTTGTTGAACCGCTAAATAGCGTAAAAGCCATTGGAAGCGGGCATGCAAGAATAAAAGAGGATCATAGAATAAGGTGAAAACCTTGGAAGCAAGCTTGTTGCAAAAAGGTATACTCAGAAAGAAAGGGTTCGATTATGAGAAAACCTGTTCGCCGGTAGCTATGCCTAAGTTGATCCGGACTCTTTTATTTGTTGCTACTCATATGAAATATGAGGGATAGCAAATAGATGTCGAGACAGCTTTCCTGATTGGAAGTCTTAAGGGAAACATCTATGTGAAGCAACCAGAGTGATTCATTGCAAAGAGCTAAGAGCATTGTGATAGTGAGCTTAAAAGTGTCCATAAATGGACTAAAACAAGCTTCAAGATCATGAAACATCCTTTTTGATGAGGTAATCCAGTGACATGGATCTAATCAATGATCGGATGGGTCTTGTGTATTGAAAAGAGTGATGGAAACGTGGTGGTATTTCTTGTACTATACGTAGATAGTATCTTGCTCATTGGAGACAATGAAAGAGTATTGTCGGGCGTATGGGTATGGTTGAGAAAGCGGTATGAGATGAAGGACTTAAGAAGATCAAAAATATCCTTTTGATCACGGTAATACGGATCACAAAAAAGGATGTTATGCTTATCTCAAGTTTCATATAATGATACGATCCTTACTCGTTTAGCATGTGAATTTATCTAAGTGAATGTGTCTTGTGACACAAAAGTAGATAAAGAAGATGAAAGCGGTTCCTTATGCTTCGGCAAATGAGAAAGCTTAATCTAAGGAATGCTATGCACGAGATTGGATATCTGTTTTGCCGATGGCATGAACAGTGGGTATCAAGGTAACCCAAAATAAGAATGTTGAACTGTGGTAAGACATATACTTATATACCTGAAAATGACTAGAAACTATATGTGGGCTTACTGAACAGATTCACTGATTCTTATGGGTTACATAGATTCAGATTTTTCAAATCAGATAGGGACGGCAGTAAATCCACCTCAAAGGTTATGCGTTTAATTTTAGGAAGTTGAGTCATAATGTGGAGGAGTGTTATATAGAAATATATTTCAGACTCCGGACTCCATCATGGAAAGATGATAAATTGGAGCCTATGAGGCAGCCAAAGTATCTGTATGACTCTAGAAACTTCAAGATGGACTTCGAAGTGTTTCTAAGTTTGCCCAAGGATATCACAATTTATATTGATGATATTGGTGCAGTTGCAAACTTGAAGGAATCACGAGCCCATAAGGAAATTAAACACATGGAGCGCGAGTACCACCTGTTACGAGAAATCGTATGATGAGGGGAAGGTTGATGTCACCTAGATTGCATCGGATGATAACCTAGTAAATCCATTTACAAGGACCTTAAGGCGAGAACTTTTGATGGTCGTGTAGTGGGAGTGGAAATCAGATGTATGGCGGAAGACATGACAGCATAGTCTTTTAGTATAAGTGGGAGATTGTTGGATTGTATACTAAAAGTCTAGCTTTTTGTATGAACAATGTTATAACAATTAATTTGAAATAAGAATCATATGATCAAATGATTGCATCTTATAATTTATTTATATGTTCGATGCAATAGTCCATTTACTTTATACTATAGATAATATGTCGTACGACAACACGCGGAAGATCATATTATCGGTTTCCTTATAAAGTATAAACAGATGCTCACAACCGAGATAGACGGGGACTCTCTATCGGGATGGTTGTAGTATGGTTTGGTATTAGCTTGTCTTGGCTATAGAATCACATTAGTGCACTTATGTGTATTGAGCAGGACCGCTTGAGATCGTTCGACTTATACTGACTTATAGGAGAACTTGATCTCAGTTATTATGGAAGTTCATGCTCTTAATCCCTATACAATAACCTCGACACGTAGGGCAGTATGTATTTCTTTGATTCATCAATGGGTGAGATTTACATGTTATTAAATCAACAAACTCGATGAGTTGGGAAGTAGTGCTGTCTCTATGGTGTGCTGTTGATTGTAGAAGGAATCCGTGTCCGCCATAGGTTGATGATGTCCCCTTGAGGAGCTCATAAGGATTATCATGTAAACCCTGCAGGTGGAATTTATTCCGGCATGATAATAAGGTTGAGTGGTACTACTCTTGGATGAGATATTAATTAATTGGGCTGTCAGTAACTTAATTAATTAATGGACATTGTATATCTTAAACATGGGGAGACTAATGGACTCATAATAAGAAGGAGCCCAAAACGTAATTTTGGGATTGGTACGGTAGTGCAATAATAATATTTTAGTGGAATATATTATTATTATTGGACTTAAGTATAAGCTTTGGGCTAAGCTTAGATACTGAAGCCCAATGGAGGCCCAACCCAATTTCTCCTCCTGGTCCCTGCTGTAGCCCATGTATATAAGTCACCTCAGCTTATCTGGAACCCTAATCTAATCTAATCTAATCTAATCTAACTGATTATTCACGTGTGATGAGGGTTGAGAGCAGATTGAGGAGGTCTCGTGGATCGTCGCCCACACGACGTCGAGATCGGACTTGGGACATACAGCAGAAGATCAGAAGGTAGTTTGCTGCTGCTATCCGCGACCTTGCGAAATTTGTATAAATTCGTACATTTCTCAGAATTTGATGATCAATATACTGACGGAAAACCGTCGAAGAGAGGAACGTCTGAACGCAAAGATCACTCAATTCCTATATCATACGAGGAAGTTATGGCCATTCTCGTGGGACTGCGCAGGCTGCCTGCGAGAATTAATCTTCATCAACATACCCTGGTGAACGGTAATCGTTTCTATGATTTATTGCTTCCGCTGTGTTAGAAACGCATGATATTCTATCGGGTCACTTTAACCAAACGAACGAATGCCAACACCGTGTACACAATAGACTTCATGCCAACCAAATACTGTCGAAACTTATTGAATGCATACACAACAACTAGAAACTCCTTTTCACAGACAGTGTAGTTCTTTTGTGCTGCATCAAAAGTGTTACTCACATAGTAGATGTCGCAACATTTCTTCTCTCTCATCTGCCCAAGCACCACTCCAAGTGCTAAATCACTTGCATCACACATAAGTACAAATGACTGAGTCCAATCCGTTGTGATCAAGATAGGTGCAGTAATAAGTGCCTCCTTCAAAACCTGAAAAGTTGTTAGACATTCTTCATCAAAAACAAAAGGAACATCCTTTTCAAGTAGGTGAGACAATGGCTTGGAGTATTTTGAGAAGTCTTTGATAAATCTTCTATAAAATCCTGCAGTCCAAGGAAGGACCGCACTCCCTTCTCAGTAGTAAGTGGTGGAAGCTTCTCAATTGCCACTACCTTTGCTTTATCCACCTGCAATCCCTTAGCCGAAATATGGTGCCCTAGAACAATCACATATCTCACCATAAAGTGACACTTCTCCTAATTCAAGACAAGATTAGTTTCTTGGCATCTCTTCAAAACAGTAGATAGGTTAGATAAACAAATATCAAAGGAGGAGCCAAACACAGAAAAATTATCCATTAACACCTCCATGATCTTTTCTATCAACCCATCAAATATGGCCATCATGCAGCGCTGAAATGTAGCAGGAGCATTACATAGTCCAAAAGGCAACTTTCTAAAGGCAAAAGTTCCAATAAGGGCAAGTAAAAGTGGTCTTTTCCTAGTCCTCAGGTGCAATCATGATTTGATTATACCCTAAGTACCCATCCAAGAAATAATAAAAATCACACCTTGCAAGACGATCAAGCATTTGATCCATAAAAGGAAGAGGGAAATGGTCTTTGCATGTATTTTCATTCAGCTTCCTTTAATCAGTACACACATGCCATCCCGTAGGAAACCTAGTGGCTAAAGTCTCGCCATCTTCGGCTTTCACAATAGTCATGCCCCCTTTTTTAGCTACAACATACAGTGGACTCACATGGAGACTATCACTAATTGAATATATAATTCATGCATCTAGCCATGTTAAGATTTGCTTCCTAATCACTTCTTGAATAGCGGGATTCACCCTCCGCTGATTCTGAATGATATACTTAGCCTCATCTAACAATCATATCTTATGCACGCAGTATGATGGATTAATGCCTTTCAAATCATCAAGAGACCAACCAATCGCAGACTTATACTTCCTAACCACATCTAATAACTCTTCAAGTTGATCATCAGTTAAAGAAGAAGATACAATTAACGGATATGTTTCATTGTCACCAACATAGGCATACTTCAAGTGCTCCAGTAGCGGTTTCAACTCCTTTTTCTTCTCTTATTTTACTGTGCTTTCCCTACCCAAAGGCAAGTACTTTCTAGTCCACTTTACCTCTTCAAACTTGGTTCTTTTTTATTCATCCTGTTATCACCCAAAGCAAGTAGATTTTCAAGAAATTCAATACATACCTCATTAGAGAGCTCATCTAGCTCTGTGGTGGGAAAAGTAAGAGACTCCATCAAGCATGTCTCCAATGGATCATTTGAAAGGATCAAAGACATATCTTCCTTCACTATCTACTCCACCACATCAATGTTGTGACACTGCGTCTCCATTGGCATCTTCATTGCTTTATCAAGGTTGAATAAATTCTCTTCTTTATCCATCTGCAGCCTTAGCTCACCCTTTTGAACATCAATCATCGCTCCAGCAGTGGCAAGGAATGGTCTCCCTAAGATGAGGGGACATTATCCTTGTAATCTTCCATCTCGAGTACAACAAAGTCTATAGGAAAGACCAGTTTCTCTACTTTTATGAGAACATCTATAATCACTCCCTTCGAAAAAGTCATAGACCTATCCATCAATTGTAGAGCCATTGTCGTGGGAATCAACTCCCCAAAATCAAGCCTTTGAAATATTGACAAGGGCATCAAATTGATGCTTGCCCCAAGATCACACAAGGCTCGTCGTGCCGGCCCCTTTCTAATCTCGCATAGAATAGTGAAACTTCTTAGATCCTTTAACTTAGCTGGTAGTTTCCTATGAATGATCGAGATGCAGTTCTCAGACAAATTCACCATTTCAATTCCGTTCAAGCTTCTCTTCTTCAATAGAATATCCTTAAGAAAGCGGGCATAGTATGACATCTCTAAGATTGCTTCACAGAAAGGAATGCTCAAACTTATCTTGTTTATGATATCTGTAAACTTCTTGAACTTTTCTTCCAATCCCTTCATGACTAGCTTGAAAGGAAACGGAGGAGGTATCTTTATCTTGGGAATTCCCCATTCATCACGTTCAACCTTCTCCGCTTTGTCCTCCTCGGCTCTCAATCACTTTACTCTTTCCCATTTCTTTTTCACTATAAGCTCAGTATTCTGTCCTTGGGATGACACTAGAGTAGCATTAACATCAGATAAAACATTACGCGCGGAAAATAGAACCAAACGAGGTGGTTCGACCTCGGTTCGACCTTGAGTGTTGGTCAAACCCAGTGTGTAATGGTCAAACCATGCTTCAAAAAGTGTGTTCTCTCCCGGATAGGTCGGTTCGACAATGGTTCAACCAACAAGGTTGGGTTGGCCAAACCCAACTTCAGAAAAAATAAAAGGTCGCGTACAGGCTGGTTCGACCATGGTTCGACCTTCAGGATGTTGGTCGAACTGACCTTTTGGATGCCCTGGAGGTTGCCCAGGTGCTTGGTTTGACCTCTAGGATGTGGTTCGACCTGCTGGCTTGGTCGGACCCTGGTTGAATCGAGCTTCTAGTCCTGGAGCTTCAGAATTCATTTCCAGCATAATCGGTCCCTCATACTGCATTCCAGACCTTAACATGATGGCCTTGCACTACTTTGGGTTCGTTATACTCTAACATAGGAACTTACCCTTCTCCATAGTTTGCATCAATTGATTTACATTCCTGGCCATTTACCCCATCAACAACGTCAAGTCCTTCATTTGCTTAGATAGAGTTAAAATTATTTTTGGTCCCATAACAATATGAAAATTTTGATTTATCCCAAAAAAGTTATTATTTTAAATTTAGTCCTGTAACTATCGACATTGGCTAATTTTTAACCCAAAATCGCCGAAAAATAATTTTTTTGCTGGAATTAGGCATGTGCTTCCCACGTGATGATTTAAATTGCGGGTTTCTGGCTAGTTTTTCCATGTGGCAATGAATAATTTTATTTAGTTAATTATTCTGCATAAAATACACCATATCTGCCTTAGTGGTTGTTTGCGATCGTGGCGTAATCGGAGTCTGTACCGCCTACTTTCTATTCTAGAAAGGTGCCGCTGTACTTCCTATTCCAGAAAGGCGCCGCCATCACACTTGTGTAGAAATCATCGATTGCTTATGCTGCCTCCGGTAAGATAGGTGGTTTTCTTGATCTAGACTAGTGCGATGGTGGCCCAGTCTCTTCCCTCGTACGTGCCAGCTTCAATCTCCACCGCACACTCGCCGAAGAACTCAACGGCTTAGAATTGTATGGCTATCGCCCTGTTACCACTCTCAGTGTCACAGTGATGGAGACGACATCGTCCGTGTTTCTCTGAATCTTCCTTCCTGGGTTGATGAGCCGGCAAAAGGCCCAAAGACTATTGGGACGACTGCGACAACGGCCCAGGTCCACCCACAACTATTTACAAAGACTTTGGTATCGAAAGTGGTGGAGGAGTACAGTACGAATTGAGAGTGGTGATAGGGAAAGTGGAGAAGGTGGAGGTGGCAGAAGGGGCGGCGAAGTCGGTGGTGTGATTGAGGGCGATGCGGTGGTTTTGGCGCTTGGGGAGTGGTTTTGCAATTGATATGTGAGTTGGCAGAATAATTAATAAAATAAAACTATTAATTACCATGTAGGACAATTTAGCCAGAAACCCCAATTTAAATCAACACGTGGGAGACACATGCCTACTTCCGGCGAAAAAATCAACTTTCGGCGAGTTTGGGATCAAAATTGGCCAAAGTTGATAGTTACGGGACTAAATTTAAAATAATAAATTTTTTGGGACAACATCAAAAATTTCATATTGTTATGGGACCAAAAATAATTTTAACTCGCTTAGATATATCCTCATGGTTTGCCTCAAGCTTCGTCTCTAGACACGGATTCCTTCTACAATCAACAACACACCATAAAGACAGCACTATTTCCCAACTCACCGAGTTTTTTATTTAATTACATGTAAATCTCACCTATTGATGAATCAAAGAAATACACACTGCTTTACATGGCGAGGTTATTGTATAGGGATTAAAAGCATGAACATCCATAATAACTGAGATCAAGTTCTCCTCTATAGTCAGTATAAGTCGAACGATCTCAAGCAGTCCTGCTCATTACATAAAGTGCACTAATTTTATAGTAAAGACAAACTAATACCAAATCACACTACAACCATCTCGATAGAGACCGTCTATCTTGGTTGTGAGCATTTGTTTATACTTTATAATGAAACCGCTAATATGATCTTCCGTGTGTTGTCGCACAATATATTATCTACAATATAAAGTAAGTGGATTATTGCATTGGACATATAAATAAATTATAAGACGCAATTATTTGATCATATGATTCTCATATCAAATTCATTGTTTAAACATTGTTCATACAAAAAGCTAGACTTTTAGATGCAATCTAACAATCTCCCACTTATATTAAAAGACTATGCTGTCAACTCCACTACCATACTTTTGATTCCCGCTTCCATTATACGACCATCAAAATCTTTCGCCTTAAGGTCCTTGTAAAAGGATTTTACTAGGTTATCATCCGATGCAATCTAGGCGTCAACAACCTTCCCCTCATCATATGATTTCTTGTAACAGGTGGTACTTGCGCTTAATGTGTTTAATTGTTTATGGACTCGTGATTCCTTCAAGTTTGCAACTGCACTATTATTATCACAATAAATTGTAATAATCTTGGGCAAACTCAGAAAACACATCCAAGTCCATCATGAAGTCTCTAGAGTCATACAGATACTTTGGCTGCCTCAGAGGCTCCAATTTATCATCTTTCCATGATGGTATCCGATATATATATATTTCTATATAACACTCCTCCATATTATGACTCTACTTCCAAAATTAAACACATAACCTGGAGGTAGATTTAATGTTGTCCCTATCTGATTTGAAAAATCTGAATTTATGTAGCCCACAAGAGACAGTGAAGATGTCCAGTAAGTCAACATATAACTTCTAGTCCTTTTTAGGTGCTTAAATATATGTCTTACCATAGTTCAACATTCTTGTTTCGGGTTACCTTGATACCCACTGTTCATGCCTTCGGCAAAACAAATATCCATTATAGTGCATAGCATTCCATGGATTAGGCTTCCTTATTCGCCGAAGCATAAGGAACCGCCATCAATACCTTTATCTTTTTTTGTGTCATAAGACACATTTCCTTAGATAAAGTCACATGCTAAAACGAGTAAGGGTTGTACCATACATGAAGCTTGAGATGATCACAACATCCTATCTTGTGATCATGATCGCAAGAATATATTTTGCTTCTCTTAAGTCTTTCATTTTGTACTGCTTTATTAACCATATACATACGCCCAACAATACTCTTTCATTATCTCCAATTAGCAAGTTACTATCTACGTATAGTATAAGAAATACCACCATATTTTCGTCACTCTTTTTAATACACAATGCTAATCCGAACATTGATTAAATCCATTTTGCTAGATTTCCTTATTAAAATGGATGTTCCATGATCTTAAAGCTTACTTTAGTCCATCGATGGACAATTTTAAGTTTACACTCAAAATGCTCTTAGCCCTTTGCAATGAATCTCTCTGGTTGCTTCACATAGATGTTTTCTTCAAGACTTCCATTCAGATAAGCTGTCTTGACATCTATTTGCTATTTCTCATAATCAATATGATTAGCAATAGATAAAAGAATCCAGATCAACATAAACATAGCTACCGGCGAACAAGTTTCCTCATAATCAAACCTATTCTTTCTGAGTATACCTTTTTACAACAAGCTTTGCTTCCAAGGTTTATACCTTACCGTATGATCCTCTTTTATTTTGTATGACCACTTCCAATGGCTTTTACACCATTTAGTGGTTCTACAGGCTCCCAGATCTAATTTAGAATTCATGGATTCTAGTTCAGAATTCATTGCACTTTGCTAAGATTCCGCATTTCTATCTTATAGTGCTTTGTTGTATCCATGGGCTGATTTGATGTTTACTAGGGACCAAGTCTCAAGACTCTCCCAAAACATAAATCTATCCGGTTGTTGGACAATCCTTCCACTACGACAAGGCGCTACAGGTAATTGTGTATCAGATGTGACACACGATGCAGTTTACTTGTGGTACATTCTCTTATATAATTGGTACTATACTTTGTGTTCTCCTCTAACATTCTTTAGAACAATTTATACATGGGTTTGTGATTTAATACATAGTCCTTTTCCAAAAATCTAGTGTTTGTGTTAATAATCATCCTTCGATTTTTTGGACTAACAAACCACCCTTCATATTCCTAGGATTTCCCAAAATAAATTTTGTAATTCCAAATAATTCATCATCTATCTAACCATTTCCACAAGAGCCATATTCCTTCTTTCCGCCACACTATTCAGCTAGGGTATGCCTGGTGTAGTCAACTTGAGATTTAATCTCATCCTCTGATAAATAGCTCATAAACTATCCTAAGAGGTACTCGCCACCATGATTAAATCGTAATGACCACCTTTCGCAGGGATAATCTTAGGACCACTTAAATCAGTATGAACCATTTTCAATATATCTTTGGCTCTAAACCCATTTGCCTTGAAAAGTCTTTAATCATTTTACTTCCAAGCAAGACTTGCAAGTCAGATAGTTTTCACAGATAAACCCAACGGTCCATCGGCTATCAACCTTTGAATCCTACTAAAGTAAGATTGATCTTGTCTTAGATGCCAAAAGTTTGTTTAGTTCATCTGCAAAGGTTCCCTTTCTTACTAAGATTAGAAGATGCATTATTAATTATTATTTGTTGCATCATGAGAAAACCATGATTTAAGAGTTTACAAATTGTCACCAACGTACCATAACACGACGTTAAACATGAGCGCCTGTTGGGGGCTTTCCCTCCTGTTTTATTATTTTATTATTTCTTTTGTGTGAGTAAGAATTTTTTATATTTGACGTGCTTACTTATCGACAATTACATCTCTTTGCAAACGTAGTTTTCACTATAGTTTCTACTAAGTTTGGGGGGATGTGATATACTTACCTCATTAAAGCACTGAGAGTATAATCTTTACTTTGTGACGTTTGTTAGGGGAGTTGATTTTTTTGTGGCATTTCAAAACTTTTACCGGTTCTGGTGTGTCGATTTTTTACAATTTGCCTAATGTTTTGTGGTGTTTGGTGTTGTTTTTGAGTGTCATATGCGGAGTTACTCATGGATATCAAGTTTAAGATTGATTCTCGAGCTAATTTAGATCTATTTTGATACCTAATGTTCGTGTTTGAGCTTAAAGTGTGCAGGGGATGAAGAAAATTTGAGTTTGGAGCATCAGGTGGTCAGTTCGACCAGACATGCAGGTCGAATGTGGAAGCCCTGGTCGAACTGGAGATTAAAAACTTCGGTATAGGTCGATTCGACCAAGCCTAGGAGAGTTCGACCAGAGGTTCGACCAAGAAAGAAGTTAAACTGGCGATCAGAGAAGTTTGTACAGGAAGATTTGACCAATATAGGATCAGTTCAACCACATGGTTTGGTCAAATCGAGGTCGAATTGCTAACCTGATAGATCTTAACAGGCGAGTTTGACCACGACTATAGATTTTGACTAAAGCACTTGTCGAACGGTGGTCGAATCACGATGATGAAATATCCAGGAAGAGAGTTCGACCATGGATTTGACCATGACAATCTGATTCGACCACGTGGTTAGGTCGAATCCAGGCCAGGTAAATTGTTCTTATCTCCGTTTTTCACCCCATTCGATCACTTTTGCACACCACCTTCACCCGAATTCCTTCCGAATTGGAAATCCTCTCTTCCAATCTTCGATTACACGTGATTTTGAACCAAATAAATCACATTCCACACACTACACACTGATTTGCTGCAAGTTTGGGTCGATTTGTCAGCGAAATCTAGGGTTTTGGGCGAATTTTGGGAATTCCCCACAATCGTTCGACCTAGCCATGTCAAGCTCGAAAGGTATGTTTTCTTGGTTCATTTTCCCTAGGATTGAAGTTTCATTACGTGATTTTGAGATGGGTAAGTTGAATTAATTGATTTCTTGAGGGATTATGGAGTGGGAGTTGAACTTTTATGCATGATTTCGTATGAACAATTGATGGGTTCGAATTTGATTAATTAATTATTGTCAAACCTTGATGTGTATGTGGAATTAGGATGGAATTGAGTAGTGTGAGTGAAGCATGATGGATTTTGAGTTACTTTCTTGAATTTTTGAAGCATACTTGCAGTTTACTACGTTGTGGGTTGGTCTTGCTGCATGATTGAAGTTGGAATTGGATTGAGTAAGTATGAGAATTGAATTGTTGATCTATGAATGTAATATGCTTGATTGGAATGACTATGCATAGAAAACTTGAAGTCTTTAGTAGAGTTGGATGCTTGTTGATTAGGAATAGCTTGGTTTGTTTTTCCTGTTTCGTTATTATTGAGATATTAATTTCAGAAAAAGGGAAGGAAGCCGAGGCTCGATCCAAGAAGAGGCAAGATAGGCCATCTCGTGAAGATGCAGTGACAAAGAAGCTAAGGCTTCAAGAGCGGTTGCCTTTGAATTTCAAGATTCGGATGAATGAATGGGATGAGATCAAAGAAAAATGGGGAGAAATGTCAGATAAGATTGCTCGAACGAGGTATCAAGATGATGGAGCGATGGATACTGATTAGTCATTTTATAGTAGGGATGACTGTAACAACAAATATTGTATTTATAATAAAATAAACACAAAAGAATTACAATGATAATCCAGAAGGATTAAACCTGAAAATTTAGGAAATAATCTCTATCTATCCTCTGATTCTTCTCTCGAACCAATTTGGCTTGACTTTGACTTGACTTGTGTGTTGACCACATTGGCTGTGTGTGTTGAGTGGGATTTTCAGTTGAAGCTTGTCCGAACTTGGATTTGGGAACTTATAATGTTAATCCAGATGCGTCGAGCCTTTGTTTGGATTAAACGTACTTGATCCGAAAAACACTCGATCTGGGGACTAAGCACCTTAATCCCGGGTTGTATGCTATTCTTGGCGCGAAGAACACCGAAGAACTCAGTATATGAAGAATGCTTGATTTAAGGGGCTCCGCACCTTAATCCCGAATCGTTTGTCGTTCTTGACTTGAAGATGCTTGAAGATCTCAAGGGAGCACTGCTCGTATTCTTGATCTCTTCAGAGCGTTTATGTCTTCAAGTATTTTTAGTGTGTCTGGAATGAATGGAGGAGGACTCCTTTTATAGGTGAAGGATGAGGATACTCCATAAATATCTCGCAATCTGATTGGTCTATGACAGATTTGACCTGATACTGCGGGCTTGGGCCGTTCCAAATATATCACAGCTTGATTGGTCATTGCTTAATTTGACCTGATTCTGAAACTTTCCATGCTTTACTTAACTTGGGGGTCAAGTTTTACTTAATTTAAACCCTACTTAACTTGTTGGGTTTTAAATTAATTATCAATTATTTATTAATCTATTTTAGGAATAAATTTATTAAATCCCCAAAATAAAATATAATAAATTAAAATTAATATTTAATCAATAAAATCCACGTGTCGCCATTTGATGGGACCTTGAATTTTAATTACTTACAAATGCCCCCTTGCGATTTGTTCATGGACAGGATGTCTTGTTGTGAAGGAATCGCAAAAGATTTATTTCTTGTTCACCAAGATTTTATGAATCTTATCCAAAATTATCAAAGTTATTTGTAGTAAAGAATCTCTTACAATTTTGTAGAGATTGCGTACCATACAATAATCTCCATAATTATCCATGAGTCCACTAGTAGTTTCCATAAGTATCCATGAGTCCACTACTATATAATAATGGCTCATGAACTCAATTTTTTCATCAAAGACATCCAACAAGACTTTTGACTTAGACAAGCACCAATCAAACACCATCCAAGTAATTCAAGTTACAAATGTAAGCTTTCAATTCTTTAATTTGCTCATCTACTTTTGAACTGTTTATTTTTTTTTTGTTTCTTGCTTGTTGCTCTTGCTTTCGACCAAGAATTTAGTAACCTGCTTGTCCTCGCCCCTCTTTCTCGTCTGAAAAAATCATGGGCGAACCTCATCCTTGCTATTCTTTCTCATCTGAGAAATTGACGCGAGCCTTGTCCTCACCCCTCTTTCTCGTCTGAGAAAATCTACGGCGAGCCTCATCCTTGCCATTCTCTCTTCTGAGAAATTGACAGCGAGCCTTGTCCTCGCCCCTCTTTCTCGTTTGAGAAAATCTACGGGCGAGCCTCGTCCTTGCTATTCTTTCTCTTCTGAGAAATCGACAGCGAGCCTTGTCCTCGCTCCTCTTTCTCGTCTGAGAAAATTCATGGGCGAGCCTTGACAGTTCGGGAGTGTTTTTTAACCACGCTGCTGCTTGAACAAGAACTTTGCTCCAATAGTGTCCCATGTTCCCCAACACTGTTTGTCGACCACCAACGGCTACCATTCCCGCTACGTCAGCGCGCGGCAACTGTCGGCGTTTGAGAATCGTAAGGGGATGATGGCTGGGCTCTGCTTCCGATGGTGGCAGTACGCAATCCTCGATGAGGGATCGACGGCGGCGCTGGTGGTGCTTGGCAGCAGTGGCTAAGTGAGGGTGACGGGCTTTGGTGTTGAAAATCAGCGAGGGGAAAACGCGCTCTTGGCAGCTGTTCGCAGTGGCGGGCTACGCATTTCGACGGTGGCTGCTCGCTGTAGGCTTCAGTAGTCGGTGATGGCTGGGCGATGGTGGTGGGTTTCGGCGACAACTCGATGATGGAGGCGGGTTTTGGCGACAACTCGATGATGGAGGCGGGTTTCGGCGACAACAGTTTGCGTATTCCTGACGGTTACTGCTCGATGAGGGGAGGCTGCTCGCTGCTTTTGGCAACTGCTCGCTGCCCTCGGCGGCCTGATCGACGAAATGGGCAACAGCGGGAAGACAACCGATGGCAGCTTTGATGGCTGGAACTCGATCCCAGCGGCAGCAGCGCGCGCGATGGTGCGGCGACCGATGAACCGACGGCTGATGGGGCACTTTCGGGTTGGAATTGCCAGTTGGGGAGAATTGGTTCAAGCCCTCCAATTTTGACCTAATCTCCTCAATTTTGACCAAGGGATGGACTCAACATGTTTAATGGGCTACATACTTAACTTGAGCCCACTATTAACAGCTTTGAGCTTCCAGCTATTTAGTATCTTGGGCTTCACATGATTTGGGCATTTGGGCATGCATGAGTTATTTTATTTGTCCACTTTGACATCTGGGGCTTCACATGGTTTGGATATACATGAATTATTTTAATTGACCACTTTGACATCTTGGGCTTCTTCCCTCATGGATTTAAAACTTTGAAATTTACTAACTAATTGATCTCATAAATTTATTCCGAGCTCCTTTAATTGTTAAAATTCATAAACTTAAATTATTTACACGCCCCACTATTGCTTTCTAACATTCCTTTCACTCCTTTTTCAGCCACACTTAAGTTCAGAATGGTTAAGTTCAAGAGTCATATAACAGATTCCAAGGAGCGTCAGTTGCTGATTCTTGATACGCAACGTCCACTATCAGACATAGTAACTCGTTTTCCAATCGAAAGACCTCTCATCGGTCAACCTATAGAGAAATTAACTCAAGAGGATAACATCTTTAATCTAACAACTTGGACCAGAGACATGGAGTTGGACAAAACTGGAGTTGTAGTTTTGAGATCGGCTCACCATACAAAGGAGAAGCTAAAAACTGGTCCTTTACCCACACTAGGGTGCCAAATAATCGAGGGTAATGCAGCATGGGACAAATCAGTGAATTTTCCCAGGGAATTTCATTACATCCCAGGGTATTGGGAATGGACTGAGGCTGTTTTAAGCAGATATCGCTCTAAACTTGAGAAAACAATGCTTTATGACCCTATCTTTGCTTCTCTATTCACATATGAATGCAATCATGAGATCATCAAAGCTTTTTGCCAGGCGTGGTGCCCTACCACTAATACCTTACTTACTTCCTTTGGAGAAATGTCGATTTCTCTATGGGATTTGTATAACTGGGTAGGATTGCCGCTAGCTGGTCACATATATGAAGAAGTTGTGCCCAAGAAGCTAGAACTTTTGAATGAGCGTGACGCCACTGGATTACGTGTCCCACCTAATTGTCAACACTTACTACATGCCTATCATAGACTCCGTAGTCGTGATGGTACTGGCTTTGTTTCACTTTCTCAATGGGTGAGCTGTTGGTGTCGTAGACCTATGAAACACAAGCAGCCCCCTCCACGTGTAGCAAGTGAAAGGAAAACACACCTCAAGAGTACGCACAATCCCAAGGGTATTATCGACGACTGCAAGAAATGGACTTCCATAGAAACGGACCCCTTTAAAATGCTTCATATTGATGCTAAAGAACAAGAGCAAACGTATCTAGCTGCCCACTTAGCCTGCTGGCTTTGCTCTTTTGTACTTCCTAATGACGAAGTAGACATGATACGTCCCAGTACCTTCAAGGTAGCAAGCTTGATGGCTACAGGAAAATCAGTTTGTCTTGATGTTCCAGTTTTGACAAGCATATACCGAGGTCTGAATAAAATTTCTAATGAACTTAGACCCTCTGAAGTGAAGTCAACATTTCCTGTGCACTTCGTTTATACTTGGCTGGCTCATTACTTTCAAACTCATTACCTGAATCCTCATGGATTAAAAGTACCCTCAATGGTGACCTATTCAGGCAAAAATGGAGCAAAATCCTTTGGTTCAATTGGTGCTCGCAAAAAGATTCAAAACGGAAACAAAACTTTCTTGTCTTGCAACGTCCTTCCAACAACAGATCCCATGTGGTATACTGACCATGACAAGGCATCTTGGCGTGATTGGGCCTACTTTATTGCTTTTCGTACTAATTATCTTACCTTGCGACAGAATGGAGGCTTTCTTATTGAACCCTACAACCCACATCGATTTAGTCGCCAATTCGGCTTTTACCAAGATACTCCAGGAAGAATGAAATAGACATTCGAGAGACCACCTTAGAACAAGGACTTCAATATTAGAGGCAATGCACTTTGCGTAATTCTCAATCTACAGCAACTTTCCCATGCGCACCTTCAGAATTTATAAACTTTTGCTCCCCAGAATACGAACAGTGGCTATCTCAAATTCATGGCACCTACCTCTTGGATAATGTGTTGAAGCTAGCTGATGCTGCTCCTAACCAGGATGTGGAAGAAGAGTTGACATCATCAATAATACAGATAATGCAAAAGCTGATGAGAAGGCTATACCGCTAGAGATCCCGCCCCTTCGAAAGGTAATTGTAAGGAGATGTAATAGAGCAGGAAAAAAAAGAACGGTCTCTCGCATTCAAATGAGAGCACAACCAACCACAACCCGAAGTGGATCAAGAAAGCCAAATCTCCAGTGCTTACCCCGGCAACTAAAGCTAAGGTTTTAATCCCTTCTGATCATAATTCATATACATCCATTCTTGAACATATTTTCTTACCATCTCTTTTTCTCCCTTTTTTTGTAGTGCATGCATGCTGTATTTGGTTCTGATTACGATGACTTGGAGGAAGAAGGATCAACCTCTGTTGCAGCCCCTGAAATCTTAATTGATGATGACCCTTCGGATCACACTTCTCCTATCATGAATGAATCTTCCCCGTTAATTTCTGCGGTCCAAGCTCCAGACATTACAGAATTTGTCTTTGATAAAGAGATTATGGATGCTAGGAAACTCAGTGTGGAAACGCTTTCAAGAAAAACTAAGAAGAACCCCTATCAACGCATTATCTTCTATAAGGAATGAGGGGCTTAAGATGGTGGACACCTTCAAAAGCGCTCAAGGGATTGACGGATCCGCTCTAGAACAATCATTCAATTTGTTACTCTATAAAGCCAATGCATATGACACCATGAAGATAAAACTTGCTGATGGGATAACCAAAAAAGACATTGAAAAGCGTCTAATTGATGCAAAGAAGCGGGCCCATGAATACAAAGACCAAGAGGCTACAGAGACCAAGCAACTGCAAGAATCTGAAACTAGGTTGAAGCAGATTGAAACGAAGATCGAGACTCTGCTGAAGGAGAAGGAAACCATGTCACAAACAGCTGAACGTCTTCGCCAATCTATTCAAAGCGCAAAGCTTGGAGCTCAAACTGCTGCAAGGAATATTAGTGTACTGAAGAAAACACCGATCTTAGAAGATTCCATTGCTGACGAATTGAAGAGCGTTACGCAAGCTTTGACAGATGCTCGAGAGGAGCTATCCACTATGGATATTTTTCATTAATTTCTTTTGAAACCAATTCACCTTAATACCCCCATTTTGTTTTGATCACTGAATGATATTATCAATAAAGTGCTTTTTATCCCTTATCTCTTATTCTTCTTCTTGTTATCCATCATTAGATCCTTAATTTACATCACTATGTCTGATACTTACTCACTTTTTTACATACTTCAACTTATTGCTTGCTTCACAAACTTGATGCAAACAAACTAAAACATGACTGAACTTAACAAAATGCTAAGCTGCCTACGTACCTCTATATAGAGGATCAAGTCATTACGTAGTTCAAAGGGACACGATTTGGTTTAGAATGGGGGGGTGTCGTACACAGTTTAAACACATGCGGGCCAGAGTGACTATTCTTTAACCACTTTAGATAAAGTAGGATATTTAATGCTTTAACCACTTAAAATATCTGAGTGGGGTGAATTAATAGTTTAACCACATATAATTACCTTTGGTGGGTGTCGTACACAGTTTATACTCATGCGGACCAGGAGTTTATCATACACAGTTTATACTCGTGCGGACCAGGAGTTCGTCGTACACAGTTTATACTCGTACGGACCAGGAGTTCATCGTACACAGTTTATACTCACTGGGCGTGCCAAAATTTGTAACAACAAATATTGTATTAATAATAAAATAAACACAAAAGAATTACAATGATAATCCAGAAGGATTAAACTTAAAAATTTATGAAACAATCTCTATCTATCATCTGATTCTTCTCTTGAACCAATTTGGCTTGACTTTGACTTGACTTATGTGTTGACCGCGTTGGCTGTGTGTGTTGAGTCGGATCTTCAGTTGAAGCTTGTCCGAACTCGGATTTGGGACCTTATAACGTTAATCCAGAAGCGTCGAGCCTTTGTTTGGATTAAACGTACTTGATCCGAAGAACACTCGATCTGGGGGGTTTAGCACCTTAATCCCGGGTCGTATGCTATTCTTGGCGCGAAGAACACTGAAGAACTCAGTATATGAAGAACGCTTGATTTAGGGGGCTCCGCACCTTAATCCCGAATCGTTTGTCGTTCTTGACTTGAAGATGCTTGAAGTTCTCAAGGGAGCACTGCTCGTATTCTTGATCTCTTCAGAGCGTTTATGTCTTCAAGTATTTTTAGTGTGTCTGGAATGAATGGAGGAGGACTCCTCTTATAGGTGAATGATGAGGATACTCCATAAATATCTCGCAATCTGATTGGTCTATGACAGATTTGACCTGATACTGCGGGCTTGGGCCGTTCCAAATATATCACAGCTTGATTGGTCATTGCTTAATTTGACCTGATTCTGGAACCTTCCATGCTTTACTTAACTTGGGGGTCAAGTTTTACTTAATTTAAACCCTACTTAACTTGTTGAGTTTTAAATTAATTATCAATTATTTATTAATCTATTTTAGGAATAAATTTATTAAATCCCCAAAAGAAAATATAGTAAATTAAAATTGATATTTAATCAATAAAATCCACGTGTCGCCATTTGATGGGACCGTGAATTTTAATTACTTACAATGACCAATTAAAACAATTTATCTAACCACAGGGAGTTAGGTACTAGTGCTTAAGTGATCTCACGTTTCTTGTAATTTTATAGAGACGAATCATCAAAGGGTAGGATGTTGAACAAGTAAATAACAATAACCAAAACAAGCAAGCAATGATTAGCAAACAAAATTGATAAATGAAGGGTGGTTTTCCAAGTTAAGTAAAAGTGAGATTAACAACAATTAAGAAGTGAAAATCCTAGGATAAATGCATCAAAATCATATGAATCATGGGTATAAGACTAAAGGTCAACACTAAGTTCATCTAAACTCTCTCTCGAGATGAATAGGATATGAAACTCAATTAGCTCAATGGATTGGTTCTCACTCAAAAATTCCAACTAGGTACTAAGCTTGAAATGAGAGTCTCTTCACGCAATTAATCAACCTCTCGATCTAATCAACCTAATATCCTACCAAAGGGTTCAAAATTCCAAAGGATTTCTCAATCTCTTTACAATTTATAATGCACATGAAGTGTTTGATGAAATGATTCACTCAATTATCCTAAGCATATAATTGATTTCTAATCTAATCACATATTTAGAACAACTAAACACAAAAATCATCATAACCTCAAGATCTCAAATATCAATGATAGAAAATTCATTTACCTAGTCAACATATGAATTTAAATACACAAATCAAAAACTTATCCAACAACTCTCATGTTGCTAATCTCACAAGGGAGATTAGCCTACCATATTCAAAAGGAAATCAACATAGACATTAAGATCCTTTTAAAACATGATGAACAATAAGATTTCAATATAAAAGTTGGATGAAAACTCCTTTGGATGCCTCCAATGGTGATCTTCTTCTTCCCCTTGCAATTCTTCTCTCTTCCTTGCTTCTTTTCCTCAAATGGATTGTAGATTTGATGGTATGGATGATGGTAGATGGTATGGATGAAGGATGGATGAAGATGATGGTGTGAAATGGGAGAAATGGTGTGTGAGGTGTGTCAAACAGTAAAACCCTCACTCAAATCTGATAAAATATTGAAGTATTGGGTATTTATACTCTTTGGGAAGCTTCTAGAATATTTCTGAATTTTTTACAAAAATTTACACAACACAACTCGAGTGCATGCATATGGCTCGAGTCATGTCATGTCTTCTCGGCATTTCTCAGCAAAAGACGGAGCTCAAGTCGAGTCGGTAACTCGACTCATGTCTTGAATCCATGCACGGCTCGAGTTGCGGCACGCGGGTGCAGGTGCCCGTGTAGGGTTTTCTGATGTCATCGCATGGCCATCTCTTATAGGCCCGTGCGCAGCGCACGATTCGTGCTATGCCAGCTCGACTCGAGCTTTAGCACTCGAGTCGTGCTTAGTCGTGCACTATTTTCTTCTTTGTTTCATCTTCCTTCCCCGTGTTTGCTCCATTTTCACCTGTTTTACATACGTTTAAGCTTACTCTCACACATTTTCATAAAAACACAAAACACAACTAAATAACACTTAAATACGGATAAAATATTACGAAAATGGATATAAAAAGACACTAAAATCTAGGTGAAAATATCACTGATCACACCCCCAAACTTAAAGTGTTGTTCGTCCCCGAACAACGAAAATGATAAACCAAGAGGAGTGATTTTCACCTATGAAAAGACTAAATGAACATAAGTAATAACACATCAATAGCAATAAGAACCACAATTTATGCTAAGTCATCCTACAACATTAAATTCATAACATGAAGAATTGACATGTTCAATTTCAATAGAATAAAGTGTAATATAGTCCCTCTTTGTCCAAGCCTTACAATGGTTATAAAGTTCTCTCTACACTCTTTAAAGTGGTAACAACACTCATCAATCGATTAGCTCGACTCGCTATAAACTTGCTCGTGGACTACATTCACAAACCACCAAAGTGTTAATTAATGATCAAAAAGGTCTTTCATTAAGGATGTAATGATAGGCTCTTTGGTAGGGTAGGAAAAATATGGATAATAGTGACTAATCATGTGTAAGTAATCGAAGAGGTAGCTACTTTCTTCCATTCCTTAACATTTTCTTTCTTCCTTTCTTTCCTTAATTGATCACAAGCACTATCATCAAATGTCCTTGAATTGAGCTTCTTTCAATGCATGCCTCCTTTCTTTGATTTTCATGATTTCCTTGAGCATTTTGTTACTTTGCTCATTTTCTTGTTATGATGATGCATATTCATTTTTGCTTATGCTCTTTTCATCCTTTTTTTCTTTCTTTTCTTTTACCATTTCCCTTTTTTCATTTGCTTTCTCATCAAACCTTTTTTAAACCACATCTCCTCAATCACTCACACAAAAGGGTAAATATATAAGGCTCATATGGGTAATTACGGCTTGTAATGTGCTAAATTCATAAGGAAAAAGGCTTAAAAGCTCAAAGTGGTTGACTAGGGATGATGTTCATGGTAGGAAAATATATGGCAATGACTATTAATGACAAGGATAGCATTGGATCATATCACTAATCTCCACAAATCGGGCTCATTCCTATAGTCCTTGAGCAAGTTCTAGCTTATCAAACACAATCAATCCACTCATGAAGGAAAAATACCATGTATGCATGGTTAAGACTCAAATATTCACAAGGTTATGCATTGGACCTTAAGGAACTTATTACACCACATTCATCTCAAAATTGAACAAGTTAAGTAAAACATGTCACAATTTGAAAGTGTAGAGATTCTTAATCATAATTTGTCATCACTTATCACCACAACATGTCACCACTCACATTCAAAAATGACTCACAGCATACCGAAAATAAACTACCAAACAACCCTAGACAAGAATAAGAAAACACACAAAACACAAAATAAGGACTCAACAAACAAGAAACAAAATAAAAGCACATAACATGCAAAAATAAACAAAAGCATCCATCATAGACAAAGAAGCACACATTCATATCATCCATAATTAATTAAGCTCACAAACATCCCATCCTTGATTGAAAAGAAAATCCTAAATTACGAAAGTAAATCTCCCACAAACATAACACATGAAGCAACATACTAATCACATCAATCCAAATCAACATCAAAACATGTCAAGCTAATAGAAGTGGTAAAGTATAGAGTGAACTCCCTCAATTGGCATTTGGTAGTGGAAATGGTTGGCACTAGCTTCCGGATTGAATACACCACGAATCTCGACTTGATCTTCGGGCTCAATTCTTGCTTCCACTATGCTTCATTCATGCTCAACAACTCATCAAAAACATTAGCTTAACGATTTCATTAAAAATATGGATTATCATGCACTTCAATCACCACCAAACGGACCAAAATTAAACCAAAACTCATGAGAAAATTTTTTAAATTGGGTCAATTTTACAAGAAACATACTCAAGTGGTGAGTCACACCCTACACTCTTCCCCCAAACTTAAATCGAAACAAGTTGAGACTTAAGTTTGTCAAAAGTGGTGGGACTTACCCTTGTATTTTCCATCAATGATATTCTTGTGGAGAAGCATATGCATCCAATGACTTGAGCAATGTCAACCACACACTAGCCCCCCAAACTTAACTCGAGACAAGCATCAAGAATTAAGTTTGCAACAAGTGATGCGACATGCCTACTCGAATCCATGAAGCGCTTCTCTTTTTTTCACCATGCCTTTTCTCACAAGCACACTCCACCTACAAGACCAAACAATAAAGCATGCATAAAAAGATAAAAATAATGGGTTGCCTCCCATTTAGTGCTAAGTTTAACGTCTTCAAGTCGGATGAAATTTTACGATCATTGGACCAAAGGATGGTCCATCACACTCTCTCCGCGCATCCTCACTTTGAACATTTGCTTTGCCTTCTTCTTGTCAATAGCTCCACTTCACCATTCTTGCTTACAAGCATCAAGTCATCATCAAGAAGTGATTCTAGTAGACTTCCTCTTTCTCCTTTGTCAAGCTTCCAATCAAGCTCCGATGCTTTCATCCTATTAACATCATAAGAAGATAAGTTAGAATTTGACATTTTCATATAATCATGAAGAAATGAATTTAAATTGTAAAAGAGAATAGAGTCTAGATCCATAAGATCATTTGGAGGCTTCAAATAAGACTTGGCTCATTTTTCCTTATTGCACAAGAATGTGACACTCTCTCCTTTTGATCTCAAATACAACTCTTCTCTTCCAACATCAATTTTCGCTCTTCTGGTAGCTAGAAATGGCCTTCCCAAAATAAGTGGAACTTTAGGGTCCGTCTTCACTTCCAACACCATGAAGTCGACCAGAAAAGCTAGTCCCTTCACTTTTACCTCCACGTCTTCAATGATTCCTAATGGCTTCATAACTTCTCCATTTACTACTTCAAGGCGGATAGTAGTAGGCTTTAGCTCTCCAATTTCAAGGTCTTTGAACGTGGCATGAGACATCACATTGATGCTTGCCCCCAAGTCACACAATGCATCAAGGGTACCCTTTCCTTAAAAATCACAAGGAATTATGAACTTTCCCGGATCACCAACTTTTGTAGGTCCCCCTTTTTGCATTGATCCACTTGCTTCGGGTTGCTCTTCTTTCCTTTTCTCCTCATATTTTTTCTTAAGACATTTGAGATGCTCCTCAAACTCTTTTTTCTTCTCCTCTTTAACAAATATTTGTGGATAGGGAATAGGGAATGGAGTGATCAGAATACCCCAATAATCACGATGTACTCCTCTTCTTTGACCTTCTCCTCCACTTTCTTTTCCTCTTTCACCCTCTTCCACTTGGGTATCCATTTAGGTCCCTTCTCTTCTTTATTACTTACTTCTTCCAGCTCTTCAACAACCTTGCTTTCCACCAACCCTTCTTCAATCTTTCGTTCTTCTTTCATATCAACCAACAAACATTGAGCCTTTGGATTAACCTCAATTGTGGCTGGAAACTTTCCTTTTTGTTGAGCACTCAAAGAACTTGTAATTTGTCCGACATTATACTCCAAAGTTTTGAGCCTCCTTTCATTTGCTTCTTCTGCCTTTTTCAAAGCTTCATCTCGAGCTTTGTTTAGTACTACCAATTGTTAAAGTAGCTCATCTATAGATGTCTTTCGTTCACTGTTTGGTGCCTTGGCCCCTGGTTGATATCCAGGAGGATATGCAACCGCATTGCTCGGATTAGAGTAGGAGAAGTTACCTTGCCTTTGTTGTTGTGGGTAAGAGCTTCCACTCGCTTGACTATTAAAGCCTTCTTGCCTTGGTGGAAAATTACCTTGGAAATTATTTTTGTAATTCCCTTGATAACCCCTTCTTTGCATGTAGAGCACATATTCTATTTTTGGCTTCGACATAGCCCATTGTTCTCCATTCACAACATTCGGAGGAAGCACACTTTGCTCACTTTGTAGCCCTTCAACCATGTTAGCTCCTTGATTCACACCTTGATTCAAGCTCATTTGTCTTAAGACTTCCGCCGCTATCACCTCAACACTTAGCGTTTGTGGCTCAACATTCACACTTTTGACATTAAACTGTTGCCCTTGATCAAAATTCTCAAAACTATAGCATCCACTTACTCTCTCCAATGGCCAGTGGTAGACATTTGTAGCAATCTCATAAAAAATCCTTATAGCCCTTTCTGGAGTCACTCCAGGTACGGATCCACCTGCTGAAGCATCAACATACATTCTTTGACCATTTACCAAACCTAGGTAGAAAAATCCAACTTGTTGGTTCTCCGGGAATCCATGTTGTGGATACTTACGTACAATATCCTTAAACCTTTCCCAAGCTTCATAAAAACTCTCTTGAGGCATTTGCTTGAATTGAGTAATCAAGCTCTTCATTTGAAGCGTCTTAGAAGGCAGAAAATATTTGTTCAAAAATATTTGTGCTAGCTCATCCCAAGTGTTGCACGTACCTGGAGTAATGGTAGATAGCCATGTTCGTGCGCGCTCCTTCAACGAAAATAGAAACAACCTCATTCTTATACAATCTTCACTCACCCCATTCATCTTCACGGTGTTGGCAATCTCAATAAATTGAGCTAGATGAGCATTAAGATCTTCATTTGGGGTTCCACTAAATTATTGTTCTCTCACCATAGAAATCAAGCCCGCTTTAAATTCAAAGTTGTTGGCATTGATTGTGGCCCCATCATTTGTGGCATTGCCCTTGGCATAAAGAAATCCTGAATCACCCTTTGATCATTGTGAACTCCATGTTGCACTGAAGGTGGTGGTGGTGGTACATAAGCTTGTTGTGGAGGAGCATAAGCTTGTGGAAAGACTTGTTGCCTTAAATTTGTTGCACCATTTGTTGAAGCAAAGCTTGATTGTTTCTAGCTCCAAAATTTTGTTGAGCTTGTTGAGGAGGATTAGCATTGACTTGAGGTGCGTTGTCTTGGACGTTCACATTTTGTCCTCCTTCCCCATCACATTCGGAGGAAACACACCTTGCTCACTTTGTAGCCCTTCAACCATGTTAGCTCCTTGATTCACACCTTGGTTCAAACTCATTTGCCTCAACATTTTCGTCGCTATTACTTCAACACTTGGCATTTGTGGCACACTTGGCTCAACATTCAAACTCTTTACACTAAACTGTTGCCCTTAATCAAAATTCTCAAAACCATAGCATCCACTTACCCTCTCCGATGACCATTTATATACATTTGTAGCGATCTCATCAAATATCCTTATTGCCCTTTCCGGAGTCACACCAAGTATGGATCCACCCGCCGAAGCATCAACAAGCACTCTTTGACCATTCACTAATCCTTGATAGAAAAATCCAACTTGTTGATTCTCCGGGAAGCCATATTGTGGATACTTGCGTAGCATATCCTTAAACCTTTCCCACGCTTCATAAAAACTCTCTTGAGGCATTTGCTTGAATTGAGTGATCAAGCTCTTCATTTGAAGCATCTTAGAAGGCGGGAAATACTTGTTCAAAAATATTTGTGCAAGCTCATCCCATGTGTTGCACGTACCCAGAGTAATGGTAGATAGCCATGTTCGTGCACGATCCCTCAATGAAAACGGAAACAACCTCATCCAGATATAATCCTCACTCACCCCATTCATCTTCATGGTGTTGGCAATCTCAATAAATTAAGCTAGATGAGCATTAGGATCTTCATTCGGGATTCCACTAAATTGTTGCTCTCTCACCATAGAAATCAAGTCCGCTTTAAATTTAAAGTTATTGGCATTGATCGGTGGACCCATCATATGTGGCATCACCTTCGGCATAAAGAAATCCCGAATCACCCTTTGATCATTATGAATTCAATGTTGCACCGGAGGTGGTGTGGTGGTACATAAGCTTGTTGTGGAGGAGCATAAGCTTGTGGAAAGCCTTGTTGTCTTAGAACTTGTTGCACCATTTATTGAAGCAAAGCTTGATTGTTTCTAGCTCCAAAATTTTATTGATCTTGTTGAGGAGGATTAGCATTGACTTGAGGTGAATTGTCTTGCACGTTCACATTTTGTCCTCCTTCCCCATCATGCTCTATCCCCACACGATTATTTTCTTGGAAATTCTCCATTAACTCACTATTTGTTGATTTGTTCTCCTTTCTTCTCCTTCTCAACATATGCTCAATCTCCCAATCAATAGGTTCTATTTATTTCCCTTTAGATCTTGTTTGCATACATCTTCAAAGCAAAAGAAGTTAGAACAAGGTTTTCATAAGCAAATACAAGTAAACAACTAAAATAAAAAAATATCTCTAGTAAGATTGTTCAAAACGATCCTTCTTCAAGCTACTAGCAACCATTGCCTCCCCGGCAATGGCACCATTTGATTAGTCATTTTGTAGTAGGGATGACCAATTAAAATAATTTATCGAATCACAGGGAGGTAGGTAATAGTGCTTACGCGATCTCACGTTTCTTGTAATTTTATAGAGACGAATCATCAAAGGGTAGGATGTTGAACAAGTAAATAACAATAACCAAAGAAAGCAAGTAAGAAATGATTAGCAAACAAAATTGATAAATGAAGGGTGGTTTTCCAAGTTAAGTAAAAGTGAGATTATTAACAATTAAGAAGTGAAAATCCTAGGATAAATGCATCAAATTCATATGACTCATGGGTATAAGACTAAGGGCCAACACTAAGTTCACCTAAACTCCCTCTCGAGATGAATAGGATATGAATCTCAATTAGTTGAATGGATTGGTTCTCACTCAAACAATTCCAACTAGGTACTAAGCTTGAAATGAGAGTCCCTTCACGTAATTAATCAACCTCTCAATCTAATCGATCGAATGTCCTACCAAAGGGTTCTAAATTCCAAAGGATTTCTTAATCTCAGTACAATTTATAATGCACATGAAGTGTTTGATGAAATGATTCACTCAATTATCCTAAGCATATAATTGATTTCTTAATCTAATCACATATTTAGAACAACTAAACACACAAATCATCATAAACCTCAAGATCTCAAACATCAATGATAGAAAATCCATTTACCCAATAAACATATGAATTTAAATACACAAATCCAAAAATTATCCAACAACTCTCATGTTGCTAATCTCACAAGGGAGATTAACCTACCATATTCAAAAGGAAATCAACATAGACATTAAGATCCTTACAAAACATGATGAACAATAAGATTTCAATACAAAAGTTGGATGAAAACTCCCTTGGATGCCTCCAATGGTGATCTTCTTCTTCCCCTTGCAATTCTCCTCTCTTCCTTGCTTCTTTTCCTCAAATGGATTTGATGGTGGGATGATGGTAGATGGTATGGATGAAGGATGGATGAAGATGATGGTGTGAAATGGGAGAAATGATGTGTGAGGTGTGTGAAACAGTAAAACCCTCACCCAAATCTAATGAAATATTGAAGTATTGGTATTTATACCATTTGGGAAGCTTCTAGAAGATTTCTGAATTTTTTACAGAAATTTACACAACACGACTCGAGTGCATGCACACGGCTCGAGTCGTGTCATGTCTTCTTGGTATTTCTCGGCAGCAGACGGAGCTCGAGTCTAGTAGGTAACTCGACTCGTGTCTTGATTTCGGGCATGGCTCAAGTTACGGCACACGGGTGTAGGGTGCCCGTGTAGGGTTTTCTGATGTCGTCGCACGGCCATCTCTTACAGGCCCGTGCGTAGTACATGAGTCATGCTACGCCAGCTCGACTCGAGCTTCAGCTCTCGAGTCGTGCTTGGTCGTGCACTATTTTCTTCTTCGTTTCATCTCCCTTCCCCATGTTTGCTCTGTTTTCACCTGTTTTACATACGTTTAAGCTCATTCTCACACATTTCCATAAAAACACAAAACACAACCAAATAACACATAAATACAGATAAAATACTATGAAAACGGATATAAAAAGACACTAAAATCTTGGTGAAAATATCACTCATCAGTTACTATGTACATTCACGATGATGTTCAGTGGATGTTTGATCAAGTTGGTATTCGTCACTTCATAGAGTTGAAAAGGCCTACTTATTTCCATGTGACTGCGGAAGTCATTTGTTCGATTACTATGAAGAAGGGTTCGACCCATCTTCCGTATGAGTGTTCGTTCCAGCTCGGAGGAGAGAAGAGGACATTGTCAGCGGAGGATTTGAATATCTTGTTTCAGACTCCTAGGGAGATTTCAAGGAATGAGAATGGGTATTTCAATGCAAACAGATTCTGGAGAGAGATTTCTGGTGAGGATGTGGATTACAAGACTAGCAGTGCTCGTGCTTCGTTGATTCAGAATCCAGTGATCCGATATATGGATAGAATATTGAGCAATATTTGTTCTCCCCATTCTGAAGGAAGTATTGTGGCGAGGGGAGAGTTGTATGCACTCTGGTGCATGCTCAATGGAGTGAGGTTCAATGTGGGCTCTTATTTAATTAATCAGCTATGGAGATTCAGGTGCTCTCTATTTCATAGAGTGAATATAGGATGGTTGCTTACTTTGGTAGCTGAGTACTATCATATGAACTTCACTGGCATTTCACCCATCCTGGAGGATCCCAATTTGGTGATAAGTACGTGTGTCAATGGTGGATTCGCCCATCTGAGTGATGGAGATTGGTTCTTTACGAGGGGATCGAAGCCCTTTACTTTCATGTTTTCTTTTGATGTGAGTGTGTTGACTACTATTAGGAATGAAGGGAACATGTTGATGAACACACTAGGGCACAATGCTCTCTCCGTCACTTGCTTGGCAAAAGGTGATTGGAAGACTGTAGTTTGGATGTATACTGAGGGGATGATGGAGGAGCTTTAGAAGATTATAGACAAGGGGCGTTTTCAGCCACATCCTTGGCCACAGCCACAACAGCAGCAGGAGCTTGGAGAGGATCAAGTGGATTCGGAGATGGGAGATCCAGAGCCACACGAGATGCCACCACGATCGATTCTAGCAGTGCCACAGTAGCAGTAGGCTAGTCCGAATGCTTATTTTCTGGAGCAATTTCGATTGATTCATGAGCAGTTCGCCATACTAGATGCGAACCAGCAGGAGACGAATAGGCAGCTAGAATTGGCAAATGCAAACTACACAGCACTGGATGGGAAGTACAACATGCTGCAGAATAACTATGTGGAGATAGATAAGAGATTGGAGAGGATGTATGCTCATGAGTGCGAGTAGAAAGTTAAACAGTCTCCATAGAGATTTGGATCGATTGCGCTCGAAGATGAGTGATGGTGATGACAAAGAGGGGCGAGCAATGATGATGCTCCGGAGGAGTAGGATGCACCAGGTTTTTGTTCTTTGTCTGTTTCATCTCATCTCCTTTCTCTTTTTCTCTTTACAAGTTGGATATTTGTGGTGTGAGTGGCATGTACGTATATTGAATTGATTGGATGTTAAATTAAGAGGTGATGATTGATACTTGAGGGTAGTTATACTTGTATGGATTAGCGTATGATGCATTCGTATTTTACATGTGTTAATTTTTATTGATTAGAAGCATGTATGCTTGATAAGTATGTGGATTCATTGTGAAATTGATCTTGGTTATTTACTTTGAAGAGTACTTAGGAATCTATTTACCCATGTGAGAATTTGAGCCGTTTAAATCATGTTTAATCATGATAATTTATTCTTGAGGGAATCATTCATATGACCGTATTCTAGAACTTGGCTTGGCATCTTGTATGAAGCTTATGATTGATGAATTGCTAGGACATGATCTTAGGCCATTATTGTGTAATTGAGTCTCTTAGCCAAAATTTTACCTTACCTGTTAATATATGTATCATTGTGAGCCCTTTTGAGCCTTAAAAAGTTTTTTCTTTGGCAAGCCTTGATAAAAAGCCTTATTAAACCTTTACTTAAGCCTTGTTGAATACACTATTCATTAATAGAGAGTTGAGGTGCGTAGTGCTTGAAAGAATGAAAAGGTGGGAGCTTGGTTGAGAAGTATGAAAAAAAAGAAGTATGGTTAAATCTTGTTTATGGGTAGTGCCTGAAACTGGTACCCCGACTGCTTAGAAGGGTAGTGCCTGAAACTGGTACCCTTGCTCATTGAAGAAAAGATGATGTTAATGCTAAGAAAAAGTAGGAGAATTCTGACTATGAAGTTTATGAGAAGAAGATGGAGAAACAGATGACGGAAAGCAAAACTCCAAGGTAATTCTCTACTAGTGAATTAGTCACTTTACCTAAATTCTCCTACCTTTATCAAAGAGCCAACATTACAACCCAAAAGTAAGTCCTTTGTGATCCTAGTAAGGAATTGATTATAAGTTGAGTTTTGAGACCCAAAGAGCCAACATTACAACCCAAAAGTAAGTCCTTACGCGGAAGTATGGATTGAATATGAGCGTAAACACTAACCTGTTAAAATGTACATCTTTTACACTTGGGAATGAGAGTAAATATTTATCTTGTGAGCTAGATGATTTTGTACTCCGAAAGGTATTGTAATTGAGTGATGTTTTGCATGAATAATGCATATGATGCTAGTAATACTTGTGTTCGATTGATGAATTGTATGTGTGAGTATGAATTGTATAGGCAGTTGGTGAATTTTACACTACTCTATGTTTTGATTGCGTTGTCTCAGGACGAGCAACATGTAAGTTTGGAAGTTTGATAAGTGTGTAAATTCACTAGTTTCGAGCTTGCATTCGTGTACTTATGGTGTGTTAAATGGTTGTAATTCGATGTAAATCGATATACATGGTGGAAAGTCATGAATCAGGTGTCTACAAAGCTATTTGAGTTGATTTTTGAAGGAAAACGAGTTGGAAATGATCGGATCTGGAAAGTGGAAGAAACAGGCATGCGATTCGACCAAGAAGGAGGGAGTTTGACCAACACTGCTGGTCGAACAGAGCGCAAAAGAGTGTCGTTCGACCATGACATTTGAGTTCGACCAAGCCACTTGGTCGAATCATGGTCGAACTCAAAGCCTGAAGAGAAGCAGTACCAGTTCGGCCAGGAAGTATCTGATTTGACCAGATCCGGGATCAGAGACCGATTTACAAGTGAATTCTACTGGAGTTCGACCTGCCTGGGAGAGTTCGACCAACCTTTTTGGTCGAACTGATGTATGGAAATGTGCCAAATTCATATTTTTACACCTTCAATGTGTGTGTTCGCTCAAAAAGCCCATCCAAGGCCCGTAAGGAGAGTTTACAAGTATAAAAGAAGAGCTTTCGCAGGAGATAAAGGAATCATTCATCATCCATCCATCACCAAACCCTACCATCATCCAAAGGAGTCGTGAGGAGAGGTTGGTCTGGCGAGTCAAGTAAGATTATACCAACTAGCCATGATTGTTCCTAGATCAATCATGGGTAGAACCATTCTGGTAGTTCTAGGGTTATAAAAGTTTTATGAGTTAATTGAATTTCCATGTGTAAACTCCATACAACACTACTTGTGGTTTATTCTATATAAGATTGTGCCTTTTTAATTCATACTCACGGTCATTTTGTGCATCATTAACTGTTATGTAGAGTATGAATACATCTCTGGGTTATTGATTGAGTGTGTTCACCGCTGAGCAGGATTATATGTTATAATTCTAAGTGAAGGGATTCCAAAGTCTTATTAGAACTATCTTATATAGATAGTTGTTAATTGAATCTTATTCGGGTTAATAAGTAGGATAAAGAGTATAACTTCATAGTACCTATAAAGGGAGATCATATCGGGTTAGAGTACTAAGTGCACGGGAAATAATTGATATTGATAGTACCTAGAATATAGTAGATGAATTATACGTGTTATACGCAAGTTTAGTTGTGTCTATAGGGTATTCACACATGTCATACGCATGTTCTCTTGCTCCAAGGAAATTCACACGTATCATATGCATGTTTACTTGTGTCTATAGGGTGAACTTGCATGGTTTAGTGATGCGTCCATAAACTACAAGGCAGAGTCGGACATCAACACATGGAAAGGAAATTAATAAGTAGAACTGGATGACCTGAAGAACTACCCAATTACTTAATTGATCACAACCGAATTTTCTATTGCTTGTTTATTTACCTTGCTATCTTAATTATATGTTATTTAGTTTCATAACCAAACCAAATCCAATTTGCCAATATAGTCTTAGTTAATTAGAATATAATTGAATTGATAATAATCCGTCTCTTGGGTATGATAATCACTTGGTCACCTATCGAAACTACAATTGATATCCTTATACTTGAGGATTAATTTTGTGTTTTAAGAAAACGATCATCAATCCACAGCAGCCACAGCAGTAGCATTGGTGCAGTCCTGGTGAGTATTATAGGGAGTAGTTTCGGTTGATAAATGAACACCTTGTCAATGTTAACAACAATCAGAGGGAGACGAACTGCCAGCTGGGCTTACCACGGGCTATGCCGCACTCAATATGCGTTACAACGCGCTGCATGCTAACTATGTGGTGATAGATCAGAGATTAGGAGACTTAAATGGTAATTATGAAGCTCTGGATAGGAAGGTGGATACTCTACAGAGAGATTTTAATGATTGGCACAGAGATGATGATGATGATGCTCCACAAGAGAAGAGGGTGCCAGGTTTTCATCTTTATCTGCTTCATATCATCCCCCTTCTCTTTTCTCTTTACATGATGGGTATTTGGTGGTGTGAATGGCATGTATAGATATTCTTTACTGATTCTGATGTTGGTTTGTTGGTGATACTTGATTTGGATTGAAGATGGGTTCTTGATTAGTATGTTGCATTCGTATTTTGCATGTGTTGATTTTGTTGATGAGAAGCATGTATAACTTGTTAAATATGTGGATTTCATTGTGAAATTGATCTTAATTACATGCTAAGAGGAGTGCTTAGGAATCTATTATCCAGGTGAGAATTTGAGCCTCATTAAATCATGCTACATCCATGCATGATAGTTTATTCTTATGAGAATCGTTCATATGACCGTATACTAGAACTTGGCTTGGAGTCTTGTGTGAGACTTATGATTGATTAGTTATTAGGACATGATCTTAGACCATTATTATTTATTTGAGTCACTTAGACAAATTTTACCTTCCCATATATTGAATTAATCATTGGAAGCCCCGTTGAGCTTTTAAAAGCTTTTTCTTTGGCAAGCCTTGATAAAAAGCCTTATTCATCCTTACTTGAGCTTTGTTGAATACCCTATTCATTAGTAGAGAGTTGAGGTGAATATATGCTTGCCTGAATGTGAGAAGAAAGGGAAGAAAAATATTGGTTGAGCGGTATGAAGGGAAAAATTCATGGTTAAATCTTGTTTAGGGGTAGTGCCTAAAACTGGTACCCCGACTACTTAGAAGGGTAGTGTCCGAAATTGGTACCCTTGTAGTTTGAAGAAAGAAAGATGTTGATTCTAAGGAAAAGAAGGAAAAGATGAATCGTAATGATTATGAAAATAAAGATGGAGAAGAGGAAGCTGTTTGATGAAAAGCAAAACTCCAAGGTAATTCTCTACTAGTGAGTTAGTTACTTTATCTATATTTTTCCTACATTTACCAAAGAGCCACCATTATGACCCAAAACAAGTCCTTTGTGATCCTAGTAATGAAGCGATTATGAGTTGATTTTTTAGACCTTTTCCAAGCATATGGTTACGCGAAAATATGAATTGAGTATGAGCGTACATATTAACATGTTTAAATGTATTTTGCACTTGAGAGCGAGAGTAAACACTTATCTTGTGAGCTAGATGACTTAGTACTCTGAAGCGTATTATAATTGAGTGATGTTTTGCATGAATGAAATGTATGATGCAAGCGGTACTAGTTTTAAATTGATAGAATTTCATGTGTAGGTATGTATTGTACTTGACTTGATGGCCTTTTGAATTTTACACTTATTCTCATGGTTTTGATTATGTTGCCTCGGGACGAGCAACATGTAAATTTAGGGGTTTGATGAGAGTGTAAATTCACATAATTTGAGCTCTGATTTCTATGATAATGATGTATGATTTGATCTTAAGTCGAGATAAATTGATATATGTATTGGAAAGTCATGAATCAGATGTGTTTGAGGCCGTTTGAGTGGATTCTCGAAAGAAAACAGGACAGAAGTGCATGGTACCAGAAAATGGAAAAGTCAAGCGCATGGTTCGACCAGCACTCTTGGTCGAACCAAGCATCTGAAGTTGTGTTTCAGCACGGTTCAACCACGACACTGTGGTTTGACCAGGCATGATGGTCGAACCATGGTCGAACCAAAAGCCTAAAGATTTACAAAAGTGATTCAACCACGAAGCTTTTGGTTCGACCGATGGTTCGAGTCTAACTAGCCACCTGTCAGTGCGTTACAGGCTGGTTCGACCAAGGCATGATTGGTTTGACCAAGAGCCTTGGTCGAACCGATGTGCTGGAAGCTTCTGGATCCATATTTTTACACCTTTAGTACGTGTTTTCACTCAAAAAGCCCATTAGAGGTCCATTAGAGGAGCTAAAGTTATCAAAGGAAGACCCTACGCAGCAGAAAGAGAAACCATTCACCACCTTCACTCTACACAACATTCGAAATCCTACCATCATCTACGGAGCTATGAAGAGAGATTCGTCCGTCAAATCAAGTGAGAACCAAGTGAAGATTCAAGACGGAGAGAGACGCGACGGCGCGCGCATCTAGGGTTTATTTCACATCTTAATTTATCTTGTAATTTTCAAGTCTATGGGTAAGACCTATCCAACCACCATGATTGTTCTTCGATCAATCATGGGCTAGAACCGCTTTGGTAGTTCTAGGGTTTATGAAGGTTTTATGAGTTAATTGAACTTCCGTGTGTATACTCCGTACAACACTACTTGTGGTTTATTTTATATAAGACTATGCCTTTTTAATTCATACTCAGAGTTGTTTTGTGCATCATTAATTGTTATGTAGAGTCTGAATACATATCTTGATTATTGATTGAGTGCGTTCACTGTTGAGCAGGATTATATGTTATGATTCTAAGTGAGAGAATTCCAAATTCTTATTAAAATTATCTTATATAAATACTTGTTAATTGAATCTTATTCGGGTTAATAAGTAGGACAAAGAGAATATCTTCATAGTACCTATAAAGGGAGATCATATCGGGTTAGAGTACTTAGTGCATGGAAAATAATTGATACTGATAGTACCTAGAAAGGGGGTGAATTATATCTCTTGCTCCAAGGATATTCACACGTGTCAAACGCTTATTTACTTGTGTCTATAGAGTAGATTTGCATGGTTTAGTATGCGTCCATACTCCACAAGGCAGAGTCGGACATTGATACACTGAAAGAAAATTAATAAGTAAAACTAGATGGCCCGAAGGACTACCTAATCTCTCACTTATTCACTTTCGTTCTATCTCTACTGCTTGTTTATTTTAATTGCTATTTTAATTATTTGTTTACTAGTTACTTAATTCACCACAACTATATTGCCAACCTAGTCTTAATAAGTTAAATTATAATTAAATTGATAATAATACGTCCCTTGGATTCGATAATCATTTGGTCGCTTATCAAAGCTACAATAACATCCTTCACACTTGGGGATTAATATTGTGTGTTGAGAAAACGCTCATCATCAGACTTGGAGTTTTTGCTATTGTGAATGGTTGTTTAAGTTCTGTCTAAAAGTGGCTGTTCAATGTTATTTGATTAATTACTTGAATAATGTGTTTTTACATTTTGAAGCAAGAATCTAGTATTATAACACATGATGAGATTGATGATTAGTAGTCTCCGAGCTATTTTTCGAGATTAAGTCTTGTGTTATTTATTGAGATGCCTCTATTTGGCTAACATAAAACTTAATAAAACATTATTAACATACTGAATCACTTTAATCTCTAATAAAGATCATGGCATCGAAATCTATTATTGCTGAGTCGAACAAAGGTGAGAAACTCAATGGTGAAAATTATGACACATGGCGTCATAAAATATGGTATGTTTTGGATAAACAAGATGCATTGGATGTTATAAATGAAGTGATGGCCGACACAGGCATGGGAATTAGAAATCAAGAGAGACGAGACCAAGAAGCGTACCAGGCATGGAAAAAGAAAATTTCCATTGCACGATAGTATCCTTGTCAGCTCAGTAATCAATCTGATGATCCATGAATGTGAGCAACATCCCACCGCATATGATATCTGGGTGTATCTGCGTGAGAAGTATGGTGGTACATCGGTTATAAGGCTTAGGCAGTTAACTATTAAGTTTGACACCTATAAAAAGAAATCTGATCGTAACATTAGACAACATCTCAGGGAGATGTCTAATATGGTTATCGAACTTAAAATTGCCGGTCATATACTCTCTGATGAATAGCAAATCCAAGCCCTAATCTGCTCTTTACCTGCTCGGAGCCTCAAAGCCTTCTTCTGAGCCTTCTATGCCAGTTCTACTTCCAAGGGAGCTTCAGGCTTCAAAAGGAAAATGAATTGGAATAAGGGAAAGAAGGGAAGACGATCTGATGGTGGTGGTGGTGGTAAGCCTGAAAATAATCCAACTACAAAAACCGATGAACAGCAAAGGGAAAACAAGCGTGACAAAAGGAATAAGAAGGATAAAAGTAAGATGTCATGTTACAATTGTAGTAAGCTTGGTCATTATGCTCGTGAATGCCCTGAGCCCAGGAGGGACAATGTAGATTCATCTTATTCTGTTTTGTGTGAAATTTATATCTCAAGTACTGTCTTACTTACTGATTCTTATCCATTGTGGATTATAGACTCAGGAGCAACGGACCATGTGACAAGAGACAGAGGAGTTTTTGTAGATTTTCGCCGTGTTCCGAAGGGGACTAGGTGGATATATGTAGGAAACAATGCACGAGTCGAAGTCAAAGGACTTGGGACTTGCAAATTGGACCTTGACAATGGTTTAGCCTTTATTCTACATAATGTTCTTTATGCTCCGGAGATCACGCATCTAATTTCTATTTCAGTTCTGCTTAATTTGGGTTATGATATATTATTTACTAAAGGCACTGTGGTAATTAGCATTGATGATACTTGTTATGCGTCTGGACATATGACTGATGACTTTATAGTTTTAAATTGTAACAGAATAACATTTAGTTATTATGATGATTATTCATACTATTTGTTAAATGCTTGTTCTTCTAGTAATGCAAATGTGAAGATGATGTTTGGCATGCTAGATTAGGTCATATTGGGAAACATAGGATGAATAGACTTGTGAAAGAAGGATTGTTGAGTCTTTCTTCTAAAGTTAAATTATCCAAATGCGAACACTGTCTTGCTGGCAAAATGACTAGAAAACCTTTTGATAAAGTTATTATGTCTGAAACTCCATTAGAAGTAATCCATTCCGATATATGTGGTCCTATAAATGTTAGAGCACAACATGGAGCTTACTATTTCATTACGTTCATAGATGATTATTCACGTTTTGGATATGTCTATTTGATATCTCATAAGTCTTAAGCATTGGATTATTTTAGACGATACTTGAGTGAAGTTGAAAATTAAAAAGACAAATCTATCAAAATTCTAAGAACTGATAGAGGACGTGAATATCTATCAGAATAATTCAAGGAATTTTGTAATGAAAAGGGTATAATCCGACAATTAACTGTTCCTTATACACCTCAACAAAATGGTGTTGCTGAAAGAAGGAATAGGACTTTGTTGGAGATGGTATCCATGATGGCACAAGCTAATCTACCGATCTCTTTTTGGGGAGATGCATTAATAACGAAAAATAATGTGCTTAATCGTGTGCGTTCCAAATCAGTTGCTTCGACTCCATATGAACTTTAGACGGGTAGAAAACCTGACTTGAGTAACCTTAGAGCTTGGGATCAACAGCTTACGTACATGATTAATCAAGTCAGTATGAAAAGTTGGGTCCCAGAGACAAAAAGTATATTTTCATAAGATACTGCGAACATTCTAAGGGTTACGTGTTCATAGGAGATCAGGATGGGAGCTTAACTGAGACAGAATCACGAATGCTCATTTTTAAGAAACTGAATTTCCTAGTAGAGGGGGCATCAGGGATGCTAAACCTATTTTCGAGGTAGTAGAAAACTAATACCTACAAGATCCAAGTGGGAGTAGTTTAGCTGATGGTATGGATCTTGATAAATATTTATCAATTGAGGATCAGGCGATTCCTAATGAGAGTATTTTATCTACAGAAGACCATCAACAGCTATCTCGGAAAAGTTCTAGGAAACATGTGCCCAAAAGGCATTATGATAATGAAGGACATGCCTTGTTTGTTTCACCAGAAAATGGAGATGTTTCTCCTGTTGATGAGGAAGAGCCCAGAAATGTTAGAGAAGCTCTTACTTGTCCGCAAATGAGAAATGGATGAAAGCGATGAAAGAGGAGATGGAGTCTATGAAGTCAAATCAAGTCTGGGAACTTGTAGATCTTTCGAAGGGACGAAAGGTAATTGGGAATAAATGGATTCTTAAAATTAAAAGAAAGGCTGATGGCTCAATAGATAGGTATAAAGCTCACTTGGTGGCAAAAGGTTATACTCAACAAGAGGGTATAGATTATGAAGAAACTTTTTCACCTGTAGTGAGGTTTTTCTCAATTCGTCTACTGTTGGCTATAGTGGCTAGTATGGATTTAGAGTTACACCAAATGGATGTTAAGACCGTATTTCTTAATAGAGAATTAGAAGAAGAAATCTACACACAACAGCTTGCAGGATTTATTCTTCGAGGTCAAGAGGATAAAGTTTGTAGATTGAAGAAGTCAATCTACAGACTCAAACGATCCTCTAGACAATGGTATTTGAGATTTCACACTACGATCATCTCATATAACTTCATTATGATAAACGAAGACCACTTTGTTTACATTAAACAGTCCAATGGATGTTTTGTGATTCTATCCTTGTATGTGGATGACATACTACTAGCTGTAAGTAGCAAAGAGTATCTTGAAATCATAAAAGGATGGTTGTCTTCGAATTTTGAAATGAAAGACATGGGTGAAGCAGAGTACATACTTGGTGTGAAGATCTATAGGGATCATTCAAAGAAGTTATTGGGTTTGTCTCAAGAGACTTACATCAAGAAACTTTTATAACGATTCAAGATGGACACCTGCAAACCTAATGATACTCCCATTGTGAAAGGCGAATCATTGAGTCAGCAGCTGTGTCCCAAGGCTCAAGATTAAAATAATGAAATGGCCAAAGTACCATATGCCAATGTGATTGACTGCAGATTATTCTCTCTGTTATCAAGGAAATAACAGTACACTGAATGGGTATACAGACGTTGACTGGAGTGGTGATTTAGATAAACGTAAATCAACTCCCGATTATGTCTTTTTGCTCAATAATGGAGCAATTTCATGGTGTAGAAAGAAACATACTTGCATAGCATTGTCCGCTATGGAAGCCGAGTTTGTGGCATGTGCGTCTACAGTTCAAGAGGCTATTTGATTTAAAAGATTCATGAAACATTTGGAGGTCTTAAATGCTCCAATGGGACCTGTTTTAATTAATTGTGATAATCAAGCAGCTATTGCTTACACAAAAGACCCTAAATATCATAGAAAAACCAAACACATTGATACAAATTTTAACTTTGCTAGAGATATTGTAGACAAGAAGAAAGTGATTCTTAGTTATATTTCTACTCGTTTGATGATGTTAGCAGATCCTTTTACCAAACCAATTCCTAGATATGTATACATAGGACATGTAAAGGGATTAGATTTGCGAAGGATTTAAAACGATGTATTGAATATGTTTATGTATGTTAATGGAATAGTTATGGCTTAACTATACATATATGTTTTATAAATTATATGTGATGGTTCATATATAATAGTATGTCGGCAAGTTATGATTAGCTCTCTCATACGAGCAATCACCTCTGGCTAAGTGGGATCACATAGATGAGATTACGATGATTAATATAATCGGGATAGATTTCACCATGAATCGAATCCAACTTGTTGTAAAGCTAAATCGACGGAGATCATGTACATTGGAGGGAGGATATCTGGGTTAAGTGTATCGGACTCACTTGAACTTTGATTTACACGATGTATAAATCAAATGAAATACGATATACGCTTTCTTGGAAGGAAGTTAAAGACATTATGACATGTGTTTTAGAAAAACGACATGTGCTATGTTGATCCCAACAGGATTGAGGAAATTATCCCTATTTTCTCAAAAGTATGAGTCCTTATCTATTGGTTACCCTTATGACTTTCTACTATATTCTAAGTCTCCACTTTGGTGTTTCTACTTTAGCATGTTACCAAAAGAGCTATGGTTAATAACGGTAATGCGGTGCATGTTTAGGAAAGCAGCTACAGTGGGAGGTTGTAGATACTTAGTGAGATGTGAAGATCATCTTAATTTAACATATACTATTGTGATTCATTGACTATTCAATCAAGCAGTGTCTTGCTTATGAATACATAGTTTTTGCAAAAAGGTTGATATACTCTGATAAGTTCAGGGATTGAAAAGAGATATGTCAACTTATGTTAAATGTTCAAGAGTTTTGGGGTATAGCGAGCTTGTTGAGTTTCTTTGATAAACTGGTTGAGTTGCTATATATCTCTAACAAGTGTACAACGATAAAAACTCATATCTCGTGGGTAACATGATGTATTAATCTGTGCGAGAATATGATTCATGAAGAAAATGAGTCAGGCGACTTTTGACTTCATATGTGAGTGGAAAATGTAAATAATAATTAATATTATTTAATTATTAATAAATATACATATGAGAGAAAGTGGATAAGAGAGAGAGAGAGAGGGAGTTAAAAAGTTAGTTTTTAACTTCTCTTGGAAATTTTAAATACTGCGTTAAGCAGTTATCATGCGTGTGTTACAGAATACGCTCGACAAGTGTATTCAGAAGAGAGAACACAGAACGCTAAGACGCTCAGGCGCAAAGCGCAGAACGCCACGCTGAATACAGAACGCCGAGAAGCATTTTCTCTCTTGCTGTTTTTCTCTCCCGAAATCACAACGCAAATCCAGTCATCATATTCCACAATTAATACAATATTGTAAAAACATATTCTTTCAATCTCGTATTGAATGATTGATCCAGAGATCACAGTTTACCAACATGAGTACCAATCGGTTCATACATACTCTTCCGCTGTGATATAAACTCTACAGAGAGAGGTAAGTGAGATTACTCTCTTTGTATGTTTGTGTGTTTTATGAACGTGAGTTTTTCAACAAAAGCAGAATAACACATAAATGTAATTCACATGAAAATGCAATTACACATGAAATTGTTGAACAGGTTAATAACGGGGATAACTTTTAGGAATTCTTAGCTGATTCAGGCTCACACATAACCCAAGTAGCCCAACAAAAAGAGGGTCCACAACTAATTTATCATAGTATTTTATTTTTCTACTTTATTAATTAACATGTGTGTTGTGCACTTTATATTTTAATGTAAATTTTATGTTTTTTTTATTATTTTAATTAAAAACAATTTTAGGTGTTACAAAATATATATAATTAAAATATTATATTCAATTTTAAATATATTCATAATTTGAAATATATATCTTTTAAGTCTTGAATTTCTTTTAAATTTTAATTTTTTATTTTCATTCGAAAAAAGTTAATATTAAAAAATTCATAATTAATTTAAAAAGTTGTCATTTATTACACTAACTTTATTGAATATTTAACATTAAATTTTTATTGGTTGCAATTCAAAGTAATTGTTAATAAAAATTATTCTCGCATAAAAAATCAATAATTAATACTATTTAAGATAATTTAATTAATTATATTATATTATAATTTTTAAAACAAAAAATTTATTTATATAATATGTTACTCAAAATTAATTCATAATATATAAAAATGTAATTAAGAGATAATAATAATAATAATAATAATCTTATTTAAATAAAATTTTAATATCATAATAAATATTTCCTTAATCGATAAATGTTTCATTATTACTAGGGGTGTGCAGTAACAAAAGTCGAAAAAATCAAACTGAACTGAGCATTTCGATTTGGTTGCCATATATTCGGTTCGGTTCAGTTTATGTGATTAATTTTTTTACTTTTTAATAATATTATAGTATTTTTAAATAATACATAATAAAAAAAAAGTTACGCGTTAATAAGAAACAATGTTTTTGTAAATAAGAAATGTTGAGAGGTTATTTGTGTGAGAAAATTATACAACAAAAAATTAATGTGAAACTTTGATTAAGACATTCATATTTTAAAAAAAAATAGAGTTTGTAGATGAAAAGAGTAATAAATATAATAATAAATAAATATTTTATACATTTTATATAATCTGAAAAGGAAATAGATTATATATATAATTATAAATTTAAGTGGGTTAAAATTTGAAAAGTATATAAATTCTATGACTATCTTATATAGTTTGAAATTTGAAGATATAATATTTTAAAATAATTAAATAAATAAAATAAATTAGAAATTAGTACGTAAAGTTTTTTTTTTCATTTGTGAGGAAAAATATATAGACAGTATATAAATAGCAAAAAGTAATTTCTTTAATATATTAATAAAGATATTACATATATAAAAATCGCTTATACATTAACATTAATATGTACCATTCGAATGGGGTTACCATTTAGTACTGTAAAAGATTACTCTTCTTTTACAGAGACGATTTCTTTTTTCTATATAACAATAATGTCATCATTGTATATGAACTCTTTAAAGTAGACATGCACCTTAGTTTAGAAGCGATGGTTTTGCCTCTATGAAAGGAGGATACAGAACCGAACTGACCATCGATCGTATGGTTTTAATTTCTGTTATGGAACAACCGATTAAGGTTCGAACCCTCGATTTCTATTTTTTATTTTATGTTAGTTTTATTTTTTTATTCTCAAAATTTGTAAAAAACTGCGGGTTCAGATTGGAACTGGCGTTCTAATGTCATGTCATCTAATCGTGTATCTTCAATGCTCACTTAATTTGAACAGTAAATTGTGAATTAAAAAAATCGTCGATTTTGGTTGAACTGTCGGTTTCAATTCCTCCATAATGTGAATCACAATCGATAATATTACTGATTTTGATTACATTTTAACGGTTCCAATTTTAGCAGTTTCAGTTTCAATCATGATTATTTAGAATATATTTAAGGAAGAATAACTCTAAATATTTTAAGGAGTAACATTTAAATACTAAATAGTAATACTTCCCATCAAGATACACCGTACATTCAAAAAATAAAATTTATAAATTTTAATATATCAAATTAATTGTATTATGCTGATGTGTCATCTGTCAATTTTAAATAAATAATAATAAGAATAAAAAAAACATAAGTCATTTTTTTAATGTGATTTGATTTAATTATTTTAAAATATTACTCCCTCCGTCCCACGTATTTTTACCCACTTTCCATTTTGGGGTGTCCCACGTATTTTTACACATTTCATTTTTGGCAAAAATACATAATATTTTATTACCTACTTTTTACAATCCCAACAACTTTAATTACTTTTTTACACTTTATTCATCATTCCCAATAACTTTATTCATTTTTTCTTTTTAAATTACTAATTTATCCCTACTTTCTCTTACATTATATATTAAAAAAATAAAACGTCTTAATCTCCGTGCCCGTACAAACGGGTAAAAATACCCGGGACGGAGGGAGTAGTATATATCTTAATATCTCAAATTTAAAAATAAAATTTAAATATATTTAATATTTATTTATTTAATTTATTTTTCTTTTTAATAAATATTTATATACTACAATTTAGAAAATATTTATTTTAATATTATATTAGAAATTCATTCTATTGTTATATTTTTATTTAAATTGTACTCTCTCAGTCCCGCCCAAAGGTGATCATTTCCCTTTTGTGCGTAAGATTAAGGAGTATTATTATTATATGTGTAGTGGGTAGTTGTATTAGTAGTGACTGGTGGGCCACACGTGTGGCCTTTTTACTAAAAGTGGAAAATGGGGACATTTAGATAGAGCGCCCAATATAATAAAATGAGGATCTTTCGGTAGAATTGTGGAATGGAGGGAGTATTATTATCAGCAGTATTTCCTAAATATCATATGTCATTGTTATTTGTTAGTATAAAATATGGTGATAATCAATTTTGCTTTTATTAATCAAAATATTATTACATTTTAATTACATTATTTTTATTTATTTTAATGTTTAGATTAAAAAATATTTTTAATTAATAAATTACTTAAGTGTTTAATTCGGTTAATTTTTTTTTAAATTTAAATTTTATTGAATTATTAAATTATTTATATTTTAATAATTTAAATATATTACTAAAATTTAATTATTAAATTAATTAAAATGCTGTAATTTTTATTAAATTATTTATTTAATATTTAATATTTATTATATAGTTGATATGAATATTAATTAAAGATTTTAAAAAGACGAATAATTTAATGTATTATTCTTTAATAATTAAATTTATAACAAGAGACTTATAAACATTAAAAAAATTTTGATGAAAAGTAAATATATGAATTAGACTAAATTAAAAAATAAATGATTGGAGAAAGATAGAGAGAAATGAGACATTTATTGTTTTTTAAATGTGATGTTTCTCTCTCTTGAAACATGTTATTCAAGTGTCCATCAAAACCCTATATGATCTAATGGTTGAAATTGAGTAGATTTATTCTAAGGGGTGATAACGACTTGGGTTTTTTTTTATCGGACAAAGTTAATTGTTAGTATAGATAGTAGTTAGTTCACCAAGCACCCATACACCCTCCTATCTCCAAGCCTCCTTATACTCCTCACCTATTCGTTCATAAGGGAATCGAACCTGGGTCACTCACCTTTGTGAGGAGCCCAGTGGCCAAGTGAGGTAGCCCACTTGGTTAGAATGACTCGGGTCATATGTTAGCCCGCGTCAGCTAAGTAACCCCCTCAACTTTTTACCCTAACAATTTTAATCTTAAATATGAATTTTGATTCATTTATGTTGTGTTTGAATTGAGTCATTTGAATGAGTGGAATTTAAATCAATTCATTTGAATTCTAATGTTTGGATGAATTATGGATTTAGGAAAGAATTTTAAATCTATAATTCAAAAATTATTTTTAAAATAAAATTTTATATATGATAAATAAAAATAATAAAATATTATTATATTAAATATTAAAATCTAAAATTTTATTTAAAATATTTTTTTTTTCGGGAAGGGGGTTCGGGTGGGTAGGTGGATAGGTGAGGGTAGGATAGGTGGTAATATTTTTATTATTTAAATATTAAAATCTAAAATTTAAAAAAAAAATTGGGGCGGTGGCGGGGGATGGGTGAGTGGGCGGTAGGGGTAGGTTGGGTAGTAATATTTTTATTATTTAAATAAGAAAATCTAAAATTTATTTTACAAAAATTTTTTTTTTTGGGCTTGGGGGTGGGTGGATGGGTTAGGGGTAGGCGGTGGTAATATTTTTATTATTATTTAAATACTAAAATCTAAAATTTAAAAAAAATTGGGGAGGGGTTGAGGTTGGGGGTTTTTATTAATTTATTAATTTTATATACTAATAAATCAATTATGCAAAAAAGATTTCAAATGACATGTTTTGAGTAAGAATTTGAAAATCTATAAAAAAAAAACTAAAGAAATTCAAAACTAAATCCATAATTTGTAAGAATTTGAAAATCTATAAAAAAAAAAAACTAAAAAAATTCAAAACTAAATCCATAATTTGAAATCCATTTATTTAAAATGTTAAATTTATAAATTCATTAATTTCAAGTTCACTCATACATAAAAGGAGGGATTTGAGGTAGGGATTTGCAAATCCTCCCCAAATCCTTCTATCCAAACACACCCTAAAGAGTGTTGAGATTTTTTATATGCTTATTTCGTGTATTCCATCCAGTGTTGTGACCAACATTTAACGAGGCTATTCGGGATCTAATAATCATAAAGGAGTGAGGCTCTTGTGCACCCGGGCGCACGGAACACATTCCGTGCGCCTTTACAATTTTCATGCCCCTTTACAATTTAAACCCCTAGCAATACATAGGTTTAAATAGGATTGGAGGGGAGGGTTGTGTTCACATGGGGACACGGAGCATCTTTCCGTGTCCCCGGGCGCACATGAGCTTTTGCCATCATAAAAACAGGATTCACAAGATAAATATCAGCTAGGGCAGATGGAAATATATCTTAAATCTTAAAACACTATGCTGATACAGAACATCCGAGTATATCTTATGTTTAGACATGCCTCTATATTACAATGCCTTAAAAGACTGTACTACTTGTTAGTAACATGGATGCACACAACCTGTACAACAGGCAGATATAAAAACTCCAAATGTGAAGCCTATCCTGCTCTCATGCTGCTGGATTCTCCACTCGTATAATTGTTCTCCGGACAATCTCCTCTCGTGTAAACTGCAGAAAAAACAACCCAACATATTAATAATTTCAGTTGATAGCCGCGCACACTACATTGCTCTCTTAATGAGTTATTATGTCCAGCAGAAAGAAATTATGTTCATGTTTAGGAAAGTAATCATAAATTTGGTTGCCCTTAATTATCTGTCCTCCTTTCTCTCCCCTCAAAGAGTATGGATGTTAAAAGCATGCCTTGTTGGCTTAACCAACTTCCCCACCAGTGGCCACCATAATAGCCCAGTTATCTATGTACCAAAGAATGATTACATTACTTAGTACGGCGCGCTTAAAGTGCCATTTCTGCTTGTAATGCAGCAAGTTCCTCTTCTTCCTTTGTCTGTTTTAGGGGAGCAGGGCGAGTATGAACTCTGCCGGCTGGAGCCTGCACAGGGGCTGCAGGCGCCATGGTTGTAGGCTGCAGAAGCTCTTCCTCCAACTCTGCACCTTCCAATTCTTCAAGCTCAGCTTCCAATTCATCCTGCACCTCACTCACAAAAATGATCAGATAGATACTTCAGTATAGATGTTAATAAGGATAGAGCCTATTAGCCAACAACCTCATCAAAGTCTGCAGCTACACCAATAGGTGTGGCCAGTGCTTCCTGTATCTGCTTCATGCTCTCTGTTTGTTCGTTAATATCATCCATCGTCTTGTCCACATCATCAATATTTCTATGTATAAGAACACATAATGAATTTGAGTTGTTCTAATAAGTGAATGAATTCAATGTCTCATACGTTAATCTATACCTAAATTAAGATCATTTCGCGCAGACTTTTTGTCATGCAATGCATAAAACATGGTACAGATTTTAAAGAAAAATTATAAAAAAAATGCTCATAGATATGTATATTCTATCTACTTACGTGGCTTTCTGCATTGCTTTCATAGCAGCAGCTCCACTCCTCAATGCATCAACGGTATCAGTGGTAGCTTTTGCACCTTCTAGCAATATCATCTATGGAGAAAAAATATGTCAACACTAGAGCAGGCTTGTTTATTATTCAGAAAATGAAAATAATAATTACCTGATCATGGATGCGCAGTTGGAAATTAGCCAGCTGCCCGATTTGTTCTTCATAGAGTTTTTTCCTCTTCAAACACTGTATGGCCGCTGCAAGATTTAAGCACATGTAAGTTTACATGTTACACAAAACACTTATGAAAACTAATACACCAGTGGGACACCACAATCAGCAGTAAGAGACTATGTGGATGTGTGTTCAGTGAAAAAATACAAGAAACTTTCAGTGACTAACTAATCAACAAGTTCAAGACATGAATATAGTTTTGATGCCAAGTAAATTATATTTTTTTCCCTAAAAAAAAACATTAAAAGATGGAGGGTAAAGAGCAAAGCCAAGTCCAAGAACTGCAAATCTCAACCATAGAGCAAGTAAATCATAGTTGGTGCAGAACTTGTTTAATAATAAAGCTATTAACTCCAAAACCAATTGAAAAGTAAATCGATGAATAAATTGGAAAAAGAAACGCCGCAGATATGACTAAATCTGCAGCCACAAATGAAACTAGATAAAAGGTGAATATTCATGCAAATTGGAGAATTTCTTTGATTTAAGAAATGACTGAAATGTTTTATCTACATACACACAAACATAATATAATAAGGCCAGTCCAGTTAAAATTTACTGAGGTTTGATCACTTAAATCCGGATGTGAACCAGATGTTCAGTGCCCTAGCTCCATGATAATAATATTTGAGTCAATAATTGAAGCTCATACATTTTTTCTTAAGAAAAATAAAGAACTGCAGATTAAATCTTCACGTGAGAAAAATAATTCGTAAGGCCAACTATGACTATACCTCTCTTATTCTTTGCTTTTGTATATGTTTTGGCCTTCTCCACCTCTGCAGATGCTTTCTTTTGAAGAAGATTTTCCTTCTTCTCAAGCATCTCAAGTGTCTAGACATGAATATGAACCAAATACTCAATATGAAGAGAAGAAGAAATAAATAACAATATCATTTCAAACATATTCACAGTTCTACTATCTATTAATATTTTCTTCACATAAAAGTTAGGGCCAGAACATTTGTTCCTAAAATATGTAGAGAATAGAATGTCAAACCAATCTATAAATGGAAATACATAAATATGGTTTGTTTAATGACTAACCTAACATGGTAAATCTGGAAAGAATGAAGCATAAAACAGATCTACGTTTACCCTCTAAGTTCCACTAGTGTGAATCTTTAGGAAGATGAAGAACGCTACCTTTCTTTAAATGTAATAAGATCTTTTCCTTCCTACATGACAGCAAGAACCAAGGAAAGAAAAATATCCGACCTAAAGCCTTTTTGGCATATTATCTATGAATTTAAGAAAGTAATGACTGCCTAATAGATCATCTGTACTTGATGATAAACTAGAGGACTCTTTCCCTTAAGAGGAACACAATCCATCCAGAAGATGCACGTGAGATTGAGAAATATACACTCAACATAATCAATTAAGCAAACATTTGATTTACATTTCTAAAGGAGGAGGAAATATCAAAAGTTCAATATTTGAAATGCCACTTGAAAACAGTCATAAATGAGGTTCCTAGTCTCCAAGATAATACCTCTGCACACTACCATAATATATGACAAATCTCAGAATCAGATTGAAATAAATGAACAATTGTGGGAGGATAAATCAATAGGTCCAGAAAATCTTTCAAGCCAAAAATTGCATAAGTCATCATGTGCATAAAACAAAAATTCTATGCATTAACCGCACAAAATTCATTAAGATCATAAATTCATGCAACATACCTCGTTCAATTTGTCTAGAGTGGTAAGAGCATCGCTCTGTTGTTTAGGTTTACCTAGAATCCGACTAAACATCTTTGACTCGATCAGATCAAACTTCAATATCAATCCAACTCTTCTTATAAGGATAATAATAACAAACCTTCACCCAAAATAAAAATCTATCGATCAGATTTTGGAACGTAATCAGCTAAAACTTTATGTAAAAATCATCTCCAAACTCCAAATTCGACAAACTTAAAAAAAAAAAGGAATCTCCTCCTGCACCAAGGAAAAAAGAAAAAGAAAAAAGAATAAGAAGTAATTTTAAATAGTACCTGAGAAATCAAAGAAAAGTAGCTCAGAATCAGCGTTTGCAATCAAACAATTGATCGGCGGAAGTCAACAGAAATGGAGGAGTGTTTTGGGTTTGTGGATTTCTTAAGCGCGTTTCTTTTTGTTTTTTATAGTAGCATGGAAGATTCGAGTCATGACTCGAGGTGGAACTGAAATTTGATATCGTACGGCACGTCGGCACCCATATGAGAAGACTTTTACATTTCTTATACCGTTGTGTCGTTGAAATACCCGAATTCTCGACAGCATTTAGGCACAATTGTACTGATATTAGATTTAAAAAATAGGAGTATTTTTTAATTAAATATACTCTCATCATCGGTTCTAAAGTATCCATTTGCTTTTTCATATGAATTAAGGAGTATTATTATTATATGTAAAGTGGGTAGTTGTATTAGAGGGACGTGGTGGACATATTGTGTAATTTTTACTAAATAGGGGAAATTGATACATATTGTATAATTTTTTACTAAATAGGGGAAATGAATACTTTTGAAGAAGACGCCAAAAATAGTAAAATTAATACCTTACAAGCGGACAGAGGGAGTATATAATATAAGAAAAATTAGAAAGTAAGTTGGTAATTTAAATAAATAAATTACCTGTAAATTTGTTGGAAATGATAAATACAGACGCTAAAACTTGTGTGTGCCCGGGGCACCGTGCCCCCAAATTTCATTTTTCGAAAGTTATACTCTCTTCATCTCATTTTAATCTTTAAATATTTTCAGTTTGGCCGTTCCATTTTAATATTTACATTTCTCTTTTTGGTAGATGAGACCCACATAAATTAATTATTTCCCTCCTCATAGGCACACATCACACTAATACACCTATCACTTTATATTAAAATATTACGGGATGGGGAGAATATATTTTAGTATTACTCCCTCTGTCCCAAAGAGAAATTCACAGTTACTGTAAATACGGAGTTTAAGAAAAAGTTGACTTTTAAGGGTAGTTTGGTATTTTTAGGTAATAAATAAAATATAAAGTAACTTATGTGAGTTGTAAAGGGATGGTAGTTTTGAAATTAAAGTGTGTTGTAAAATTATTGGTTTGTGTGTATTTCCTTATTTGGGGAGTGTGAACTTGTTTATGGGACGGACAAAAATAAAATGTGTGAATTAATTTAATTAATTGATTATATTATTCATATTTCAGCTGATCTTTTTAATAAAAAATTACTCCCTCCGTCTCAAGTATTTTTATCCATTTGTACGGGCACGAAGATTAAGAAGGATTGCTTTTCAATATTTAATTTAAAAAAAGTAGGGATAAATTGGTAATTTTGAGAGAAAAATAAATAAAGTTGTTGAGAATGATGAATAAAGTGTAAAAAAGTAAATAAAGTTGTTGGAATTGATGAATAATGTGTAAAAAGTAGGTAAGAAGTATAATGTAGTATTTTTTTAATTAATGGAATTGGTAAAAATACTTGGGATACCCCAATATAAAAAGTGGGTAAAAATACGTGGGATGTAGGGAATATATCTTTACTAATCAAAGTGCATATCTTTTAAAACAAAATATTATACCCTATACATTTTAGGCACCCAAAGACACAAGAGACCGACTCAAATGTAAAAAGATAAATAAAGTTATTGAAATTGATAAATAAAATGTAAAAAGTAAGTAATATGTATAATGTTTTTATTATTATTAATTATTGAGATGTGCATATATGATATCTGAGACACCTCAAAAATAAATAAAAAAATGTATAAATATGTGAGTAGGACAGTGGGTACAATATTTTATGCCACAATTCTACGTGGAACTCAAGCATTCTTGGATCAGCGCTTTATAATGAGAGAATTGAGCAGAGTATAATCTAGAAAAAACTTAAATGAAATCATTTCATAATAATATTTTAATGAAAAGTAATGTTAGAAATAATAAAAAATGATAGTGGTACAATAGATTATATTATTAACAATTCGTAATATATATATAAAAAATAATAATAATTATTAAAGAATATGTTAAAGCGTCTCATAAAAAACAGCCTCATTCAAAAATTTCTTGTGAAATTTTTTAGGACAGCACTTCTACAGTGGCGTTTACACTTTATTTAATCATTCTCTTTAAGAATCCATTTCCTTTTAAGATACTCTCTCCGTCCCATTAAAAGAGGGTCTTTTATTTTTTTTTTCACGTATATTAAGGAATATTATTATTTAATGTGTAGTGAATAGTTGTATTAGTGAGAGTGTTAGCTCCATATTTTAATTGTATTAGAGGGGATGTGTAGGTCTCACGAATCTCATTTTGTGAGACGGATAATCCATCAATTAATTAAAATATTATGAAAATAAAAAAACGGCCGCAGCCGGTTGCCCATACTAATTTCACTACTGTTCATCGGGTACGCAATGCTAATTTCTCAAAAAAGCCTATTTGATTAATTATGGCTATATCTATTTCCTTTCATTATTATATATTTAAAAATTATTAATATTAAATATTAAAGTAAAAGTAATACTTTAAGTAAGTAAAATATAATGTGACCGTTAACAAAAAAAATAAAAAAAATTGAAAGTTAGAATTTAAAATTTAAAAGTGATAAACTTATTATTAAAAAATAAAATTTATAAAAGAAAAAGTGATAATATTTTTAATAAAAATAAAATTAAAATAAAAAAAGTGATGTTCGATTAATCAAATTATTTGAAAAATAAATTGTAACAAAAACAAAAAATGATAATATTTTTAATAAAATGATATACACATCCACTTATATTACTTAATGAAAATTTAAATACAGATAAAGTGATATCATTTTTAATAAAAAGTGATAATATTTTTAGTAAAAAATGATCTTTAATTAAGAAAAATTGTGATATACATCCAATTATATTATTTAATGAAATTTTTATAGGACCTATAAAAAGTTATAACATTTTTAATAATAAGTGATACTTGATCAATGAAAAGTGACAAACGTCTAATTAAATTATTTAATGAATGGAATCATACGGATAAAAAGTGATAATATTTTTAATAAAAGGTGATACCTGATAAAGAAAAAGTGATAATTATTTAAATAAATTGTTTTATTAACTATTAATATAATAAATAAAAAATTAACCAATAAAAAAATAAAGTTATTATCATTTTTTTTGTCAATTATATATTATTTTCACACGATTTACATTAATTGTATTACTAAAAGAAAAATAGTCTCTTACTAATAATAATATAAAAGTAATTAATAATAATTATACTATATTTTCTAAAAATTATATAAAGTATACCTCAATTTCTTAAAAGAAAAAAAGAAATGAAACGGCAAAAAGAATAGAATAAGTAAATAAACAATTATATAAGTTGAGTCGGCTTACCTGTTCTAAACTGATAGTCGAAGGTATTAAGTTATGGGTGAGCTTTTAAATGGGTAATATTTGACCCGTCTCACAAAATAAGATTCGTAAGACGATTTCATACAAGTCTTTGCCTAAATTATATACTTTATAATAATAAATTCTTTAATTTTAATTTAATTTTAGAATATAAAAAAAGTTATTGAATTTATTTTAATTTTTTTTAAAAAAAATAAGAGTTATCCTAAAATACCATCTTAATTTAATTTAATTAATCTATTTTACGCTAAAATATCATTTTCATTTAACTGATCAAATTTCAATATACCTTTTTAGTGGTTATCTAAACTCGCGAGTATTATTAAATGGTTTTGGAATGTATTGTAATAAAATTTTCAACGCGACTGGTACGAGTAGGAATAGAAGGATATGAGAAAAATATATATCATGCAAAATGTTATAAAAATATACACATTTGGTCATTAGAAAACATAAAATAGAGTTCTACATACTAAAGTACTTACAAATAATAATACTGGAGAACATGTACATGTTTGATCGAGAATTTAGCACTTTTAGTCCTACAGGACACACTTTCTCTTAAAAATGGTTCCAATGTTTTCTCTTTTAGTCCCAAACAATTTTTTATTTGCAAACTTGGTCTCATAAAACTTTAACCTTGCATATTTAGTCTAATTCAATTGCATTATTGGTCCCAAAAATTTAAATTCATATTTCATTTTATGTTTATTTATTTATTTATTTTATTGATATTATTATTTTGAAGATGTATTTTTTAAGAGTAATAAAAATTTAGTAACATTAAAAATAAAAATAATACTAAATGAGTAAATAAATAAATAAATAAAATATGAATCGAAATTCTTGGAACTAATAGTGTAATTGTATATTCATATTTTATTTATTTTTTATTATTATTATTTTGAACATGTTTTTTTTAAGTAATAAAAATTTGATAACATTAAAAATAAAAAATTAAGTAAATAAATAAATAAATAAAAATATGAATCTAAACTTTTTGGATCAATAATGTAGTTGTATGAGACTAAATATGCAAGGCTGAAGTTTTATGGGACCAAATTTGCAAAGAAATAATAATTAAATAAATAATAATAATAATAAATAATAAGTAAATAAATAAATAAAATATGAATCTAAATTCTTGTAACCAGTAGTGCAATTATATATTCATATTTTATTTTATTTTATTTATTATTATTATTATTATTTATTGAACATGTTTTTTTTCAATTGGTAATATTAAAATAAATAAATAAATAAATAAATAAATAAAATAAAATATGAATATAAATTTTTGGGATCAATAATGCAGGTGTATAGGATTAAATATGCAAGGGTGAAGTCTTATTGGATCAAAGTCTTATTTTTTTTATTTTTAATGTTATCAAATTTTTATTACTGTAAAAAAAGACATCTTCAAAATAATAATAATAATAATAATAATAAAATAAATAAAATATGAATATACAATTATACTATTGGTTCCAAGAATTTGGATTCATATTTTATTTTATTTATTTTGTTTAATTATTTTTTTTTTTTACTAATGTTACTAAATTTTTATTACTTCCAAAAAAAGAAATGTTCAAAATAATAATAATAATAATAATAAAATAAATAAATAAGCATAAAGTAAAATATGAATTTAAATTATTGGGACCATTAGTGCAACTGTATGTGAGTAAATATATAATGTTAAAGTTCTATGGACCAAGTGTGTAAAGAAAAAATCGTTTGGGACTAAAAGAGAAAGTATTGGGACCATTATGAAGAGGAAGTGTGTCATGTGGAACCAAAAGTGATAAAGTGTGTCTTGATCAAATTTCAATATACTTTTTGGTGGTTATCCAAACTCGCGAGTATTAATAAATGATTTTGGAATGTATTGTAATAAAATTTTCAACGGGACGAGTACGAGTAACAATAGAAGGATATGAGAAAAATATATATCATGCAAAATGCTATAAAAATATACACATTTGGTCATTAAGAAATATAAAATAGAGTTCTACAGACTAAAGTACTTACAAATAATAATACTGGAGAATATATATACGTTTGGTCATTAGGAAACATAAAATAGAGCTCTACATACTAAAGTACTTAGAAATTATAATACTGGAGAACATGTTTTGTAAAAGTAGGGATTACAACATACCCTTCTACCCAAATTTTATTAGAATGGGTACAGATAGTTTTAAGGAAGTATGAGATGGATACTAGTAATTCAAAAAAATCCTATTAGAATTGGGAAGAGTGCAAGTATATATGTTTAGAGTACTCGCGTGTATCCATTTATACATAAATTATGCAAAATTATATATATATATATATATATATATATATATATATATATATATATATATATATATATATATATATATATATATACGAGTACATATTCCCGCGTAATACGCGGATGAATTATTATAACCAATCAAAAAAATATAATTAAAGATGATATTTAATTTATAGATATACATAATTTAAATATATACATGAATAATAATAATAATGATAATAAGAAAAATAAAAATAAAAGTTGTATTGCTAACCAATCAAAAAAATATGATTAAATATTGTATTTAATTGGAAGATATACATGAATAATAATAATAACAATAATAATAATAATAATAGTAATAATAATAAATAATGATAAGACTATTGCAGCCATGATAATAGCTGGATTTACTGGCCAACTTAAAGGTTGGTGAGATAATTACTTAAATCCACATGATAGGGATAATATTCTAAATGCTACAAAGCAAGAAGATAATAAAATCATTGAAACTGCTGTATATACATTAGCAGTAAATGTAATTGAACATTTTACAGGAAGATTTAGTGATAATAGTGATACTATTAGAACTTTATTACAGAATCTACGATGTAGAACACTGTCTGACTTTAGGTGGTATAAAGATACTTTCCTAAGCAGAGTTATGGAATTACCAGAGTGTAATAATACTCATTGGAAATCTAAATTTGTTGATGGATTACCAAGCTTATTTGCTGAAAGAATAAGAAAAACAATAAAAGGTAATAATATTACCATTCCGTATGAAAAATTCACATATGGAGCTCTAATAGACACTTGTATTCAAGAAGGATTGGCTTTATGTAATGAAATAAAGTTAAATCAACAATTAAAAAGACAAAGTTTCTTAGAAAAGAAACAATTGGGAGAATTTTGTCAACAATTTGGACTGGATAATCCTTCATCCAGTAAAAGTAAAAAAGAAAAGATTTATAAATCTAAACATAGGAGACATTCTCCTAAATATATTGAAAGAAAAAAGAAAAGAAGGGAAGATAATTTCCAAAAGAAAAATGAATTCCAAAAGAAAGCATATATGAAAAGATTCAATAAGAATCAAAAAAGATATTGTACAATATGTAAAAGAAAAGGTCATACCAATGAATTTTGTTGGACAAAGAAAAGAATTTCTAATTTAGAAATTCCTGATGATATAAAAAATATAATAATACAATCTTTAATAGAAAAATCTGAATCGGAGAAATCAGAATCAGAATCAGAAATTTCTATTACTTCTGAATCAGAAGAAGAAATTATAAGGAATTTAGATAATGAAGAATTCTCTGAATCAGAGGAATGTGAACCTTGTAAAGAAGGATTAATATGTCCTAAAGAAATAAATAATATTGATCATAATCAATCTGAATTTTATAAAATTATGTCTCAATTCTCTAATATGAGTATTAATGTTTTGGATTCTCAAAATATTTTTGAGTTATTAAAATTAATAAAAGATCCTTTATTAAGGACAAAAATAATTGATGAATTGGGAAATGGAGAGAATGCTTCTACATCTACTTCTAATAAAGAAGAAGAAAAAATAAACAATATTCTTAATAAGAATAAATCTTATAATATGTCAGAGGTTATGAACCAATTAAAAATTAAACATCAAAGTCAAAGAGATATATCTCTACCAGATATTTATAAAGAGATTAATAATCTGAAAGAAGAAATAAAATTCTTGAAAAATGAAAATTTTATTCAAGAATCTAGAATATCTAGATTAGAGAATGATATTAAAGGTAAAAATATTATTCAACCAAATATTCAGAATAATTTACCAATAATAGAAAAGGATAATTTTCTATCTACAATTGAGACAGTTATATCTCAAAAATGGTATATAAAAATATCATTGTTAATTGATAATCATTATACAAAATCATTTATTGCTCTTGTTGATAGTGGAGCAGATTTAAATGTTATTCAGGAAGGATTAATTCCTACTAGATATTTTCATAAAACAAGTCATACTTTATGGCATGCTGGGGGTGATAAACTTCAGATAGAATATAAGATTCCTAAAGCTTATGTATGCATTAATAATAAATGCATTTCGCAAAGTTTTATACTTGCAAAAAATATTTCTAACCAAATTATACTTGGTACACCATTTTTAAATAATATTTATCCCATAAAAAATATTGATAATAAAGGGATTATTGGTACTTTCCAAGGTAATAATATTTTCCTTGAATTTATAGTCGAACCAATTACTAAAAAATTACATAGTCTTTATGATAATATTAAGGCTAAGCAAAATCAAATAGGATTTTTGAAACAAGAGATTAATATTGTTACTATAAATGAACAATTAAAAAATCCTAAATTACAGGATAAGATTGGTATTCTGAAGAATGAATTTTCATTAGAAATATGTAATGACCATCCTAATGCTTTTTGGGATAGAAAAAAACATATTATATTTCTTCCATATGAAGAAGATTTTGATGAAAAGAATATTCCGACAAAGGCTAGACCTTGTCAAATGAATTCAGAATATTTAGAATTATGTAAAAAAGAAATAGAATCTTTATTACAGAAGGGACTAATAAGTCATTCTCAATCACCGTGGTCATGTACTGCATTTTATGTTAATAAACATTCTGAGATAGAAAGAGGTGTCCCAAGATTGGTAATAAATTATAAACCTCTTAATAAAGTTTTAAAATGGATTAGACATCCAATCCCTAATAAAAAGGATTTATTAGATAGACTTTATGATGGTCTAATATTTTCAAAATTTGATTTGAAGTCAGGATATTGGCAAATTCAAATTAATAAATCTGATAGATATAAAACAGCATTTAATGTTCCAATTGGACATTATGAATGGAATGTAATGCCGTTTGGACTTAAAAATGCTCCTTCTGAATTTCAGAAGATAATGAATGATATATTTACTCCTTATAGTGAGTTCATAATTGTTTATATTGATGATATTTTGATTTATTCAAAGACAATAGAAATGCATTTTAAGCATTTACATATTTTTAAATCTTTGATTAAACAAAATGGTCTAGTAATATCTAAACCAAAAATGGATTTATTTCAAACTAGAATAAAATTTCTAGGACATTTTATTGAAAAAGGAAATATAATTCCTATTAATAGAAGTATAGATTTTGCTGAGAAATTTCCAGATATTATAACTGATAAAACTCAGTTACAAAGATTTTTAGGGAGTCTTAATTACATTGCTCCTTATTATCATAATTTAGTAAAAGATACAGCTATCTTATATGATAGACTAAAAAAGAATCCTAAACCTTGGACTGATAGTCATACTAATTCAGTTAAGAAAATCAAGGATAATGTTAAAACATTACCATGCTTAATGATTAGCAATCCCAATTGGGAAAAATTTATAGAAACCGATGCTTCTGATATAGGATTTGGGGGAATTCTTACCCAGAAAAATCCAGATAATAAACAAATGCATTTAATTAGATTCCATTCTGGAAAATGGAATAATGCTCAAAAGAATTATGCTACAGTTGCTAAAGAAATTCTTGCAATTGTAAAATGTGTTTTAAAATTTCAAGATGATTTATATAATCAGAAATTTACTATTGTTACTGATTGTAGTGCAATTTATGTTTAATAAAGATTTTAAACATGATGTTTCTAAGCAAATGTTTGCTAGATGGCAGGCTCATTTAGCCCCTTTTGATTTTAACATTATTTATAAAAAAGGTGAAGAAAATAATCTTCCAGATTTTCTAACCCGTGAATATTTCAATTGCAGGAATGAAACGGGGTAGTGGATCTTCCTCTCCATGGAGGGGAAGAGGTGGAAGGAGTTGGGGTTATACCCCTAACACTCCTGATAAAAGAGATAAAGGAAAGACCCCTGAGATAATAGCTCAGCAGGGGAAAAGGAAGCTTGTGAACAAAAATTTGTCACAAGAATTTGAAGATATGGATACTGAAAGGAGTGATACTCCTAGTAAATCTACTTTTGCTAATATAGTAGCAAATATTGAATATAATGAAAAATATTTTAGAAAAAATCATGAAGAAATAATCTTCAAATTAGAAGACAGGGATTTAAAATGGAGTGAAGATCCATGGTTTCTAATGAATAGATATTTGGACAATGGTTCAAATGAGATGAGAACTTATAAATCTCGATCTTATTATGAACAAATACTTATTCAGAGTGGAAGTTGTGATTTTAAACATTTCACTTCTGGAGGAAATAATGAGATTTATAATTTCTCCAAGGTTTTGATAAAAAAGATCATATCTTTAGAAGAATGGGGAATTTCACCCCTAAGAGAAAAATCAATTCAGAATGAAAATACAAAAGCAGTCTTCAAATATAATTATTGGGACTATTGTGATGCTTTTGAAAAATTTTTAAACTATGAAAATGATAAGAGACATCATACATGGTTTATTAAAATTTGTTCTAAAGTTTATAACTCCGAAATACCAAATTGGTTTATCCATTGGTGTTATTGTTTTGGTCCTGTACCAGAAATTTTACCAGGAGATATGAAAGAAAGTTTTATAAAATGGGTGGATGTATCTCCTAAAATGATAGAAAGACAAAATTCTAAAATTGTAATAGAAGGGATAGCTTCTTGTTACTTTTTTATTGAATTCTCAGTTCCATGGATATTAAAATGGAAACCTGAATATGGTTATACCAAAACAGGAATTCCCTGTTTGTACAGAACTTATCATGTAAAGTTTTGGGAAAAATTGCTGGAAATTGATCCTCAAACTGGAAAAATGAATGGTGATGAAACATTTTCTCTAATAGAGAAACAAGTTTGTGCATATGAAGAGCAATTAGAAAATGCTCAATCATCATCGCCTTTTGATTATATCATTAATAAGGCAAAAATGAGATCGGAAAATTTGACTCCTGAGCAGATGATAGCTGCATATATCAAAGAAATGAAAAAGAGTCTGATATCTCAATTTAAAAAAGATAAAGAGGACTCTATAGCATCTGAAGAAATGCAGGATGCCCAAGATCCTAATGAGGATATTAATGAAGTCAGTATAGATGATATATTTGACTCATTAAATGATACCTTGATTGATAAATTTGCATCAGGGAAAGAAGGATCTTCTTCTTCAAAGAAATCAGGAGGAAAATAGGTTCAAATCATAATGACGTCATTGATTACGTCACTAACAGGTCTCAATCAAGATGACGTCACTGCTTACGTCATGAATAGTAAAGCAGCCAGACAAGACACTGTTCATAAACAGTGAAAGCAGCAGGACAGGTCACTGTTCATCAACAGTAGAATACTGTTCACCTTTTGACTTTTTACAGGAATATTACTGTACAAGCCGAAAATTTTGGCTTTTACTGTTCATTCACGCGTTTTCTACTGTAGGAACGCGTTTTCGTTTTGTATAAATAGGTTGATAGTTTTCATTTGTAAGTATCGATCAGAGGAACTCCCCCTTCTCTCTCTGATTAGCTTTGTAAGCTCATGTGCTGAGCATCCCCCTCTTTTGTAATATATAAAGTTTGTATAAATAAAAGAATTCTACTTGCAGATTATTGTAAGTATTATTAGTCTTTATTTAAATTTTGTATTTAATTTTATTTAATCATGTTCATGTTTAGTCTAATAGGCTAAACTATATATGTGTTGATCCATGACTATCTGTAATGTTAACATGGTAATAATATGATTTATGATTAGAAAAAACTGATATTATTCTAAAGGTATGATTACTTGTATTAACTGGCCTTATTTTATAATTACTGCTTAAATATGTTTTTCCTGTTTGTCCAGTTTAGCCGATTGATAGGCGTTTTAGGACGTTTTTGGAGATTGTTATTTAAGTATGATTAGTTTAATAAGATGCCGGTTAGTTTCTTAATCTATAAAATCCTTATTAGAATTAATGTCAGTCGATCCTGTCATAGAGTAAGTTCTATTATAATAGACCTACTCCAATGGATGTACTACATGAAGAATACACTGATACTATTGATATTAGTTATTCTGGTAATAAGATTTATGAGTGGAATATTGATGGATATTCTAATAAACAGATTTATAATTCTGTGAACAGTATTATAAATCTGTTTATTAGAATATCCATCAATATTCCACTCATAAATCTTATTACCAGAATAACTAATATCAATAGTATCAGTGTATTCTTCATGTAGTACATCCATTGGAGTAGGTCTATTATAATAGAACTTACTTTGTATAGGTTTATCAGCCCATTTACTATTAAGTTTATTAATCTGATCTTGCAAAACCTCTTTATAATCTGGGTTTTCTATAAAATCATTATCTAACTCTTTATCTAGAGTTCTTATACTAAGTTTATCAAACTTTTCTTCAAGATATTTTTCTAACTCATATAATGGTTGAGTTTTAAAATTAGAAATTATTGGAGGAGGTTGAAAACTAGGAAATATTTCCTTTTTTATAGGAACATTAGATACTTCTGATGTAGAAGCTTTTTCCTTATTTTCAACAATTTCTTTTCCCTTATCAAGAGATTTTTTATTAATTGTAGTAATAATCAAATCCAATTTATCATGTATAGATTGAATTTGTTCACCCATTATTACTAAAGATAAATTAGTATAATTTTGGTTTTTAAACATATTATTAATATGTTTACATGTAACCTGAAGTGTATCATCTTCAATTAACTTAGCAAATGCTAAGAAATTTAAATCATTAATTTTAAATGATTGTTGTGGGGGATATTTTCCTGAAACCACTGAACCATTTTGCAAAGTATAATTTCTTTCCAGAATAAGAATATAATTCTTAACATATGTTTCTATAAACCATGCTGCAAATGGTATTATCATATTTTTTTCTTTACAAGTTTTATAAAACTCATCTTGAAATTTACTAATTTCATTATTAGTAAAATTATCAAAAAACCAATCTCTGAAAGGCGTATAACCTTCACCTTTAAATTCTTCAGAAATAATTTTTCTGGCTTTAGAACCAGGACTGAAATCTATTATTTCTTCAAAATCCATTAATTATATCGAATAATTCATTTCCGACATTGTCGGTTCCATTCTATTTGTTTCTTTGACAATATTATTTTTATTTATATATAATTTCTTTATTTCAGGATTTAATCCTGTTACAGATTCTATCTCATCTGAAGATATTTCTTCTTTTTCTTGATATGTAAAAGCTCTATTTTCTCTTATTTGAGAAGTAGAAGCTCTAGGGGTTTCAACCCTGTAATCAATTGGAGAAATATAATTTCTCATTGAAATACTTTTCTGAATCTTATTTGATTCAAATTGTATATTAACAGATCCTTCTGAGTAGTGGAGCAGATTTAAATGTTATTCAGGAAGGATTAATTCCTACTAGATATTTTCATAAAACAAGTCATACTTTATGGCATGCTGGGGGTGATAAACTTCAGATAGAATATAAGATTCCTAAAGCTTATGTATGCATTAATAATAAATGCATTTCGCAAAGTTTTATACTTGCAAAAAATATTTCTAACCAAATTATACTTGGTACACCATTTTTAAATAATATTTATCCCATAAAAAATATTGATAATAAAGGGATTATTGGTACTTTCCAAGGTAATAATATTTTCCTTGAATTTATAGTCGAACCAATTACTAAAAAATTACATAGTCTTTATGATAATATTAAGGCTAAGCAAAATCAAATAGGATTTTTGAAACAAGAGATTAATATTGTTACTATAAATGAACAATTAAAAAATCCTAAATTACAGGATAAGATTGGTATTCTGAAGAATGAATTTTCATTAGAAATATGTAATGACCATCCTAATGCTTTTTGGGATAGAAAAAAACATATTATATTTCTTCCATATGAAGAAGATTTTGATGAAAAGAAAATTCCGACAAAGGCTAGACCTTGTCAAATGAATTCAGAATATTTAGAATTATGTAAAAAAGAAATAGAATCTTTATTACAGAAGGGACTAATAAGTCATTCTCAATCACCGTGGTCATGTACTGCATTTTATGTTAATAAACATTCTGAGATAGAAAGAGGTGTCCCAAGATTGGTAATAAATTATAAACCTCTTAATAAAGTTTTAAAATGGATTAGACATCCAATCCCTAATAAAAAGGATTTATTAGATAGACTTTATGATGGTCTAATATTTTCAAAATTTGATTTGAAGTCAGGATATTGGCAAATTCAAATTAATAAATCTGATAGATATAAAACAGCATTTAATGTTCCAATTGGACATTATGAATGGAATGTAATGCCGTTTGGACTTAAAAATGCTCCTTCTGAATTTCAGAAGATAATGAATGATATATTTACTCCTTATAGTGAGTTCATAATTGTTTATATTGATGATATTTTGATTTATTCAAAGACAATAGAAATGCATTTTAAGCATTTACATATTTTTAAATCTTTGATTAAACAAAATGGTCTAGTAATATCTAAACCAAAAATGGATTTATTTTAAACTAGAATAAAATTTCTAGGACATTTTATTGAAAAAGGAAATATAATTCCTATTAATAGAAGTATAGATTTTGCTGAGAAATTTCCAGACATGATTTAAAGATATACATGAATAATAATAATAATAATAATAATAAATAAAAAGTAGAAAGATTATATATGTAATATTAAAATAAAAAAATAAAAAATATACGATAGTTAACCACGTCGCGATACCTCATACTTTTAAAAAGTTATTTATTGCACCGTATTCGTAATTAGTATATATATATATATATATATATTATAATCTATATATTTTATACAGTTGATTAATATTTATAAGTTTTATTTAATTATTTTTTTATAATTATTTCAATATAATTGAGTTTATATTATATTTAATAAATAATACTCCCTTCCTCCCAAAAAAAGCTTCTTTTTCCTAATTGTGAGTCTGGTGTAAACCCGGTTTAATTGTGCAATGATCGTTGCTATTTTCACCTAAATTTTAGTATCTTTTTATGTGTTATTTTTGTATTATTTGTCTGTTTTGTGTAGTATTTGGTGATGTTTATTATTCATTTAGATATTTTGCGTGATGATAAATAAATCTATGAAAATAAGCTTAAATGTACGTGAAACATGTAAAAAATAAAGCAAAATAGAGTCGGAAGCCTAAACGGGAGAAAACAGGCAACATGTGCAAGAACTCAACACGTTTTAGAAGCTCTAGTCAAGCTCATGCCGTGTGACTGTGTCGAGTCTCGACAGTTGACCATCGAATGTCGACTCTACATATCAGAAATGTGAACTCGGCCTTCCCTTTTCATCGAGCTTCGGAGCTCGAGTCAAGCTCCGTCATGCAATCGAAACTGTCGAGAAAAGAGCACCAACTCGAGTCGAGCTCTCGAGTCGAGTTCGGCCCGCAACTGAATTTTTAATCAGCGCCGATTCTAGAATATTCCAAGCCACCTATAAATACATCATTTGCGTTATTTTTATAGGAGGAATCTTTCTGAAGGGTTAACATACATTCTACACCTAAAATCACACAAATTTTCTCTCCATCCCATTCTACCTCATTTTCGTCTGTTCTACCATAATTTTTCATTGATTTTCCACGCATCCATCCATAATCACACCATCAATCCCCAATCTAACAAGAATTTATACATATAAAAAAATCTGAAAATATAATATATATATATATATATATATATTCATATAATTCCATGATTCTAGATTGAATATTGATTACTGATGAAATATTAGCTAAGATCATGAGTTTATGCAGTTCTGTCTCATGGTTAAACAAAAAGTCTAAATTTATTCATATTTTTAACTAATATAATAAGTTTAATTAAAAAATACTTTAATTAGTAATAAATTTTCTATTTAAATATTTATCATATAGTTGATATGGGTATCAAATTAAAGACCTTGAAAAGACGAATAATTTGATATAATTTTTATTAATAATAGAGAGGTAAAAAGGGAAGTATAAATGTTTGAATATTTTCATAAAAAAGTAAATTTGTTATTAAGATAAAACTATAAAAAAAAATACTCATTCCGTCCCGCTACAAGAGTTACATTTTACAAATTAAGGTGTCTCGCTACAAAATTACGTTTCCTTTTTTTAGTAAATAGAACACACATAAATCAATCATTTTATTTTCATGGGGCCCACACACAACACTAATACAACTACGTCCACTATACATTAAATTATTATTATATCTTTCGACCTACTACACATTAAAATACTATATTTCTTAATGTTCATGCAAACAGTAAACATAACTCTTTTTTTATGGGATGGAGGGAGTATATGATTGGGTGGTAATTAATGAGGAGAGATGACATGTGCTTTAATTATTTTATATTAATACTGGTTAATTAGGTAACAAGTAGAGGAGAGAGGAGGGATTTGATAATCTAATGGTCCACAATTAAAGATAATTAATCTAACGGATGAAAATGACCCAGGTTATCTATAAGCATGTGTCAGCTAAGTAATCCCCGTAAATATTTGCTAAGAATTTGATCGTCGCTATTTTCACTTACATTTTAGTGTCTTCATTTGTGGATTTTTTGTATGTTTTATCCGATTTGTGTACCTTTTGGTGGTGTTTTATGGTAATGAGGAGAAGTGTGATAAATTGATAAATGTGTAGAAATGAGCTTAAATGTATGTAAAACAAGTAAAAATGAAGCAAAATGGAGCCGGGAGCCAAAATAGAGAAGGTGGATAGAAATTGACCACACACGAGTCGAGCTCAGAGCTCGAGTCGAGCTTGTTCTAGAGCTCGAGCCGTGTGTTAAACACGAGCATGTACACGAGGTCGTGTGCCAACGTCAGAAGCTACTGCTCAACCATGCCTTAGCCGAGTCCAAAACACGACTCGAGCTCAGTGTCAGCATTCGACTCGTATGCCAAGCTCGGGCCTATAAGCGAGGCCATGTGCCAACATCAGAAATACCTGCTCGACCATGCCAAGGTAGAATGCTGAACACGAGTCGAGCTCGGACAGCACACAGAGCTGCTGAGAAACATGTCTCGACTCGAGTCGAGCTCATATAGAAGTCAGATTTAAGTGGAGCACGTGTTATAGAAGCTTTCAGGGGGTAAAATGCCTCATTTGAGCGTGAATTAAGGGAGAGAGATCATTTAGAGCAGTTACAAGATCAAAACACAAAATTTCACACCACTTTTATATACACTCTCTCTCCATCATCAATATTCCATCAAAATCACTCCATCTCACCATCTAAATTCATATATCAATCTATAGATCATCTACCCATACCATCCTTGAGAAGAGTTGAGGCATAGAAGAGTGGAATGCAATTGAAGGAAGGATATCAACCTATATCCAAAAGGGAAGAGATTCAACCTTTAAATTGTAATTTATTTGATTTGATTGCAACAATGGATTCATATTAACATTGTAATGATTGTATGATGAAGTTTGTTGGCTAGTCCTCTTGTGAGGCTAGCCACATGATGGATTGAGGATATTATAGACTAGTAAGTTTTTAATAGCTTAATTGATTTGATATTGGATTTTCTCTTATGATTTATGATCCTTGATTTATATTATCAATTATGTGGTTAAATTCTCTATGCATTATGTTAGGATGGCCATTCCAATGTTGTGTGTAGGGCTTTAATTGAATCAATTGGTAATTTGATCATGTATATAGTGATAAGAGAGGTAAGCCATACCCTTCTAATACTTAGAACATTGGTAGGTGTATATTTAAGTGATTAAGTGAGAAGAACCCAACTTAAAATCACAGTACCTTCATGGGAATTGATAGTAAGATACAATCTTAGGAGATTTAAACTTGTAAAAGGGTTGAGAACCTAATTGCATTGGCCATAGGGATTAGGGGTACATAAGTGATTGCTTCTAGTCCATTATCAATGATATTTGCCATTAGAATTTTGCATGTCCAGGTTGTTTCCTTAGTTTTGATTGTGGTTAAGTCTTGCTTCTAATTAAGATCTACTACACTCATTCTATTTCATCTTGTTACATGATTGTTACTTGATAATCTAGTTGTTAATTGATTTTACTAGTTAATTTTTTAACTTAATTAATAGTTATAAACTCAAAACCCAAATTCGATCACTCTTATAAAGCATGATTAAAAATGAATGCGAATACACTCTTGATTTCACTTCTCCTAGGGATTGATAATTACACTTGGTCACTTACGTGATATACACGATAGAGTATGCTTTCCCTAAATCATGTGATACAAAAAATAAGATAAAGTTCAGAATTATTTCTTTATGCAGAAATCAAGTTCGTCACTTAAAATTACGATGTATAAATGGATTGAGATCCAAAATATTTATTAATTGATATTTTAATAGATTCTGTAATTATAATTATTTTTGCAACTGTATATTTTGAAGACAGTGCCTAACAACCATTTTATACTTTTGTCGTATGCTTAGGAAAATTAGTTTAGGAAAGTGCAAAATTTAAGGAAATTAAATTCAGCAATGAGGAGCAATATACTTATATTTGTTGGATTTGTCGAAATAAAGTAAGGATTATATTGAATGAGAGATAAAAAGGAAGTATTCCTTAATGCTATTTAAGGAGGCATTTGGTTTTGATATCAGACGCACCAATCAAATACATTTTAATATTTGTATTTGATAATATCTTTATCCTTTGTCTCATTTGTCCCCTTTCTTATTTTCATTTATCTTTAATAATATTACGTAGTTTGGATTCTTCTGAAATTCCTTTCTTATATTCTCTATTTTAAAGTTGGGAGAAAAGGTGGGAATTAGTCAAAGATTTGTAATAGTGTGGTAGCATTGGGTCTGGGAAGAGAAACTTTTGTGTGATTTTCATATAGTAGTATTTTTCTCAATCCATGATTTTTTCTCTGGTTTGGAGTTTTCACATAAAATTCTTGTGTTGTTTTTATTCTTTTTTTTCGCAGTAATATTTTATTTTCCCTAAGAATGAATGATTTTTTCCAACAAAGTGGTATCAGAGCCCGGTTCGGGCACTTATAAAAATTCTTAGTATGTTCTGTGGTTGCAGCGTAGTATAATTTTACTCATCAAAAAATACTTTTTAAGATACGATTATTCATTAGGCTAGGGTACGTAAACAAAATATGTCTTCAATGAAGTTTGATGTTGAGAAATTTGATAGAAGAATTAATTTTGGGTTGTATCAAGTACAAGTGAAGGATGTGCTGATACAATTTGGGTTACACAAGACTTTGAAAGGAAAGTCAGGTACAACTGATGGCACCGGAAAGTTAGATTCAACTGATGGCACAGGAAGTTCCAGCAAAGACTCTAGATAGAGTGATGAAGATTGGGAGGATCTGGATTTGCAGGTTGCAAGCATATAGGGCTTATTTTTTGCTAAGAATGTCCTTGCTAATGTGCATGGAATTTCAAACGCTAAGGGCGCACTTCAATGAAAAATTTAGTAATGTTAGCAAGTGGCAAATGAGGAAGAAAGAAGGACTCCATGAATGTAGTTTGCTGGAAGTAAAGAGAACTTGGGCATACAAAGCGTAATTGTTCACGTGGAGGTGGAGGTGATTGAGGTGGAGTTTGTACAGCAAATAATTCCGAGTCTAAAGCTAATGTTGTGGAGGATTTTCTCTAAGGAGAAAATGAACATCTTTATGATATGTCCAGTTATCACGGAAAAGGGGTATAAATAATATTAGTTGGGCCTCAAGTTTGCACACATTGACTTGGCATGAATGTGTTTGGTGGAAAAGTATATCGATGGCTGATAAACTTCCAGAGAGGCCAAGAGCTTGAAGTTGCACCATAAAATTTCTACATGTATTTTCGATATGTGCCGCAGAAAATTCTTAGAATGGATTATTCTTAGTGGTTTACTCATATGGTGGAGTAGGTTGATTATCGTGAGATTGAGAATTGATTGTCGGTAAAGACAATGGGTCATATTTTATTTTGTCAAGGTAGAGATTGTTGGATCTGTCAAAATAAAATAAGGGATTATTCTTATCCCATATTGGATGAGAGATAAAAAGGAAGTATTCCTTAATGCTATTTAAGGAGGCGTTTTGATATCAGACGCACTAATTGGATACACTTTAATCTTTGTATTTGATTATTTTGAAATTACTTTCTTGTATTCTCTATTTGAGAGTTGGGATAAAATGTGGGAACTAGTCCAAGATTTATAATAATATAGTAGTATTGGATCTGTGGGTCTGGGAGAGAAGTATGTGTGATTATAAAAGTTTCATATAGTAGTATTTTTCTCGATCTGTGGTTTTTTCTTTTTTCTCGGTAATATTTTATTTTTCCATAAGATTGAATGGTTTTTCTCAACAATATTCACGAACGGCAAAATTGTCCAATAATGGAATGTGAAGTTAATATTTTCTCCTTTTTATGTTTAATAAGAGTTATTAAGTAAACATGGTACATTTAATAAAAATGGGATACGATTAGCCGTACCCATTTAATATATCTATCAACCCTAGTATGTGAAATTTTGTTTTTGTTCAGTAGACGTGGATTGATTTTCAAACCTTTGTTCTACCAATTGATCGAGCATTGAATAAAATTCCTTCCATTATCGGTCTATCAAATAGCAAAATTTCAATCAATATTGGTCAAACATTTGTGTTCTTTAGTAAGACTATTTTAGTCTTTAACAATATTGATATTTTTGTAAATATATTATAGTGTGTATTTAATAAAATCTTGGGTGTGTGTATTCTTTTAGTAAAACTATTTTAGTCTTTTAACATTATTGATATTTTGTAAATAGGGTGTATTTGATAAAATCTTGAATGTGAATATCCTGACTGTTGGATTGTATACTAAAATCCAAACTTTAGTATGAACAATATTTTAACAATATTTGAAATGAGAATCATTGATAAATGATTGCATTTTATAATTTATTTATATGTCGATGCAATAGTCCACTTACTTTATACTGTAGATAATATGGTGTGTGGCGTCGCACAGAAGATCATATTGTCGGCTCCTTATAAAGTATAAACAGATGCTCACAATCAAGATAGATGGGGACAATCTATCGAGATGATTGTAGTGTGATTTGATATTAGTTTGTCTTGACTATAAAATCACATTAGTGCACTTTGTGTGTATTGAGCAGGACCGTGTGAGATCGTTCAACTTATACTAACTATATAGGAGAACTTGATCTCAGTTATTATGGATGTTCATGCTCTTAATCCCTATACAATAATCTCGATACGTAAGCCAATATGTATTTCTTTGATTCATCAATGGGTGTGATTTAAATATTAAATCAACAAACTCGGTGAGTTGAAAAATAGTGCTGTCTCTATGGTGTGCTGTTGATTATAGAAGGAATCCGTGTCCTATCAAATAGACTGATGATGTCCCCTTGAGGAGCTCATAAGGATTATCATGTAAACCATGCAGGTGGATTTATTCTGGCATGTTAACAAGGTTGAGTGGTACTACTCTCGGATGAGATATTAATTAATGGAGTTGTCATTAACTTAATTAATTTATATATCTTAAACGCGGGGAGACTAACGAGCTCATAATAAGAAGGAGCCCATAACGTAATTTGGGATTAGAGCGGCAGTGCAGTAATAATATTTTAGTGGTCTATATTATTATTATTGGAGTTAAGTATAAGTTTTAGGCTAAACTTGGATACTTAAGCCTAATGGAGGCTCGACTCTAATTTCTCCTCCCGGTCCCTGTTGTAGCCCATATATAAGTCATCTCAATTGTCCAGAAACCCTATTCTCTGCGCCTAAACACGTGAGATACAGGGAGAGAAAGCAGATTGAGAGGATCTTGAAGATCGTCTCCCACACGACGTCAAGATTGGATTTGAGAATACAGTAGAAGATCAAGAGGTTGTTTTCTGCAGTTGTTCTTCCTCAACATACCCTGGTGAAAGGTAATACGATTTTGTACTCTTGCTTCCGCTGATATAGAATTGTCTGAAACTCTAAAGGTTCACGTTAACTAAATGATCGAACGCCAACACCAACATCTTATTTTCACGTTGGCAATGATATTATGCCAAAAAAGGGTATTATACAATTTCTTTTTAAATGTTTGGATTTATTATTATCCAATTAGTAGCAAATTGCATTCTCTCTTTTTATGCCTGAACAAAAAAAGAATCAATTTATAAAAATATTAATGCGATAACTTGATTTAACCAATTTTCAATTTTAATTTTAATAATTATTAATGTAGTTTTTTTAAAAAAATATATTTAATTCAGTTAATAAGAATATTACTTTTTCTAAATATAAAAGACAAAGTCTCTTGTGAGACAGGTTGACCCGTTATTAAGGTATGTTTGTTATATATGTAAAGTATGTTAATTTGTAGCTAAAATATGTTTTTTTTTAATTATGATGAATAATGAATTAAAGTATGTTTTTAAAGTATTATAGTATGATGATTAATTACAAACATACTTTAAGTACTAATAAACATACTTTATCTGTAGAATAAGTATACTTTAACAACGGGTCGACCCGTCTCATAATCCGTCTTACTTAAACCCGTCTCACAAGAGAGTATCTCGAGCTACTCTCTTGACGGGTCGATCTATTATTAAAATATTGTTATTATATAAATAAAGTGTGTTTATTGGTAGTTAAAGTTTTGTATTAAATCATACTCACACTAAAAGCATACTTTAATTAATTATTATTCATCATACTTAAGAAAAATATACTTTAACTAATAATAAGCATACTTTACCTATATAACAGTGATACTTTAATAATGAGTCGAGCCTTCTTACATATTTGCCATCTCACAAGAGACTTTGTAATTATAAAAAGTATTCATTTATCATATCCTCCTTTTTTTAAGACAAGGAACAAGAACAATTCATATCTTAGGGAGTTAGTTTCTTGTGTCCCTGGTGCATGAGGTGAACAAGAGTATAATATTTTATTTTAAAGGGTATATACTTTAATCAATAAATGTACAAATTTTTCATTAAAAAGATTAGCTGAAATATGAATAGAATAAATATTTGAGTAAAAAAATTAGGTTTTTTTTCTTTAAATAAAGGGTATAGGTTCTAATTATAATATTTATTAATAAAAGGTACAACTTTCGAAAAGCGTGGAATTTGAGAGCATAGTGTCCCCGAGGACATGCAAGTTTTAGTCTATTTTATGAGTGACACTCGTTATTGGAGAACAATTCATTAAAAGAAAATACTATTTTCTTACCCTATTACATGAAGGTAGATCTTGCGTAAAATCATTTCACATTCGACCATTCTACACTTTTAAAAAACATTATTAGTTTCGCTATAAAACACTATCACTTTTATTATAAAATTTTATTACTTTTTATTTGTGCTATAAATTGTTCATGAAATAACATTATCACTTTGTATTGATTGATCATCACTATTTATTATAAAAGTTATCACTTTTTATTCACGTCGCACAATTTGGAGGGCATACATGAATCAATGATCACTCTTATTTGTAATTACGGGAATATGATCATCTTAATAAAATTTTACAATGAGATCAATAATTTACATATGCATCATAGAACGTCTATATACCTATGCAACATAGAACGATAGGACTATATATACATCATGTATTTAATGATTTATGAATGTTCAAAACTCACTGGTTCATACAATATCATCAGCACTCCATAATAATGTAATAACCTAATAACCACCGTCAATTATGACACGACATCCATCTACAGTACGTAATACAAATAAATAGTAGCGGCGGAGATGGCCTCAAATGCGCATAAGCTCTCCTATCAGAGTCTGAAACACAAGCTATCACATTGCATCTCTTTTGACCATTTTATATCCTTTACACCATTAATTGTTAATTTTGCAACTGCAAAAGAAACTTCCAAAATTATAAGAATATACATCACACACGTATATAACCAAAATTATAAGAATATTCACAACACGTATATATAAAGACACTACAAGAATATAATAGAGTAAAATCTTGTCTCCCGAGAAACAAAATTTACATACACCCTCTTTATCTATCTATAGGTTAAAAAGATAGTTAAATCCTTGGATTGGCCATTAACCACAAGAATAAGATACCCATGAACCACAAGAGGTAAAATAGGTCGTGAATCATAAAGGTAAGGTACACCAAGAATCACTAGGGTAAGGTACGCAGTTAGTTACAATGATAAAATTAAACTTTACCGTAAAAACTAATACTCTCTCCGTCCCAGGTATTTTTAACCGTTTGTATGGGCACATAAATTAAGAAGTGTTGTTTTTTTAATATATAATGTAAGAAAAAGTAGAGATACATTGGTAATATTAAGAGAAAAAATAAATATAGTTGTTGGGATGATGAATAAAGTATAAAAAAAATAAAGTTGTTGGGATTGATGAATAAAGTTTAAAAAGTAATAAGATGTATAGTGTATTTTTACCATTAATGAAATGAGTAAAAATACGTGGGACACCTCAAAATGGAAAATGGGTAAAAATACGTGGGACGGAGGGAGTATTAAACCCTAAAAGTAAGCATTAAGGCTAGGAATAAAATAGGCATAAATCACTAATGTGTACATACAATAGGGTGCAAAGAATACTTTCCTGGGAGTAAAAGATCATGGGTCGTCCAATATGAAAAAATCACAAAATTGATTCACGGACAACACGTATACTCAAATAATAAGAGGCATGACATGTAGTTATGATAATATTTAATTATTACCTATTAAAAACTTGTCTTGATCTATAATATGAACTAAATGTGTATTTCATGAAACAGAAATATCAGGGAAGGGAATTCTTAACACGCAACTGTTAAAGATTTATGATGCGAGTTAATAGGTTCAGAACTTACACATGAAGGTCAGGCATCTTTTCCCAACTTTCTCCAACAGCAGCAGAAAATCAATCTTGTTCCAGATGATTCCAAATTATCAATTGGTTTCTCCATAAGGAATTAGGAGGAAAGTCTATAAAAGAGGTTGCCAGATCAGGATGCCATCAGAAATCCAAGCATCTTTCATTCCCTCTTTCCACATTCCCCATTTCCATCTCACATTAGCGCAACGGCCCATGCACCTTGACATAAGTTTACTTGTGACATTAGAAACAACATCATGGTGTACCAAGATTGCCATGTTACAGAGGCCACTGCAATAATCCAATAAAATGAAAATGGTGGACAAGGTAACCTCAATGTCATTTACAGTAACATAAGCTGTAATCTCTTTCAATCCTTTCATCTGAAGCCCGGATTCTAAGCCTATGAGACCATGGTATGATTCAAACTCAGACCAAACACCAGATGTCAGAGTAAGAGAGCTGACATTTGGAAAAGAGTAAACCAATAACTCAAGAATGGACTTCGAGCCTCCAACTGGAACTTCCCACCTTGTTGACACAGCAGTGAGATTCTCAACAGTTCGGCCAAAAGGAAAGTTACCAAGTAGATTCTGAAGGCCCGAACATTCAAGATGAAGTTTTGTCAAATGAGAGAAGTCCGCCACTTTAAAGTTGAAAGTGCTTTCAAGAGAGAGATTCAATTCGCACAATAACGGAGTATCAATGAGGAGGAGCTTAGGCTTCACGCACTTAATTGTGATGTTTACGAGATTCGGTGCAATGATAGATATAGATATTGGAGCATTGGACAGTGTCCAACAACATGTTCTGAGGTGAATGAGATGGATCTTGGAGTAGGAAATTTGTCATGAAAAGAAACAAGATTAAACGACATGAAAGGGAGCATCTGGAGTAGGAAACGCATAGAAGTAGCAGAATGTAAAATCCCAAGTGAAAGTAAACGTAAATCGTGGAACTAAATAAGGAATGGAAAGAGTATGGTAATGGAAATGCAATGGCATGGGTTTCATCCCCCCATTAGAGAGGGGAATCACCCATAGTAACATTCTAAATTTCTAACAAACATCCATTCTAACTTTTATTCTCATACCTCTTCTCAAAAGTTTCCAAACAAACACTCCCTAGTACCTCAAGAAACATCAAGAAACTGGAACAGAAATTGAGTAGCTCCAAATCATGCAAAGTTTGACTCTTTACATTAAGAATCGGTGCCTTAAATTAATTTACAAATTTTTTGCTGAAAAAATCCTACATGAAAACCCAAAAGTTGTCTATCACCACCAAATTCAGGGATTAACAGAGAACATTGGTATATTATACCAGAATCAAAGTCATTGATATTTCAAATAAAATACTTAAATGAGACAGCCACAAATAGCATGCGCGAATGCACAATTCATTTAAACCGAAAGAAAAACATATATATAATCTGTAGCAATACATCACTGAGAACCACAATCATAATTATCCACGCAAGGTTATTAGCAACAAATGAAAAATTGAAGCTTACAGTAACAAGAAATTAGGGAGAGCACATCGGATCGCCTCCAGCAAGATTACACCCAAAAATCCGATATGAAAAGCTGTCACACCCCATTTTTTTTATAGAGGGAAATTTTGAAACTAAATAGAAGTACAATAGTAATTAGGGCATGACCAAAAACTTTCATTTTATAAATAAGTAATTTTGCAAATAAGGAAGGAATAATTAAGATAAAAAAGGAGCTAGCCCTGTAAGTGTAATTAATGCAAACAAGAGAAGTTAATAAAGGGGCTGGTCCCTTAAGTTTCCTGCAAAGTTCATTTAAAGGATTTCTGCAGAATTTTAAAGAGAAGGGACCATAAGTTTCTCACAGCAAATTCATAACTGTCAAATTTTATAAAAATAAACTTAAACCTGCAGTTGCTGCTCCAATATCAAGTAAAGAGCTAAAACTTAGCAAACAAGTAATTAAAATAATAATCCACTAATTACCTCATGTAAAACACACTGACATGCGAATATTTCATGCATACTTATAAAATAGAAAAAACACAATTTAGCAACAAAGTTGGACTTTGCCACCTCTGATAACTACATTTAAACCATGATGTACTCAAGGTATTACCACTAACCTATATTACATGCATACCTTCGAATCCGATTTAAAAGTGAAAATTAGCAAATTTAAAATTGGGCTCTGCAACTCCTCTAACTATGAATTCAAAATTAATAAAACAAGAAGTTTCATTCTAATTAAAACTCTACTGCCACCTCAAAATCCACTATAATCCAAATTGATTATTAAATAGCATGTGGCAATTTAAGATGGACACTCAAGTAGTAACCCTCATCAGAAGACACGTACTTAATTAACCAACTCCATCCTAACTCATTTTAAGTTGCTAATCATGCTGCAGACATCCCAGATTTGTACAAATTATAAAGAATATCCTCACATGCAGTACTTGACATGCATCAAGATAAATTAAAACATATTAAGTACAAGAAGCTACACACGGTAAAGGTATTGCAGATTCAAGTACTACATCTGCACGGAACACATAACCGACAGTTGACCTATTTCACACCATGACAAGTTATTTGGACAGAACAACCCATGGACATTTATTCGAAATCAAATTCAACCAGGTGCACAATTATCTCCAAAACCATCCAATAAAAAAAAATACTCCGAACTCCAAACATAACAATTCAATTTAATGCAACTTCAAATTCAAATATGAAATTATGCAGCCAACAGAAAATGCAGTTTATCAACATGTTTTTACTTCGTCCCCTCGCCTACGCGCCCCCGCTCGTACGCTTTCGCCACGCTTAACCTGAGATAAAATAATTATCGGGGTGAGCAACCACACGCTCAGTGAAGACTTTATCATGCTTACATATGTCAAAATATATCATGTGCGAGAATTAAATTTACTTACAATACAATCTTATCATGTCAAAATAAGGCACCTTTCGGCCCTTATCCATGTAACTTTACGATATCGCGATTCGTTAGTAAGGCATCCCTTCACGGCCCTTACCCATGCTATGGTATGACACTATTATAGCCCATACCCGTGCTATAGTATGGCACTTTGAAAGCCCATACCCATGTAACACATGTTTCCACACACAATCACAAACTCATAGTGTGACTAGAAACTTCAAATTTACATCAAGCATCACATATGAAGTTATTTAGCACATATAGGAATGAAAAAGTCCCCACCTTTTAACGTGTGAGTCTAAGTCTCAAATATCAACCGCCTCGATCGGTGCTTCCTTCAAAACCTATTAAGTCATGACCGATCGTTACACATAATTATTCAACTATCGAAAAGAAAGTAATCTGCAGAGTTTGTAAGTGTTGCAGACTAAGAATAGTAGGGTTAGGGTTTTTAGGTTTGAAGCAGTAAAGGAAGAAAGAAACAAGTTCCGGTTCTCCATGATGATCGAAGGAAGAAGACAGAAAGGAGAAGAAAAGAAAAGAGAAAGAAAAGAGAAAACTTTACCTCTCTCTCTCCGTTTACAGAACCCGGGAAGCGAAGCCAAGGTGTCTAGAGAATAAGGAAGGTTTTGGACTATATTCTTACGGCTGGTTTAAAAATTACGTGTATCTCTTCGTAGGATTTAACAACTTTCCGAAGAGGATGGAGTTGATAAGTGGAAGACATTATCTTCCTCAATGGATAAGGAGATCATATATTTTTACTTCTTGGGGAGTAAGGTAACTTATCTGTTTCAATTTTAAACTCACGGCTGATAAAAGAATAATAATGAATGGGCTGAGTTTGGATGTGGGCTTCAAAGAGTTGAAAATAGTGGGCTTTGATGATTTGGGCCATGACAAAAAATTGCAGTTTGAACTTACGGGGTGTTACATCCCACCCTCCTAATAAAAATTTCGTCCTCGAAATTCTCTAATGATATAAATCTCTTACCCGAAAAGAAAAAAAAAGGTATCTTGCTTGAATTTCGTCTTTCTTTTCCCATGTAGCCTCATCTTCCGTATGTCGACTCCATTGAACTTTGACGAGTGGCACATCATGACTTCGAATTCTTTGGATTTTTCGTTCCAACATGGACACTGGTTCTTCTTCATACGTTAGGTCCTTGCCAATCTCCATCGTCAAGAAGTTCACCACATGGCTAGGGTCATAAACATATTTCCTCAACATCGAAATGTGGAAAACATTGTGCACGGAGGACAACTCGGGCGGCAAAGCCAAACGATAGGCTAGGTCTCCAACTCTATCAAGAATTTGAAATGGACCAACGAAACGAGGTCTCAGCTTTTCTCTTCTTCCAAATCGTATGACACCCTTTGTGGGAGCCACATTTAAAAAGACATGGTCTCCAACTTCAAAACGTAAATCTTTTCTTCTTTGATCAGCATACGACTTTTGTCTATCTTGAGCAGTTTTGATCCTTTCTCGAATAATTCTGACCTTGTCCACTGCTTCTTCTATTAGTTTGGGGCCTAGAATAGTCTTCTCACCAACATCATCCCAATACAGTGGTGATCTACACTTCCTTCCATAGAGCGCTTCATAAGGAGCCATCTTGATAGTTGCTTGATAGCTGTTATTGTAGGCAAACTCGACAAGAGGTAGGAACTTCTCACATGCTTCACCCATGTCAAGTGTGCAGGCTCTTAACATGTCTTCCAAAATCTGGATTGTTCTCTCGGATTGCCCATCTGTTTGTGGGTGATAAGCTGTGCTGAAATTCAGTTTAGTTGCCATCGCCATATGCAGACTTACCCAAAATCTTGAAGTGAAACGCGTATCTCTATCAGACACTATCGACATTGGTATGCCGTGTAGCCTCACTATCTCTTGAATGTACAATTGTGCAAACTGCTCCATCTTGAACGTCATCTTTACAGGTAAAAAGTGGGCTGACTTGGTCAATCGATCAACGATGACCCATATGGCATGATTTCCCTTCGAAGACCTTGGTAAACCTACGACAAAATCCATGGCAATTTGCTCCCATTTCCATTCGGGAATCTCGAGTGGTTTAAGCTTTCCGGCTGGTCGCTGGTGTTCAATTTTAACTTGTTGGCAAGTTAAACATCTTTCAACAAAGTATCCAATATCTCGTTTCATACTCCTCCACCAAAATCTTTCCTTCAAGTCATGGTACATCTTTGTTCCTCCCGGATGAGCGGTGTATGGCGCTCCATGCGCTTCACTTAAAATCTTTTCTCTCAACTTCTCAACCATTGGAACACACAATCTCCCATTTAAAGTTAAAACTCCCTCTTCGTCTACTTTGAAGCCATTGTATTCGCCTCCAGCTAGTGCCTTCTTCATCATTCCTTGCAAGAAATGATCTTGTTCTTGAGCTTCTTTTATCTCTATTTTCAGACTCGACTGAATTTCTAATGCCGCAATGATCGCCTTCGTGCCGGAGGGTGATGCCACCAATTCAATTTGCATCTTGGCGAACTCTTCGACCAGCTTTTCTTGCGTGGTATATAGACTATTTAGCTCCACTTTGGTTTTTCGACTCAAAGCGTCGGCCACTACATTAGCCTTGCTGGGATGGTACTCAATGGTGCAGTCATAATCGTTCACCAACTCTAACCATCTCCGTTGTCTCATGTTGAGCTCCTTTTGTGTGAACAGATACTTCAAACTCTTGTGGTTCGTGAAGATCGTACATCTTCCACCATAAAGGTAGTGTCGCCAAATCTTCAAAGCATGAACTATGGCCGCTAACTCCAAGTCATGAGTAGGGTAGTTCACTTCGTGCGGTCTCAACTGTCTAGAAGCATATGCAATAACCTTTCCATGTTGCATCAATACACATCCGAGTCCTTGCTTTGATGCATCACTGTAGATCGTGAATTCTTCATTCGGATTTGGGATTGTCAACGCGGGTGCTGAAGTCAAATCGTGCTTTAACCTTTGAAAGCTCTCTTCACACTTGTCAGACCAAATGAACTTCTCTCCTTTACGAATCAATCGTGTCATCGGACTGGCTATTTTGGAGAATCCTTCTATGAACCTTCGATAATAGCCAGCTAATCCCAAGAAACTACGAACTTCTTGAACATTTGTAGGTGTCTTCCACTGATTTACTGCTTCTATCTTAGATGGATCTACTTCAATCCCTGTGACGTCACCACATGTCCAAGGAATGTGACTTGCTTCAACCAAAATTCACACTTCTTAAACTTTGCGTATAACCTCTCCTTGCGAAGTGTCTCGAATACCAATCTCAAGTGCTCCTCATATTGTGCTTCATCTTTGGAGTATACCAAAATGTCGTCGATGAAGACTATAACGAACTGATCGAGATACGGGCGAAAAACTCGATTCATCAGATCCATGAACACTGCCGGTGCATTACTCAACCCAAATGGCATGACGATGAATTCATAGTGCCCATAACGCGTTCTAAAAGCAGTCTTAGAAATGTCTGATTCCTTCACCCTCAATTGATGGTACCCGGACCTTAAATCAATTTTGGAAAATACACTTGCTCTTTCTAATTGGTCAAACAAGTCTTCAATTCGAGGTAGGGGATACTTGTTCTTTATCGTCAACTTGTTAAGCTCTCGGTAGTCAATACACATCCTCATGGATCCATCTTTCTTCTTAACAAACAGGACTGGCGCTCCCCATGGGGATACGCTTGGGCGGATGAACCCCAAGTGCAAGAGTTCTTGTAGCTGAACTTTCAACTCTTGTAATTCCACGGGCGCCATTCGATACGGAGCTTTGGATACTGGTGCCGATCCTGGTATCAAGTCTATTGAAAACTCTACTTGACGATTTGGAGGTACGCCTGGTAAATCTTCAGGAAAGACATCAAGATACTCTCGGACAATAGGTATGTCGCTAGATGGTACTTCTGTGGTCCTGATGTCTACAATGTTGACTAGAAATCCCTGACAGGACTTCTTTCTAAGCATCTTGGTAGCTTTTGCAGCAGATAATATTCTCGGTACTACACCACTCTTGAGCTTGTGTACCACTTCTTTCTCGGATTTTGGTTCCCTTAAGATCATTATTCGTTCCTTGCACTTTATATTGGCTTGATGATAGGTAAGCCAATCCATTCCTAGAATCAAATCAAATCCATGCATATCCATAACATACGGCTTGACACTGAAGTCTACTCCTTCAATGTGTACGCTCACACTTTCTACTAAGGTATTCACAACTACTCTCTCTCCAGAAGGTAGACTAATCTCAAGAGGTTCATCACTCTTGACTCGTTTACAGTTAATCTTATTACAATACCTTGCGAAAATAAATGAATGTGATGCACCAGTGTCAAACAAAGTGAAAGCTCGGGATTTACCCACTGCCAACGTACCTGTTATAACATTAGGTTCATTGTCCCCTTCAGCTTGGTTCATGGCGAAAACTCTCCCTCTTCCTCCAGTGCCTTGTCTTGTGTTTCCCCCCCGAGGTGGTCCCCTACGATTAGGTCTAAAGTTGGATAGCTTTGGGCAGTTCTGTGCTTGATGGCCAACTTCATAGCACTTAAAGCATTTGTTTTGTCCCATGAGACACTCTCCATGATGATTCTTCCCGCACTGTGTGCAGAGAGGCTTTGGTCTTTGTGCGTTGGCCGGCGGGTTGTTGTTCGTTCTAGCTTGCCTTTGATTGTTGTTTCTGCCTTGGCTAGAATTTTCCCATTTCCGTTTGTTTGGATTCTCCATCGGCTTTCTGTTCGCTCGCCCTTTTAGTAAGCAAGCTTCAACTTTCTGGGCCCTCATAAACGTGTCGGCGTAGCTCATATCGGGCAGTGAAGACATTCTCTCTTGTATATCCTGGTGCAATCCATCCAGGAACTTCTTGGCTCGTTTCTCTTCGGTATTGACCAGCTGTGGAGCTGATCGGCACATCTTATTGAACAGCCGTTCATACTCAATTACGGTCATGTTCCCTTGTTGGAGATTGTAAAACTCATGCTCCATATTATTGCGGTAAACTTGAGGATAGTAATTGGCCATTACTATATCCTTGAACTCTGCCCAGGTAATAGCTTCCCGGTTCTCATTAGGTCTCATCTCCCAGTATCCGTCCCACCAATGGTCGGCATCTTCAATAAATTGGTAGGACGCGCAGATCACACGTTGCTCATCATTGCACCTTAAGAGACGAAAAATTCTCTCAAGTGCTCGTAGCCACTCCTCCACGTACTCGGGCCCTTCACTCCCCTTGAAGAAGGGTGGATGGTTTTGGCGAAACTCATGTATTATCTTTGTATGAGCATCAGCATCAGCGTTTGGAGCATTCGGTGCGTTCTGAGGGTGTTGGACATTCGGAGCATTTGGAACATTTGGAGCGTTGGGGACATTCTGAGCATTCGGAACGTTTTGAGGGTTCTGAACATTCCTTCTTGGAGGCATCCTTAATTCCACCATAAAAAATTATTTTAGCATTTATTCGAGTTAACGAATGGAAAAAATAATAACGCATATCATAGCATTGCAGAATAACAAATACATGATAGAGGCATATTTTCAAAATAATATAATTCACTGATCAACTAAATGAACAACTATTTCAAACTTGCAATTTAAATAGAAGGAAAGTCATATGTCAAATAATGAAAGAAAAATCCATGTCCCTAACATACGGGATAATTTATGTTAAAAAGAATCCTTAAACAGTAGCTTGCATAATCTAATCTCCATATACTCCCGAGTCCTCGGACGGGTCTTCCTCCGAATCTTCATCTTGTACCCCTTCATCCATTTCTCCTTCATTCATGGCTCCATTTGGCTCATTATTGGGTTCCGGTTCCGGTGCCGGCTCTGCAAGGTAACCTACCAACCGCTCTTCTTGCTCATTATGAATATCCCAGATGTGATGTCCAGGAGGGGGGTTAGGCGGATACCATCTTGCGACTCTCATGAACAAAACGGCTGTGAACTGCACATGGTCCACTTGCGGAACTTGGTGTTGAACCAAGTGATGCATAAGTTCAGCATGTATGGAATCGGCCACGTCTTTCCAAGCCCACGGTAACGTACTGATGAGCTTTTATCCAGCCCAATAGTCAGTAATACCTTCACCCACATCCTTAACTTGTCTCCACAATTGCAGCATGTGAGCAATGTGGGTGGGCAAGTCATGCCGAACGTCTCGATGATAGTTTATGTAAGCTTGTTGTCTTGCCAAGTCACCCATCTAATGCGATAATATCCTTACTAATCAAATAGTTTCTCAATAAAATTCTTAATTCATCATTCATCATAAAATTCACTTAAGTCATGTAGCATAAACTTTCATTTAATATCTCGCACGTAATCAATTTATGAAATTTATACTTTCGTACCTTGGTTGAAGCGTGCGTCGTACTCGGTGGATGCGTAGCGAGAGACTCTTATAAATTTTTCAATTGCAAAATCATATCATTCAAGCCACGTAATTCACTTATATATGCGGAATTAAAACTTAAAATTTAAAGCAAGTATACAGAATCGCATACCTGCTCTGATACCAATCTGTCACACCCCATTTTTTTTATAGAGGGAAATTTTGAAACTAAATAGAAGTAGAATAGTAATTAGGGCATGACAAAAACTTTCATTTTATAAATAAGTAATTTTGCAAATAAGGAAGGAATAATTAAGATAAAAAAGGAGCTAGCCCTGTAAGTGTAATTAATGCAAACAAGAGAAGTTAATAAAGGGGCTGGTCCCTTAAGTTTCCTGCAAAGTTCATTTAAAGGATTTCTGCAGAATTTTAAAGAGAAGGGACTATAAGTTTCTCACAGCAAATTCATAACTGTCAAATTTTATAAAAATAAACTTAAACCTGCAGTTGCTGCTCCAATATCAAGTAAAGAGCTAAAACTTAGCAAACAAGTAATTAAAATAATAATCCACTAATTACCTCATGTAAAACACACTGACATGCGAATATTTCATGCATACTTATAAAATAGAAAAAACACAATTTAGCAACAAAGTTGGACTTTGCCACCTCTGATAACTACATTTAAACCATGATGTACTCAAGGTATTACCACTAACCTATATTACATGCATACCTTCGAATCCGATTTAAAAGTGAAAATTAGCAAATTTAAAATTGGGCTCTGCAACTCCTCTAACTATGAATTCAAAATTAATAAAACAAGGAGTTTCATTCTAATTAAAACTCTACTGCCACCTCAAAATCCACTATAATCCAAATTGATTATTAAATAGCATGTGGCAATTTAAGATGGACACTCAAGTAGTAACCCTCATCAGAAGACACGTACTTAATTAACCAACTCCATCCTAACTCATTTTAAGTTGCTAATCATGCTGCAGACATCCCAGATTTGTACAAATTATAAAGAATATCCTCACATGCAGTACTTGACATGCATCAAGATAAATTAAAACATATTAAGTACAAGAAGCTACACACGGTAAAGGTATTGCAGATTCAAGTACTACATCTGCACGGAACACATAACCGACAGTTGACCTATTTCACACCATGACAAGTTATTTGGACAGAACAACCCATGGACATTTATTCGAAATCAAATTCAACCAGGTGCACAATTATCTCCAAAACCATCCAATAAAAAAAAATACTCCGAACTCCAAACATAACAATTCAATTTAATGCAACTTCAAATTCAAATATGAAATTATGCAGCCAACAGAAAATGCAGTTTATCAACATGTTTTTACTTCGTCCCCTCGCCTACGCGCCCCCGCTCGTACGCTTTCGCCACGCTTAACCTGAGATAAAATAATTATCGGGGTGAGCAACCACACGCTCAGTGAAGACTTTATCATGCTTACATATGTCAAAGTATATCATGTGCGAGAATTAAATTTACTTACAATACAATCTTATCATGTCAAAATAAGGCACCTTTCGGCCCTTATCCATGTAACTTTACGATATCGCGATTCGTTAGTAAGGCATCCCTTCACGGCCCTTACCCATGCTATGGTATGACACTATTATAGCCCATACCCGTGCTATAGTATGGCACTTTGAAAGCCCATACCCATGTAACACATGTTTCCACACACAATCACAAACTCATAGTGTGACTAGAAACTTCAAATTTACATCAAGCATCACATATGAAGTTATTTAGCACATATAGGAATGAAAAAGTCCCCACCTTTTACCGTGTGAGTCTAAGTCTCAAATATCAACCGCCTCGATCGGTGCTTCCTTCAAAACCTATTAAGTCATGACCGATCGTTACACATAATTATTCAACTATCGAAAAGAAAGTAATCTGCAGAGTTTGTAAGTGTTGCAGACAAAGAATAGTAGGGTTAGGGTTTTTAGGTTTGAAGCAGTAAAGGAAGAAAGAAACAAGTTCCGGTTCTCCATGATGATCGAAGGAAGAAGACAGAAAGGAGAAGAAAAGAAAAGAGAAAGAAAAGAGAAAACTTTACCTCTCTTTCTCCGTTTACAGAACCCGGGAAGTGAAGCCAAGGTGTCTAGAGAATAAGGAAGGTTTTGGACTATATTCTTACGGCTGGTTTAAAAATTGCGTGTATCTCTTCGTAGGATTTAACAACTTTCCGAAGAGGATGGAGTTGATAAGTGGAAGACATTATCTTCCTCAATGGATAAGGAGATCACATATTTTTACTTCTTGGGGAGTAAGGTAACTTATCTGTTTCAATTTTAAACTCACGGCTGATAAAAGAATAATAATGAATGGGCTGAGTTTGGATGTGGGCTTCAAAGAGTTGAAAATAGTGGGCTTTGATGATTTGGGCCATGACAAAAAATTACAGTTTGAACTTACGGGGTGTTACAAAAGCGATCTCAAATCTGCGCTGATTTTGGGGAGCCACTCCTTTACAAAAGCAACGTCGGTCAGGAACAAATCATCGTTTTCATCCTCAAAGTCGTCGTAGTCGTAGGTAACGAGGCACTGCGGCTTCTCGACGCCGACAGAAACAGTATCCACAACTCGCAATTCAGAAATCAGATTATTGAAGACTTGTTTGAAGGGCGTGATCGAAGACTTGGTGCGAGGGGATCGGGACTTGGCGTAGCGGAGGTATGAGCAGTTGAGGTTGATGGATCGAATCTCCAGCGCGAGGGAATTTAGGGTTTTGGAGGCGACTCGGGAGCGTGCGACGTCTGCAGAGTTGGCGAGGAAGGTGAGGATATCGAGGAGGAGGAGTGGAGGGAGATCGTCCATGGGATTTAGAGAGAATCATCTAAATTACTGTTGTTGCTGAGTCTTCTCCTATGAGCGAAAATAGTGAGAGAGATGCTACAAGGAGACAGGTTTTCCGTTTTAGAGGCTACAAAGGTAACGAATGCCCCTGTGAGTAGGGATGGCAACGGTACTCTCTTTTTTTTTTTTTTACCCATACTCGTATCCGATTATTTTGATAACTACCCGTACCCATTCCATATCGATTTAAAATATTACTAGTGATTTCCGTATCCATTCCATACCCGATTGTTACTACCCGTAGGGTACCCAAACCCGGTAACCTGTATTTTTCAGAATACATAATCATATTCCTAATATAAATTTCAAGTCTCAAACATTAAATAAAAATTAAAACATAAAAACATGACATAATATCATAAAACAAGCTTTAAGATACTTCAAATAACATATAAATAAGATAATTTGATAGAAATCATTGAAATGGAGTTCATATTTTTCTCCAGCAAGATGAGCTTCATCTCTTTATCTCCTTGTGCATGATCAACCTATCAAATTATTAAAAATAACTATTAGATTTACATAGATTTTAGAAATACTTTAAAATTCTAAGATAAAATAATATTTTGGTTTCTAAATATGCTTACACTCTCATGAGGAGGATAAATCAACATCTTATTCACTTGTGCATAAGTTGCTTGATTCAATTGTCGAACAAGAATCTACAAAACAGAAAATGAAAGAAAGAAATTAAAAAATCAAGGAATAAAAGTATAATATGTAATACATATACTTTCAAACTCTAATCAACTAAAATTATTACCTTCAACTGTGGACTTCACTAACCAATTTTGAGAACACATTAATGCTTCCAATGTATCAGGATTAAGTCTACTACGATGGAGGCTGACAACTCTTCCTCCTATATTAAATGCATATTCAGATGCAACAGTAGACACTAGCTAAAAAAATCTCTAGCAATCAGCTGTAATGTAGGATATTTTATCCCATTCGTCTTTCACCAATTCAGAATATCAAAATCTTGACTCCAAGACAACACCGGCTCATCAAGATAATAATCCAACTCACTTTTCACTAAAGCACAAGTTGAAGAAGAACTAAGAAATGCAACTAATTCTTGCATATTTTGATCTTGGGAAAGACGTGGAACTTTAGACTGTGAGACTGGTTTTGTTTTAGCATTGGAACCCTTAGATTGATACTCATTAACCAAGTCATAACAAGTTTGTTTAACTCTCTCGACTTCGTTCTGAGCATCCTCATTTTCAAATATGAGAGGAAAATAAAACTCCACCACCTTCAACTTATACCTAGGATCCAACACAACAGCAACAGCAAGAACAAGATGCACAACACTCCAATATTTTTCAAAATTTTCAAACATTTTTATGGCCATTTCTCTAATAACCTCATCCTCAATAAACATCCATTCTTCCATGGAAGTTTTTAGCTGACACATTGTTATAAAGAAGCAATTGGTTGTTGGATACTTTCTTCCAGAAAATAACTCAGTAGCATTGTAAAACACTTCAAGTTTTTCAGTAATTTCCTCAGCTAATTCCCAAGCTTTATCACAAGGCACATCAACATAATTCTTCTCCCTAACTCTCAAACGAGAAAAGACAAGTTTGTATTGAATTGCTGTACGAAGCATCAAATAGGTTGAGTTCCAACGTGTTTTGCAATCTAAAGATAACTTTTTACCACATAAAATCTTTAATTGTTTGGCCATTTCATCAAACTTTTCTACCCTTTGAGATGTAGATAACCAAAATGCCACACTAGCTCTAATACTCGAAAGAGATTTCTCAATCACAGACAACCCATCTTTCACAACAAGATTTAAAATATGTGCAGCACATCTCATATGCAAAATCTTTCCTTCACATAAAAGATCACAACATAACTTTTCAGTAATAATAGAAATCATACTATCATTAGAAGAACAATTATCAACAGTAATGGTAGAAATCTTGGTCTCGATATTCAACTTTGTCAAACCATCTATTAAGTTCTTTGCAAGCTCTTCCTTTGTATGAGGAAATAGCACATAAACAAACCTACAAGTTTCACATACAACATATTAGAAGTAGAAAATAGAATCTAACAATAAACATAGTATCAAATAAGTACTGTAATAAATGTGAAATGTTGAATTTTTTTCCTTACCGAAGGATTCGACTTTGTAGCACCCAAAAATCATCAATGTAGTGGGCTGTTATTGACATATAGCCTTTCTTTTGATTTGATGTCCACATATCAGTAGTAATGGCTATTCGGCTTCAAAGATTCCCCAACTCTTTATACAACTTCTCAAATTCATTATCATAGATAGCAAAAATGTCCTTTTTGATAGTGTTTCGAGAGACCATCTTGAAAAGAGGCTGGAGACTAGAACAGAATTTTCTAAATCCAATATGCTCCAATCGAAAAAGAATACTCATGCAAGATTATTGCACATGCCAATTCTTTTCTTGATTTTTCTTGATCAAATGTGTAATTTCCAAACTGCACTTTGCCATCAAAGTTCTTATCCACCACAAGTTGCTTTTGCTTTTCCAAAGCTTTGATGATATCTTGAGTATCCTTCCTTCCGCAAGTTTTTAAATGGTTGTGCAAAGACTTTGTCCCATTCCCACTAGGAGCTCTGAGTTTTGAGTTACACTTCTTACAAACTGCATATTCTGTTCCAATATTATTGAAGTGGTTCCAAACAGGTGATGTCAACTTCCTCTTTTTTTGACCAAGATTGACTGCATTCTCATCTTGAGTATTGTTTGTAGTAGTAGGGTTTGGTTCAGAACTTTGAGCATCTAATGAATGTTCGACTAGCATATTTTCTAGAAGTGGCTGATCAAGAGGGCCACTACATGGTTCAACACCTTTGCAACTATCAACACAATCACTTGTATTTGGAGTTGACATTTAGAAATATAAACAAAGAACACATGTTTCAAATGTGAGTTTCATAATAATAATTGGAAAAGAAAGATTTTTTTTTGAACTTAAAAGTTATTTCAATCAAACTTGAAAAGACTTATCAACTTATTCTCCAACTTGGAGAATAAATCATTACAGATTCTTGAAACTAATGATTCAACACAGCTATGAAACTAATACTTTAATGATTTTAAAGTAGGAAAATAAATCATTAAGATTCTCGACGTCATAAGAAGTAGGAATACAGTTTGATTGTTAGTGTCTATAGAATTCCAGCAATCTTAATAATATTACAGTTGATGTGAAAAGAATTGAAATATGATATTTCAGCATACAGCATACAGCTATGAAACTAATACTTCAAAATTAAACTCATTAAAAAGAGGAACAACATAGTAAAATACAAATACCATCAACTTCGTTTCTTCCACGCCGTCAGCTTTGTCGTGGTGTCTTTTGAGATGAGATGGCCTGTCAGCTTCGCCTTCATCGCGGTGTCTGCTTCAGAGCTGCCGAAACTATTAGGATCAAGGATAGACGATGTCGTCCACGCTGGAGGTGGAATGGCCGCACGGCGAGTGGTCGAACGGAATAGCAGTGGCGGAGACAGAGAAGAGAAAATCAACAAGTAAAAAGGAAGGCGAAGACGAGCAAAATGGCACCGTTGTTGGCTCATGGGTATGAGATTACGTGAGGCTGTGGCTTGTGGGGATCAGGGATCTAGGACGAGATATGAGATGAGAACGGCGATAGATCTCAAAATGAAGCTTCTTTGCGAATTTAGGGTTATGAACTTGTGGTCCAATATTCGATATTTGTGCTCCTAATTTACTATAACTTTTAAAAAATTAAAAAATATAACAAGAATCACTTGTGTACAAATGGTAAAGGTATCTCATTTTTTTATTGATAGGTATAGGTTCAAATCTTCTTAATGAATCCTCAATAATATATATACATGTTATATGCATATGGGACGGGTTTCTATGCGGGTACTCGATACCCTTATCCGATGTTATGCAGGTACGAGTAGTGGGTATCCGAGGGGTCTATCCCGAACCCTAATAGAATTTTTTTTCTTTTCCCAAACTCATTCCAAACCCGTTTACAGGTACCCGTACCCGTCCCATTAGGGTTCGGGTTATCTCCAACTGTTTGCATCAATTTGTAGCACACCCATCATAATAGTGGTGTGAAAATCTTAATTCATCTAGTTTACCTATTTTTTAATCAAATACTAATAAAAATTTTATTTAATCCTTATTTAATTTTTTCCACAAAATAAAAATTATTATACCTTTTAACTTTAATATTTATTTTTAATTTAAAATGAAATTATATAGCTTAAATATTTTAAAAAAAAGTGTTGCACTATAAAAAAAAACTTTCTCCGTCTTGTTTCAAACGTTATGTTGAGAGTGTAATTTCACGTGTTTTAGGTCTCACATTACACTGTTTTTATAGAATGTGGCCATGATTCTATGTAGAATGCATAGTTTTCATATCTTGCATAATTAAGATGCTACTAATGTGTTTTTTTGTGTTTTAAAGGGAAAAACATGACCAAAAGTTCAAAGTTGGAATGAAGAGTGAAAGTGTGAAGGAATGCTAAAAAATGCACGTCCACGTTGCATACTTTTTATGTATTTGTGTATATGTCCAAATTGATCATGTGATATTTGGTTGGAAAGCTACAAAAGAGAGGATCATTTTGACATAAATAACACCCCAATCGGATTCCAAACGAGAAAGTTATGGTCAAAGTGATAATGTCGCGCATGCTGTGCCGAATAACCAATTTGCATGACTTTTTACACATTCAAATATTATAGTTTCTATGATTTCCTTATATTTATAGAAATTCAAGGAAGAGAGGATCGCATGAGCGCAAAAATCACTTAAATAGGAGTCCGTATGAGGAAGTTATGCTCAAAACGGTGAGATGACGCAGTGCAGTCTCTGTCGCTCGGCAAGTAGCTTGGGGCCAGCCAGCCTGGCTCGGCAGCTATTTTCTGGCGAGCAAGGTCCGAATGGTGCCCAAATGTCATGGCAAACCACCCTGCATCAGCTCGACCCCCGCTCGGCTAGGTCCATACCCAGCTCAGGCCGAGCTGGGTGCCGAGTGGCCCAAAATCAGGCCCAGACGAGGCCTGTTCGATACAACACTGTATTTATACCTCTAGATCGTGTTTTTGGAGAAATTCGACGCAAAAACAGCGCTAAAACATTCCAAGAGAGATTAGGGGAGATCAATACACAAATTAGAGAGAACCTACTCACACCCATCACAATCCATCGTGAATTACACTCCATATTAGATTCACATCTGATTTCATCTTCCATTCACTTTCAAGAGGGTTCCAAGTGCTAATTGAGGGAGAATCGAGCAATTGGAGAGACGGAGAAGGAACATGACACTACGCTTACGCTAGGGTTTCATAATTCTTATCTTTCCCTTTCTTTTACTTTGATTTTTAGTATGAATTGCTTAGCCATGAGTGTTGCTTGTGACCTCATGGGTTAATTCCTTATACAGTTCTAGGGTTTGATGGATTGATTTAATTGATTTGGGGATTCAGACAAAAGATTGGGATTTTATGCAGTTGAGCTTTTGATTTTACTTATTTTATTTAGACTTGCTTATCTGCTTCGTAACGTCTTCATAGTAAATTCATGACATTCGCTATAATGCTTTAATTATTGTGTTAGCTTGTGTGCGTTCATGATTAGTATTGTCTATCTGTTAGGGGTTGAAGTAGTTCCACTATAAACACTTTAATTCCATTAACTGGTAAATCAAATACTTGATTTGTTTAGTGGAACAATGCAATTAGACAATCAAGTAGGAAGTGAATAGAGCCTTGTAGTAATTCTAGAAAATATCTTGTTAGTCAGGCTTACCATCCGAAGGTATTGTTGCTTGCTTTGATTAGTATCTAGGAATAAGGCTTGGTAATATTCGCGCATCTTAGGATTTAAACCAAAATATACTGTTAGCTTAAAATCGGATCATATCTGGTGGGTTAACAGGGTTATGTGGTGTATTTTCAGTAAAACTGCATGAATGAACAATTGAAGGTCTAGTAACTCAAATTAATTAGTCAATACCTGATACCTTAGAGCTGTTCGTCATCTCTTGATTTAAAACTTGCTTTTATTTTATTGCTTTTCATTATTCAGCAATTTATTATTTCAGTATTTTAGTTAATTAATTCAAAACTTGGGAATTTAGTTACTCAATTCTTATTAAATAGTAATTTATAGAATAAGTAAATAATTAGCTGTCTCAGTGGGATTGATATTTAACTTGGGTACTTGCTGCTACAATTGACATCTTTATACTTGAGGATTAAGTTGGAGTGCGCATAAAACGTCTATCAAGTTTATGGCGCCGTTGTGCCGGGGACAGTTTTAATTGTTTATTTTTCTTTTATTACTTATTTAATTAGAATATTTTTTTAGATTTAATTGTGTGTGTGATTTGAATTTTTCTTGAGGATTACATGCACACTAGGTCAAGGAAGGGAGCACAAGATCTCAAATTTGATCCGAAAGTTGAAGCGTCTGCAAGGAAAAGGAGAGTAGCAGTTAAAAATCTCAAAGCACCTCCCAAAGCTGCTAAGTAACCACCTCAGAAGAAGAAAACGGATACACCAGATCCTAAAGCAGTCATATTGTCATTATATACAGATGTTTACAATCGTTTACAATCATTGAGGTCTGTAAAATATGGAAACCAAATCAAATCAAAGAATAATACAGGGAATAATATACATAAGTCAACTATTTCCCTTAATACCCCCCGTCAAGCGTTGCGTGGGATGTAAGCAAACGTAAAGTTTGGAACACAAGAATTCAAAAACTGGTCAAGGTAGACTCTTGGTGAATATGTCGGCCAGCTGAAGATGAGATGGAACAAACTGAGTGTGTAATTTCCCTGAAGAAATAAGCTCCCGAATGAAATGACAATCAATGTTAATGTGCTTAGCCTGTTTGTGAGCTACAGGATTTTAGCTGAGGAAAATAGCACTCTTATTATCACATAAGAGTGTAGGAGAACTCATAGACATCTGATGAAGCTCTCGAGTAAATTTGTGAGCCAAACCATCTCAGAAGCAGCATTAGCCAGTGCCCTCTACTCAGATTTGCAACTAGAACGAGCAACAGTGGGTTGCTTATTGGCACTCCACGTGACTAGATTACCACCCAAAAAGATGGAATAGCCATAGGTAGAGCAACGCATCTCAATGCATCGATCCCAATCTGCATCAGAATAACCCATGATGGACTTCTCAGAACGATGTGTGAAGTTCAAACCATAATGAATGGTACCCTTCACATACCGAAGAATTCATTTTACAGCCATAAAATGATCATCAGTGGGCGACTGAAGAAATTGACTGATGGAATTGATCGCAAAGGACAAATCCGGTCGAGTAATGGTCAGATACTGCAAAGCCCCAACCAAAAAGCGGTATAAGGTAGGATCAGAGAATAAAGATCTATTGCTGAGCAAGGTTTCTCCAGCAGTAAGAGGTGTGGAGACAGGCTTGCAATCCAACAAATTTGCGCACTCCAATATATCATGAGCATATTTTGCCTAACCAACAAAAAGGCCATCAAAAGTGTACGAGACTTCAAGCCCCAAAAAATAATTCAAGTGATCAAGATCCTTGATAGCAAACTCCGTATGAGTGTGCTTGATAAAACTTTGCAACAAGCACTGATCATTACCCGTAATGATAATATCATCTACGTATAGAAGAAGATATAGGATCGAGGAACCTCTTCGAAGATAAAATAAGGAGGAATCAGACTTGATCTGTTGAAATCCCAAAGACAACAGATATGAGTTGAATCTTTGAAACCAAGCTAAAGGAGCCTACCGAAGTCCATATAAAGCCTTCTTCAGTCGACAAACATGATTAGGACTACGTGGATCAACAAAACCAGGTGGTTGAGCTATGTATACTGGTTCCGTGAGCACATCATTCAAGAAGGCATTCTTGACATTTAACTGATGCAGAGACCATTTGTGATGCACAGCAAGAGCAAGTATTATGCGAACTGTGGCTGCTTTAACCACGAGACTGAAAGTGTGGTGAAAGTCAGCGCCAGGAATCTAAGTAAAGCCTTGAGCAATAAGGCGAGCTTTGTGACGCTCAATAAAACCATCTGACCGATACTTTGTTCGAAAAACCCATTTGAACCCACAATATTAGTGTTGGATGGACGAGGAACCAACTCCCATGTCTGATTGTTTTTCAATGAATCAAATTTTCTTGCATAGAATTTAACCAATTAGGAAATTTTGAAGCGGATTTGAAACCTCGGGGCTCAGAAGCTGCTGCAAGAGAGGAAAGTAAAGCATTTGAAGCAATATCAACTGGATACCTAGGTTTAAAAATGACAGCCCGTGCCCGAGTAATCATCGGATGTGTAGGCAAGGGCGGTGCTGGAGGCAAATTAACCACGGGGCTAGGAGGCCCTGGGGAAGGCGGCCCTATGGGTTCAGCAGTTGGCGCTGGCGCCATGGTGGCTGGAAGAGGTTTCAAAATTGGGTCACAAGTCAATTATGTTTCTGTTTGTAGATGATATGGAGTAAAACCGAAGGGTTGACCAGACTCTGGTGTAAGGCAGAATGATTTGTGCCAGGCATAATAGGATCCAGAAAGCTTGATATAGGCAAATCATGCAGTGAAGATGGGGCACCACCCGAAAAAGAAAACACATGTTCATCAAACTGAGCATGACGAGTGATATAGATGCGTGCGAAAGAAGGATCGAAACATCGAAAACCCTTATGAATGCTGCTATAACCCAGAAAAATGCAAGGTCGACTACGAGGTGAGAGCTTATTTACCGCATAATCCCAAAGAAAAGGAAAAACCCGACAACCAAAGGGTTTGAAGACAACATAATTTGTGACATAGTTAAATAATATCTCATGTGGAGATTTATTATCCAATATAGAAGACGAGAGCCTATTAATGACATAGACAGCAGTGGAGAAAGCTTTAAACCATAATGATGCAAGAGCCGAAGCATGAAATAACATAGAGAGTCTCGTTTCAGTGATATGTCTGTGTTTTTGTTTAGCTCTACCATTCTGTTGCGGAGTATATGGACATGAAATGCGATGGAGAATTCCATGACAAATCGTAAAATCATCAACACGCTTGTTTACAAATTCAGTTCCACTATCAGATTGGAAAACTTTCACATTTCGAGAGAATTGTGTGAAAACAAAAGTATGAAATCGTACTAACACCTCATAAAATTTATATTTCGCACGCAATGGATAGAGCCACGGGAATCGAGAAAATTCATCCACAAGACAGAATAATAACGAAAACCAGCAGCAGAGGTAACAGGAGCAGGACTCCACAAGTCACAATGCACCAAATCAAGCACAAAAGAAGCACATTTTTCATTCAATGAGAAAGGTAATTTTTTGCTCTTGGCTAATTGGCAAGGCGAGCAAATAGTAGGATTCGGTAATAAGGACGTAACTGATAAATGTCCTAATTTATTTAACAAAGAAATAACACTAAAAGCAACATATCCTAGGCGCAAGTGCCATAAATTAAAACTAGCTCGCAAGTCTTTAGAATGTAAAGCAGCAACCAAAGCCGAGCTACCTTTCTCTAGAACATATAGTCCCTTCTCACACTTTCCCTGAGCCAGAATTGCCCTTGTCACCCAGTTCTGAATAGCAAAAGATTTGTTAGAAAACATAACATCAACATTGGAATTAGATGTCAACTTGCTAATAGATAGAAGGTTTTTAGTGATCTCCGGCACCACCAAAACATCCAATAAATTAACATTAGGTGAAAGCTGAGTCGAACCAATATGAGAAATCGAAAGGGAATTTCCATTACCAACAATTATCGATCGATTACCAGAATACGATTCAAAATAATCCAAGTGGGTGCTGTGAGGAGTCATGTGAGTCGATGCGCCGGAGTCAACATACCAATCCGACATCAGATTGGTTTCAGAAATGTTGCAGGTTGCCCTAAATGCCTGAGCAAGGTTAGCCGAAGAGGTGGATTGGTTCATGGTGGTGCTCGCACGATTTTACAGCTCCAAGAAATGAGGGCATCTGTCCGCATAGTGCTCTCCTCGACAAAGCTGCATCGGGTAGTGAACGAACAACGTCCACCACACCCACCATAAGGACGGCCACCACGCTACTCAGTCGGAGGTCTGCCACCGCTACGAGATCGGTACTGGCCACTTGGACGTGATGTAGCAGGAGTGGAGCCAGATGCTATGAATGCGATGAAAGAAGCAACCGAACTAGACCCTCCATGGACTTCGTCATCAAATCGAACTGGACCGCTTGATGTAGCAGATCAGGAAATGGCAGAACAGGGGTCATCGCCATCCTAGTATCAGCAAAATTGGCAAAGGAGTGATCGAGCCCTCGAAGTAACCAATGGCTCTTGTCACTCTCATCCACTAGTTTCTGGATTCCAGACAACTGATCACATAGCATTTTAAATCGTCTGCCATACTCTTCAACAGGTTGATTATCTCGGCGCAAGGATAAAACTCCTCATGAAGTTGATTCGCACGCGAGGAGGAGGGGTGAGCAAAGGCAGATTCAAGAGCCAGCCATGCTGTGCAAGAGGACGTGCAATCAAGCACCTTGGCAATGGCTTTCGGTTCGAGGGTGGCATAGAGGATGCCAAGTAATTTCTGATCCCTCAGATACCACGCACTGTACACTAGATTTGGAGATTCAACATCGACATCAGTCGTGAGTGTTTTGGCAGAAGCAGTCACTGAACCATCAATCAGATTAGTGAGTTCGAAAGTGGACGCCATGGACAGGAATTGACGCTTCCACATGAGATAAGTGATGGTCGACAGCTTGATCTGATCCAGATTGATCATGGCTGTCGTTTGAGAAGAGAGAGTGTTGACAGCGGCGGCCATTTATCGAGAGAATAGAAAGAACGATGAGAGAGAAAAAGATGGTGCAGTCGTGAGAGATTAGGGAGGAGAAGAAGCGAATTTCAGAGAGATTAGCGTCTAGAGATTAGGTAGAAAGATGAGGAGAAAAAAAGAGCAGATAGAAAATCAGGTTAACCCAAAAGAAGCTGAATCAGAATAAAAAATAGAATCAGAAACAGCAGACATGGGTGATAAAACTGATGAGGATGACATCATCATCCGAGAGACATTCAAGTCCACCAATCTAGGAGGATCAGGCGTAGTTGGAGCCATTAAAGCTGATGAAACGAACGACATAAGGCCAACCTTAATTCATATGGTGGAGAAAAACCACTTTTCCGGAGGCATTTTAGATGAGCCATACGGCCATCTTAAGCATTTCAACAGCTACATGGATACAGTGAAAGTTGCTGATGCTACTAATGATAGATGAAAGATGAGGCTTTTTCAGTTTTCATTGGTTGATAAGGCAAGGGAGTGGTATGATAAGTTGAAGGGAGATAGTTGCTCAAATTGGACTGAGTTACAACAGTTATTTGTAGATCGATTTATGCCACCGGGTAAGGTTCCTTTATTGAAACAGGAGATCAATCAATTTAAGCAGAGGAGAGATGAGTCGTTTGGAGAGGCTTGGGAAAGGTTTACTGATACATTGAGAAGATGCCCACATCATGGATTTAAAAAGTCACAACTCATCAGTGTCTTTTATAATGGCCTTGACAACGAATCGAGAGTGTTGGTTGATGCTTCTGTGGGAGGAATAATTTTTGGCAAAACATCCAATGCCGTAGAGAAATTGTTTGATGATATCTCTTTGAACTCAAGGGATTGGCCATCTGAAAGGATCCGAGGTACTTACATACTTGGTAAAGGTGCAAAGGTTGAGGAGAAATTTTCTGAAGCTGAATACGAGTTGAAGGGACTAAGACAGAATAGTTAAACTTATCACAAAATTCCATGAATTTGATAATTGAGGATCGATCGAGGGCTTTTCCAAAGGATTCAAAAGACGACTTCATGTTATATTGTATACTAAAAGCCTAACTTTTTGTATGAATAATATTTTAACAATATTTTGAAATGAGAATCAAACGATCAATTGTTTGCATATTATAATTTTTTATATGATATTGTAAAAGTTTATTTACTTTATATTGTAGATAATATGGTGTGTGGCGTCGCATGAAAGATCATATTATCAGTCTCTTATAAAGTATAAATAGATGCTCATAATCGAGATAGACGGGAACAATCTATCGGGATAGTTGTAGTGTGATTAGGGGTGGACATTTTTTTTGAGTTTCGGGTACTTGAACAGAATTGGATAAAAATTATCCAAAAACCTAATTTTTTTGTGTAATTTTGGATTTTGGGTATACCTGAACCTGGCTATTCATTATCGGATCCAGAATTGGTTTTTAAAAATTATCCGAATTACCCGATTGGGTTGCTGGGTTAATTTTTATTTTTTATTTATTTATTTATGTTATATATAATTAAATATATATACTAACTATTAATTAGGGTTTCTACATATATTCAATTCATAATTCACTCCTCCATTTCTCATTTTCTCTCACTAGAATTTATTTTTTTTGTAAGCCCAAGAATTTATGTTATCACATACACATCTCACCAACGAAATAATTTAACAACTATGTAGGGTTGAGTAATCTTATAACAAAATACCTTATTTACGTCTTAGGTAGTCCAACGAAATAGATACAAATAATGAAAAGTAACAATTTCGAGCATAAATTCAGTTGAATATATACATATAACAATATAACTCCAGTCTAATTATTTTGTTTGTCCCCACAGCGCTGCCCTCACTTAATCCTCATTTCTTACGCACCTCACCAGCACACCACTACACAAGTTGCCAAGGTAAATTATTCAGTATTCATCACAATAGAAAAATTAATGTAAAAACTATTTTTAAAAAAAGAAAAAAAAGTATAAATCAGTTAACCCAATCGGGTACCCAAAATTTCAGGTAATGATATTATCGGTTCAAATTCCAGTAATGAAATTTCAAACCCAAATTTTAGGGTACCCTGACCCAAAACTCGAAAAACTCGATACCCGATCCGATACCCACCCCTAAGTGTGATTTGGTATTAGTTTGTCTTGACTATAAAATTACACTAGTGTACTTTGTGTGTATTGAGTAGGACCGCATGATGTTGTTCAATTTATACTGACTGTATAAAAGAACTAGACCTCAGTTATTATGGATGTTTATACTCTTAATCCTTATACAATAAACTCAACACGTAATTCAGTATTTATTTCTTTGATTTATCAATGGGTGAGATTTAATTATTAATTCAATATGCTCGGTAAGTTGGGAGATAGTGTTGTCTGTATGGTGTGCTGTTGATTGTAGAAGAAATCCTTGTCCTAATAATTAGGTTGATGATATTCCTATTGGATTGTATACTAAAAGTCAAGCTTTTTTTATAAACAATATTTTGACAATATTTTAAATGAGAATCATGTGATCAAACATTTGCAATAATGTTATTGCAAAAGTCCATTTACTTTATACTGTAGCTAATGTAGTGTGCGGCGTCACACGGAACATCATATTATCAGCTCCTTATAAAGTATAAACAGATGTTCACAACCGAGATAGACGCGGACTATCTATCAGTATGGTTGTAGTGTGATTTGGCATTAGTCTGTCTTGAATATAAAATTGAACTAGTGCACTTTGTGCATTAAACAGGACCGCGTTGAGATCATTCGGTTTATACTGACTATATAATAGAACTTGATCTCTATTATTATGGATGTTCGCACTCTTAATCCCTATACAATAACCTCGACATGTAAGCTAGTATTTATTTCTTTGATTCATCAATAGGTGAGATTTAATAGTTAATCAATGTGCTCGGTGAGTTGGACGATGATGCTGTCACTATGGTGTGCTGTTGATTGTAGAAGGAATCTGCGTCCTAATGGATTTTGTTGATGGTGTCCCCTTGAGGAGCTCATAATGATTATCGTATAAACCCTGCAGGTGTATTTATTCCAGCATGATAATAAGGTTGAGTGGTACTACTCTTGGTCAATATATTAATTAATAGAGTTATCAGTAACTTAATTAATTAATGGGCATTGAATCTTAAACACGGGGAGACTAATGGGCTCATCATAAGAAGAAGCCCATAATATAATTTGAGATTAGGGTGGTAGTGCAATAATACTTCTTTACTGGACTGATTTATTATTATTGGACTTAAGCATAAGTTTTTGGCTAAACTTGGATATTTAAGCCCAATGGAGGCCCAAACCCTAATTTCTCCTCCTGGTCCCTGTTGTAGCCTATATATAGCTAATCTCAACAGTCTGGTAACTCATTAGACATGCCTAAAACTGTGAGTACACGAGTTAGACTGCAGAATGAGTTTGTCTTAGTGATCGTTGCCCACACAACGTCAATATGTGATTTAGGAATATAACAGAATACCGGAAGGTCGTTTGTTCCTGCTGCTGTTGTTCAACCTCTACATCAACTCTAGTGAAAGGTCGTACGATTCTACTCTTATGCTTCCGCTGCAGTAGAATTGCATGGAATCCTAACGGTTCACGTTAACTAAAAGATCCAAATACCAACAATTGGTATCAAAGCGTAGGTTCTAAGGCTAAACGTGACACGTTAGGCTAAGGTTTGAGTGGAATACGTGATATTAAGTTTTAAAATTTATTTTCTTGCAATATACCCAATCCGTATGTACTTGTTGACCTTGATACACGATACACACGTTGCAATGTTATTCGGAGGTGACGGTTCATAGGCACTGTTGGAAAACTCAATGGTGAAAGTGGTGGTGAAAGGCTGGAGAGAGAAACGCCGGAGAATGTGTGACATGTGCTGGCTGGCAGTAGTACGATAGTGCAGTGACTGGAGTCAGCAAGTCTTGCTGCCTGTTCGACTGGGAAGGTAGATTCACATTGCTAGGGTTTGAAAAATCCAGACAGCGACGGCGCGGATGAAATTAGCTATGCATGGCAGTGTGATGGTTGTTGCTGGTCGACGAGGTGCTGACAGATCAGCATGGCTGGTTGTGCACGATGGCGCATGGCTGGCTCTCTGACAATAGGCGGCAGACGGCCTGGTCTATGCTGGACGACGATGGCATCGTGCATCGATCAAGCTACTTGCGGAGTCGGGTTGCGATGGAGGAGTTTTTATAGTGAGTCTGCAAGCTTCCTGATCAGGTTGCACGTCAGTTCTAGGTGAGCCCCAGTAGTTCCGGGCGAGTCCCTAGGAGTTCCGAGCAAGTCCCTGATGGTTCCGGACGAGCCCATCAATATTGTTGGTCGAGTTCGCTGCTATTTCCGAGTGAGCTTGCAGAGATTTCGATCGGGTCTGCAGAGTCAGATTGTGGCATTTTGATCGGGCCTAGGGTAGCTTCCGGTAGGATTTGTATTTGGGTAGCCATAGAGTGTCGGCTTGGCTGGGGAGCGGACTGTATCTCTGTCCGACTAGTTTTTTATGTCTTCCTGGCGAGGTAAGTGATCGAAAAAAGGAGAACCTAGATGACGGCGGAAGGGCAGCTGCATGCTGGAAACTTGCTGGGTGCGCCTTGGAGCATGGGCTGGTAGGCCCGGTCAGGCTGGTGTCTAACCCTGCAAAAGTGCGGCACTGCCGCCGATGTTGCCGGATGGTGGAACCCATCAGAGACGATGGTCGGCGCTGGCATCAAATTGGCAGCGACATGCATGGTTTCTTGACCATTAGCAGGCGGATTAATACAGCTGGAAGGATTTTTGACGGGGCGCAGACATGACTGGGAGAAACTGGCAGCGGTTTTTCGGCAGCGATGATGTATTCCAACTATGCGATGGGATTCTCGAGGATTGGAAGATTTTCAACGGGTAACGGTATGGATGAAGCATAGCCTGTGGCTGATCGATGGAGTCCCGACGTATGGCAATTCTCCGGTAGAAAGTTGCAAGGCTGGAGGGTGGACGATGGAGTTTTAAATCGAGAAAAGCTTCTATCGAAGTACGTGAGCCATTGGATTATTCTAAATTTGTTAATAATAATCATGTTGAGAAGGAAAGGTTGCTTACGTATATTCCACTAGCTGATGATAGGTCAATCTTTCTTGATCCTAAATATGATTCGGGTATATGGAGTCATACATTGGTTGGATACTTTTCTGGGAGGTTCCCTGGTATGAGAGCTTTGCATGCTATTTGTCATACTTGGGGTGTGAGATATATGGTTACTATGCACAATATAGGTTGGATTATCTTCAGGTTCTATTGTGAGAATGATATGTTGAAGGTCTTGTACATGGGACCTTACTCTATTTGGGATCGTTTTCTTCTTTTGGAAAAGCTCCTGAGAGCTTTTCAATTTGGTGAGAAAAAGATTTCCCGTGTGCCTATTTGGGTTTATTTTCCTTTGCTTCCTTTAGAATTTTAGACCCGTCATCATATCAGTTCTATTGCTTCCGCCGTTGGACACCCTATTTATATTGATGCTCAGTCGGGGAATGTGGATAGAGTTTCTTTCGTTAGAGTCTGCATTGATGTGGATATTACGAAGGAGCTTCCTGAGGAAGTTACTCTTTGATTTCCAGGAGGGGTTTTCAAGAAACAAGTTGTTTATGAACAACTTCCTTCTTATTGCCATGTTTGTAATCAATTTGGTCATCAGAATGGAGATTGCAAGTTACCTAGCAAGGAAGTTGTGGCTCAAGGGATTGAGAAGGATAGTGTAGGCTCTAAAGGGGGAGGTTCCGAAGGGTTTGGAAACTAAAAGTGAACACTCAAAGGGTGTGGAGCCTTCGGATGGGTTTGTTAATGTCAAGCCTAAGTGTAGATCGAAATCCAAAGCTAAGAAGAGAAGTTCGATTGTGGGGGGTGGTGCGGATGATGGCACTATGGTGCCCATTTCCTCGCAGTTTAATGCTCTTTTAGAAGGAAGTGCGCCTCTTGAGGACTTATCTTCTCCTCCAGTTAAGTCTTCCGCTATGGATGATTGCCCTAAAAATGTTGTGGGTTCGAAGAAGGATCGTAGGAAGGGTAAATCACCTGCTGGTTCGGATTCCTCCTTGGAGTTGGCGGAGGAGGATGAGACCCGGCGTGCTTGAGGTAGACATGGGAGGTCTAGATCATTATTCCATCGTAATACTGGGATAGTTATTTGAGAGCCTAGTGAGGATGGTGATTTGGGTAGGCCTCCCGATACTCACTTGCCATGAAGATACTATCTTGGAATGTGCGAGGCTTGGTGGGTGCTCCGGCTCAGCAAGCAGTTCGCAGGTTAGTATGGAGTCATGATTTGTGTTTTTTGGGCCTTATTAATACTAAATTGGGACTCAATAATGTTGTTGATGTTATGAATGTTATTATTCGGGGATGGTCTATTGCTCATAATATTGAGATTGCTTCTAGTGGTCATATTGTTGTGGCTTGGAATCCTTCCCTTGTTCAGTTTGTTCCACTTGTCATGCATGATCAATGTATTTCTGGCTCGTTGATTTGCTTGACTACACATAAGGAGTTTATGGTTTCTGTTGTTTATGGCCGTAATACTGTGGCTCAGAGGAAGTTATTATGGCATTCCCTCACTGATTTTGGTGCATCTATTGATTCTCCTTGGGTGTTGTTGGGAGATTTCAATTCTATCAGACGACCAGAAGAGAGGTCTGTGTCTTCTTAAACCACTTCCAATTGGTTTAGAGTAGATTTTGAAGATTTTTGTGTGAGTTTGGGTTTGGATGATGCTATCTCGCGTGGCTGTTACTTTACCTGGACGAATGGTACTAGGTGGAGTCGTATTGATAGAGTCCTTATTAATGTCTTATGGGCGGGGGATAGAAGTATGGTCCATGCGGATTTTTTGCCTATTGGTGCAACTTCTGATCATTGCGTGGTCATTATCTCTATCTTTCATTGTGATTTTTATAAGAGGAAATCGTTTAGATACTTAACTATTTGGAGAATTTGTGATGGTTTTCTTGATGTTGTTCGGCATAGTTGGGGACAAGGCATTCTTGGCACGAAACAGTTTGTTGTTTGTTGAAAGTTGAAGTTACTTAAGCCTCATCTTCGAGGCTTGGGTAAACGAGACTTTCATCACATAGCGGAGAAAGCGGAGAGAGCAAGGGCTGATCTTGAGCAGCTTCAGTTCTTAAGTCATGATGACCCGAGGAACATGGATATTTGGGCAAAGGTATTGGATGCCCGAAAAGTGGCTTCTTTCCTATCTCATGCAGAGCATTTGTTCTTTACGCAGTTAGCTCGTAATGAGTACTTACTTTGCCAAGATAAGCCATCCAGGTTTTTCACAAATTGGTCAAAGTAAATGGTGGACGCAATAGTATCCCTTCTGTAAGAACAACCTCTGGGCATACTTCTTCCAGGTTGGAAATGGTCGAGGAGTTCGTTTCCTTTTATTGAGATCTTCTTGGGACCTCTCGGAATTGTCTTCCTATTGATGATTCAGCGTTTAAATGGGGACAGCTTCTTTCGGATGATCAAAGGGTCGAGCTTGTTGCCCCTATTTTTGAGTCTGAAATCAAGCAGATCTTTTGGAGTATGAATGTGAATAAGGCTCCGGGTCCTGATGGCTTTTCAGTGGGTTTCTTTAAGGATTGTTGGGAGGTTATCGGACATGATGTTGTGGGTACAGTGCAGGAATTCTTTCATTCCGGTAGGCTTCTTCGTCAATTGAATGCCACTTTCATTACCCTTATTCCTAAGGGAGTGCATGATCCGAGTGTGAAGGATTTCAGACCTATTTCTTGTTGTAATGTGTTATAAAAAGTCATCTACAAGATCATTGCTTCCAGAATCTCTAAGGTGATGGATTTCTTGATCTCGGAGAATCACTTTGGCTTTATTAAAGGGAGACACATGAGGGGCTGTATTATGTTGGCTCAGGAAGTCTTGAGGAACTATGGTTGGAGTAGAGGATATATTGCTCCTCGTATGACTCTCAAAGTTGACATTAAGAAGGCGTATGATACTGTCAATTGGGAGTTCTTGCGAGGGGTGCTTATTGGCCTTCGTTTTCCCCTTCTGGTGATTGGGTGGATTATGGAGTGTGTGTCCACCACCTCTTTCTCTATTCTTGTTAATGGTATGCCAGAAGGTTATTTTGAAGGTAAAAAGGGGTCTTCGCCAAGGTGATCCACTTTCTTCCCTTCTTTTTGTGATGTGCATGGATTATTTCACTAGATTTTTCAAGAAGCTTGCTCATGCTAATAATTTTAAGTTTCATTCGAGACTTTGTGCGAAAGTTAACCTATCGCATTTGTTGTTTGCGGATGACTTGATTTTATTTGCTTATGGTGATGTTCGTACTGCTCATCTGGTTTCTCAAGCTTTGCATAACTTTTCTTTAGTCTCTGGTTTGGAAGTTAGCAATGAGAAATCTAGTTTGTTTATGGCTGGCATCTCGGAGGATATTGAGCAAGATATTCGGGCCATTTTGCCTTTTCAAGATGGTTCGTTGCCAGTTCGCTATTTGGGCATTCTTTTGCATAGTAAGAAGTTAAAGGAGACTAATTTTGAGCCTTTGTTCGTAAAGATTTCGGGTCTCATCCGAAACTAGTCTTCTCGGCACTTCTCGTACACTGGTAGATTGGAGTTGATACGTTTTGTCATTTATCGGATCTTGAATTTCTCGGCTTCTATGGTCAAGATCCCTGTAGGTGTTATACAGCGTATTAAGTGCATGATTCGTTTGTTTTTATGGGGAAGGAAGCGTGGCTCTGTTAAGTGATCTGAAGTACTCCTTCCTAAGGAGCAAGGAGGATTGGGACTTAGGAGCATTGAGCTTATGAATGATGTGGCGTTGTGTGGGGTTGTTTGGGATCTTCATCTGGAAAAGAACTCCTTGTGGCTTCAGTGGATCCATGAAGTTTATCTCCATGGGGTATCAGTTTGGGATGCGGTCCCAACTAGTGCAACATCCATCGTTTGGAAAGATGTGCTTAAGGCTCGTGATCATATACGAACACGGCTTCAGGGAATACCATTGATACTTTTATGGAGTGTCCAAATATGAAGTTATACACTATGGTTTCTCCTTCAGCACCTAGTAAATTCTTCTTTGCTTAGATTTGGTCTTCTTGCGCCCTTAGAAAGCATGTCTTTCGCATGTGGATAGCGGCTAAGAATCGCTTAGCCACTTTTGATCATTGGCATGCGGAGGGAGATTGTTCGGAGTGCTACTTTTGTGTTGGTCTTCAAGAATCGAGGGATCATTTGTTCTTTCAGTGTTCCTTTTCGAGGATTGTTTGGGACCAAGTGCGTTCTTTCATTGGATGGCCAAGGCGTGTTTCTAAAATTTTTGCAAGTGTCAAATGGATTTCTAAGGATCGTGGTGCGAGGAAGGCAATTCGTAGAAAGAGGGAGCTTGCCCTTTTTGCTACCGTCTATTTCATTTGGAAGGCGAGGAATGATGCTATATATGATAATTCTAGACCGACTATTATCAGTGTTGTAAATAATATTTTAACGCATGTAGCTAGGTTTCAGTTTCTTCTAGCTAGATGATCGTTTTGACTCCTTTGGAGTTTGTTTGTTGTGCTTTCGTTTGTTATTTTGTCGGCTTTAGCCGTTGAGGTTGTATTTGTACATTGTTTCTGGCCTCAGCCTTTTTTTGAATATTAACAACTATATTCAGAGTGGGCGGTGCACGTGTTGGTTTTCTCTTGCTGTTGAACCGTGTATAAAGATGACTTGGGGCCCAAGATATACCTACTTGTTGTGCCAGTTACTTCTTTTAATTGTTTTGAGTGTTGACCAAGTCAATCCTTATTTGATAATTTTTTCCTTATATATAATTGCTATAATTATTTTATTTGTCAATTATTGTTATATATTGGATTGGAAGCATGTGCTATTTGATTTACTGTCGTATTTGCCGTAATAATAGCATGTTAAGTTGCGTATTTTATTTTGAATATTATATGCATACAAAAACCCTCTTGTTAAATAACTAAGTGGGAGAGGGATTGGTCAATTGATCTCGCGACCTCCATTATTGATTTATTGTGTGATGCAAGAAGCTTATGAGTCGGTTATAGTGTCTTCCTCCCCAACGGATGAGTTTTATTTGTGGATCACTGGAATAAATTTTATGAAATAATTATTATTTGTAATGTGATGCAAATAAGCTTATGAGTCGGTTATAGTGCCTTCCTCCCCAATGGATGAGTTTTATTTGCGGATCACTGGTACAAATTAATAATTGATGATTATAGGAAATTATTTGAGCGCGTATGGACTTCTCCAACTGTAAGGCACACAAGCTTGAGTAACGTACTTAGTATCAAATAATGATATACACTTAGGTGCAATTAATATGTATCCTCCCCAATGGAGTCACTGCTATTAAATTGCATGGCTGATGGACAACCGACTATTAATGATTGGCTCATAAGGTTAATTTGATAAATGGGATTAATGGGTAAAATCTTCTCTTGCGAATGTTAGGGTTTGTATACGTCCACACTAACGTGGCATGCAAATTCATAGTGCTTGAGATGTCAGTGAATTTATTTTATATTGTTTATTGAGGGAATCAATATAAAATTTAAATTCGAAGAGTTCAATAGTCGTATTTAATTACTAGATTCTCTGTATTTTTGAATAGTTTATTTCACTTATTGTTAACTAAAAGAAAACAAACTTACTTGTCCAAAATAAATGATTAGAAAAGTATCTTAGTTTTAATTCTTACTGCTTAAGAAAATAATAATGTGTTCTCACTAAGAATGTCCTCTGATGTCTATTTAAGTCTCAAGTGAAGAGGTGAGAGTTTCATAGAAATATGATGGTCAATCTCATATGACTCTTCGGATACTTGAGTAAGTTAGAAAGACAAGAGATCATGGTTAAACTTGATGAATGAATTAGAAATACTTGGAATAGAAATTGAAGGGGAAACCTAGGTCAATTTATTTTTCGTAGTTTACCTAGATGTTTTGAGAAAGTTCCAACTTAATTACAAGAGACTGTATGCGGTGGGAAACTTCTGACAAAACGTGTGGCGAAAGAAAGTCATTTTCATCAAGGCGTGAACAAGGTTAGTGTCTTATTCACTAGTTGTTGAAGCATGATTAGTGATGGTGTTTACTAACATGTTGTGTGTGTATACAAGAATCACTAAATGTCTGCAACTAAGTGAGAATGAGATTACTATAGACATGGGTAAAACTACAAGAGTAGTGGCTGTTGCAGTGGGAGTTGTTTATTTATCTTATGATAGGTTTAAACTTTGATTATGAGAAATTATCTTTACATACACGTTTTATAGAAAGAATTTTATTTCGGTTTCTATGTTTTAACGGATGGATACTCTATTACATTTAAATGACATAGTCATTATAATTAAGGATGGAGCTACAATCTGTTATGACACGTTGGTAGACAATTTGTATATCCTTAAATTATGTTTATCCCATGGATGCAACAAATAGTAATTAATAATGCATATTTTAATCTTAGTAAGACGAAGGAACCTTCGGAGATGAACTAAACATATCTTTGGCATCAAAGACTAGATCATTTTACTTAAGTACGATTTGAAAGTTGATAGCCAGTGGACCGTTAGGTTTATTGGAAGTGGAAACTATCGAACTAGTGAGTCTTACTTGGTAGTGAATATGATTAATTGCCTTGAAAAGGCAAAGGGGTATAGAGCCATATATATGTTAGATTTCTATACTAAAAGCCTTGCTTTTGTATTGAACAATATTTTAACAATTTTATTTGAAATGAGAATCATATGATCAAACGTTTTGCATATTATAAATTGTTTATTTATATGTTTGTGCAAAAATCCATTTACTTTATACTGTAGATAATATGTTGTGCGACAACACGTGGAAGATCATATTATCGGTTTCCTTATAAAGTACAAACAGATGCTCACAACCGAGATAGACGGGGACTATCTATCGGGATGGTTGTAGTGTGATTTGATATTAGTTTGTCTTGACTATAGAATCACATTAGTATGCTTAGTTTCTATTGAGCAGGACCGTTTGAGATCGTTCGACTTGTACTGTCTATATAGAAGAACTTGATCTCAGTTATTATGGATGTTCGTGCTCTTAATCCCTATACAATAACCTCGACACGTAGGGCAGTATGTATTTCTTTGATTCATCAATGGGTGAAATTTACATGTATTAAATCAACAAATTCGATGAGTTGGGGAGTAGTGCTGTCTCTGTGGTGTGCTGTTGATTGTAGAAGGAATCCATGTCCGATATAGGTTGATGATGTCCCCTTGAGGAGCTCATAAGGTTTATCATGTAAATCTTGCAAGTGGATTAATTTCGGAATGATAATAAGGTTGAGTGGTACTACTCTCGGATGAGATATTAATTAATAGAGTTGTCAGTAACTTAATTAATTAATGGACATTGTATGTCTTAAACATGGGGAGACTGTCATGCTCATAATAAGAAGGAGCCCAAAACATAATTTTGAGATTGGATGGGTAGTGCAGTAATAATATTTTAGTAGACTATATTATTATTATTGGATTTAATTATAAGCTTTGGGTTAAGCTTGGTTAATTAAATCCAATTGAGGCCCAATCCAATTTCTCCTCCTGGTCCCTGCTGTAGCCAATAAATAAGTCATCTCAACTTCTGGAAACCTACAATCCTGTACCATTTTTGACGTGAGAAAAGGAGAGAAGAAGATTGAGAGAATCATGTAGATTGTTGCCCACACAATATCAAAATTGACTTTGGGTCATACAGCAGAAGATCAAGAGGTGGTTCACTACTATTCATCCTCTACATCAACCCTGAAGAAAGGTAAACTTTTATTTTGCTTCCGCTGTAATTGTTTCCTTGGTTCCTAACGGATCACGCTGAGCCAAACGATCCAATAGCCAACAATTGGTATCAAAGCGTTGGTTTTGTGGTAAAACGTGAACAATAAGGTTGGGGTTTTTATGATTATATGATTATGTGATGTGATCTGGATGTAATCGCATGTTTTTGTGCTTCTCTTAATTCAATTATCGCATGATAGAAATCATGATATTAGGGTTTGGTATATGTTGATTTATCCATGAAACCCTACATGATTTGCTATTTTATATTACCTGGACATCACACACACACGCTGTATGATGATGGTGTAAGCGAGTAAGATAGTTAAAACTTGGCTGGAAGAAAGTATTATACGAGAAACCCTAATCGTGTCTGGAAGAAAGATTTCGCCACTTTGTTATCCCTCAACATCATACACATATGTCGGCTGTATGGTGATGATGTTTATTAGCGAGATATTGAGTATGGACTAGTCGGCGGTAGAATCTGGTGGAAGACTTGGCGATCCTTCAGCGTGACTCAGCGATGGCGCCCAGCGTGAGAGCGTGGGTTGTTGCGCGATGGGCTGTTGAAGCTCATCCTCTTGATGACTGGGTTGGCACGGACTGCTGAAAGCAATCATCAACGTCGATGGGATTGGACTGAATCACTTGCAGTCGGCAGTTGGCGATGAAGGCATGACGATGGGACCCAGAGATCGGCGCTGCAGACTGGTGCTACAAGGCAAGTCGATTGCAGGGTCAGTGGGTTTCAGTCGACTGCACACGGCAGCGGGGTTCGCTGCAACATCGACGGCGGCCATAGCAGACTGTGGGATGCATCATGGCGAATCGCGAAAGTGGACTGAAGCGGGTCTCCCTGATGGCTGCGGGACTGGCGTGAGTCGACGGAGTGGACGCGTTGCTTGTGCACGGCAGCGCTGATGGAAAAGACAAAGCTGGAGTGGGCGGCGTCAGACCTGAATTGGTTGTTCTAGTCGATCCTGCTATGCTTCAGTCTGGTCGGACGGAGTGATGAAGTTGCCGGCATCATTCTTGGCTGAGCGAACCAGCAACAGCAGCGGCATGATTTTGTGCTTGGTTGCTGGGCTGATGCGTTCGAGTTCCAGTTTTGGGGCTCCAGAGAAGTTGACGATAGGCGGCGTGACTCCGGCGGTCTGACGGCACGTCAGCCGAGAGCAGCAGCGCCGAGTTTTTCGCGTGTCTACTGTCGTGCGGAATCAGTTTGCGACTGGTGGGAAGGGTTGATGAACGTGCTTTGGGCTGGCAGCTTAATGGGCCTATTCATTTTATTAATGGAGTGTTTTTTTTTTTGTTCTAGTGGGCTTGGTGGGCTCAATTTTTAATTATTGTGGAATTCCTACTGTTGGGCTTGCTGGGCCCATTTTCTGCTCATTTATGCTCTTTATTTAAATATATAATTGATTTAATTATTTTTATTTGACAATTAATTGTTATATATGTGGCATGTTCTATGTGATTTATTTTTTTTAAATTACTTAAAAATAGAAGCATGCTAGGATGTATATTTTATTATTGAAATATTATATGCATGTTAAAAACCCTCAGTGTTAAATAACTAAGTGGGAGAGGGGATTGATAATTAATTCCCGCGACCTCCATTATTGGTTTGTAAGTGATGTGAGTAAGCTTGCGCATTGGCATTAGAGCCTTCCTCCCCATCGGATGAGTTTATTCACGGATCACTGGTACAAACTTCTTTAAGATGACTGTAGGAAATTATCCAAGTGCGTGTGTACTTCTCTATCTGTAAGGCACATAAGCTTGCATAAAGGACTTGGGACACTTAGATGCAAATAATAAGTATCCTCCCTATCGGAGTCACTGCTGTTATTTGCTTGGCTAAAGAAAAACCGACTATTAATTATTTTGTCATAAAGTTAGGTTGACAAATGAAATTATTGGGTAAAACCTTCTCTTGTAAATATTCGGGTTTGTATACGTCAACACTATCGTGACATGCAAATTCATGGTGCTTGAGATGTTGGTGAATTTTATTTTATATTGTTTTGAGGGATTCAATATAAATTGATAAATTCGAAGTGTTTGATCTGTTTAATTATTTATGATTCTCAGGATTTTCAAATGGCACTCAACTCACTTTCTGTTATACTTAAAGAGTACAAACTTACTGTCACTAATTATGTTGACTGGAAGCGAAACATGGACATTGTTTTAACTGCTGAAGATTATATCTTTGTTCTCACTGAGGAATATCCTCCGGCACCTACTGATGACTCTACCGAAGAGCAAAGAGTTGCTTATAATAGGTGGGTCAATGCTGATAGGATGGCTAATTGCTACATTTTGGCTTCTATGTCAAATGTACTTCAGACTCAGTATCAAGCTATGCAGACCGCCTATGATATGATGCATAATCTTAGGAAACTCTTCGGGCATTAGAGTCGTCCTACTAGGTCGAAGGGCATGTCTGTTCTAATGAACACCAAAATGGCTGAGGGCACTTCCGTAAGGGAGAATGTCCTTAGGATGATGGGCCAGCTCAATGAGTTGGAAGTTCTTGGGGCTGAAATCGATGGAAAAACCCAATTCGATATCATACTCCAAAGCTTGCCTAGGAGTTTTGAGCAGTTTCGCCTGAACTACGATATGAACAAACATTTGTACACGTTGGCGAAACTTCTGACAGAACTTGTGGCAGCGGAAGAACTATTTCATAGACCTCCTCAGGTTCATGTTACTGAAAATACTGCTCATCCTAGGCCGAAAGCCGGTAGAAATAAGAAGAAGCAAGGAAATTCAGTACCGGTGAACCAAGTAAAAGTAAAGACTGGTGCAGTCAAGAAGCCTAAAGGCAAGTGCTTCAAATGCAAGCAGCCGGGACACTACAAGGCTGACTGCCCTCTTCTGAAGGAGAACAGGAATGGTAAGTCTTATATACTGGTTGTTGAATCATGTTTAGCGGCTGTATCTGCTGACACTTGGTGTGTAGATACGGGAGCCACTAACCATGTCTGCAATTCTTTGCAGAGGTTCCACCAAACCCGACAGCTTAGTGATGGGGAGATTACCATACTCATGGGAAATGCTACAAGAGTAGCAGCTGTTGTAGTGGGAGACGTTTATTTATTTTTAATAAGAATAAAACTCTTGTTTTGAGGAATTGTCTTTATGTACCTCATTTTAGAAAGAATTTAATTTTGGTTTCTAAATTGTTTATGGATGGATATTCTGTTTCTTTTAATGACAAGGTTGTTATAAGGAAAGATAGAATTATTATCTATGATGGTGCATTGATAGATAATTTGTATACTCTTAATCTAATTTCTTCCACGATGCAACAAATTAAAACGAATGATACATATACTAGTAAGAGAAAAGAACCTTCTAAAATGAACCAAACATATCTTTGGCATCTAAGACTAGGCCATATTAACTTAAGTAGGATTTAAAGATTGATAGATGATGGACCTCTGAGTTCATTAGTAGTGGAAAATTATCCAACTTGCGAATCCTGCTTGGAAGGAAAAATGACCAAAAGGCCTTTCAAGGCAAAGGGGTATAGAGCCAAGGATCTGTTGAAATTGGTTCATTCTAATTTATGTTGTCCTATGTCTCTCCAAGCAAGAGGGGGTTATGAATATTTCGTCACTTTCATTAATGATTATTCTAGATACGGATATATTTATTTGATGCGCCGCAAGTCTGAGTGTTTTGATAAATTCAAAGAGTATAAGGCTAATGTGAAAAAGCAACTTGGAAAATATATCAAGACACTACGATCTGATCGTGGTGGCGAATACTTTTTGGGAGAGTTAAGGAATTATTTATCGGAGAATGAGATTGAATCCCAATTGTCTGCACCGGGCACACCCCAGCAGAATGGTGTAGCGGAAAGAAGGAATAAGACTCTTATGGAAATGGTAAGATCAATGATGAGTTATTCAGAACTACCAAATTCGTTCTGGGGACATGCTTTAGAAACAGCAACTTACATTTTAAACTTAGTACCTTCTAAATCGGTAGCCTCCACACCCACAGAACTGTGGACCGGGTGAAAGCCTAGTCTGAAACATGTTCGGATTTGGGTTCTCCAGCCCATGTGTTGAAGGCAGATGCTGATAAGTTAGAATCACGTACTGATGTTTGTCTGTTTATAGGGTATCCTAGAGGAACGAAGGGTGGTCTATTTTATAGTCCTAAGGACCAAAAGGTGATTGTTAGCACGAACTCCAGATTTTTGGAGGAGGATTATGTAATGGACCACAAACCTATGAGTAAAATTGTTCTAGAAGAAGCAAGAGGGGAATCACCAAACATAATACCAACTGTACAAGAGGATATACCATAGGACACTGCACCGCGTGTCACACCTGATACACAATTGCCTCGGAGTCTCGTCGTAGTGGGAGGGTTGTGAGACAACCAGATAGATTCATGGGATTGGGAGGATCATCCGACTTGGTCCCTGGTGAACATGAAATCGACCCATGGAATTACAACGAGGCACTGCAAGATAAATATGCTCAATTATGGCAAAATGCAATGCAATCTAAATTAGAATTCATGTATTCTAATCAAGTCTGGGAGCTTATAGAACCACCCAATGGTGTAAAAGCTATTGGATGCAAGTGGATCTATAAAAGAAAAAGAGGATCTGACGGTAAGGTGGAAACCTTTAAAGAAAGGCTTGTGGCTAAAGGATATACTCAGAAAGAAGGAATCGATTATGAGGAAACCTTCTCGCCTGTGGCCATGCTTAAGTCAATCTGGATTCTTTTGTTTATCACTGCTCATATGGATTATGAGGCATGACAAATGGATGTCAAGACAGCTTTCCTGAATGGAAGTCTTGAGGAAAATATCTATATGAAGCAACCAGAAGGATTCATTGCAAAGGGCGAAGAGCATCTTGTGTGCAAGCTTAAAAGGCCCATTTATGGATTGAAACAAGCTTCAAGATCATGGAACATCCGTTTTGATGAAGTAATCTAGTCATATGGATTTATTTAATGTCTGGATGAATCATGTGTGTACAAGAAGTGTGACGGAAACGTAGTGGTATTTCTTATAATCTACGTAGATGATATTCTGCTCATTGGAAACAATGTAAAGGTATTATCGGCCGTAAGGGCATGGCTATCCAAGAAGTTTGAAATGAAGGAATTAGGAGAAGCCGGACATATTCTTGGGATCAAATTAATAAGGGATCACAAGAAAAGAATGTTGTGCTTATACCAAACTTCATATATTGATACAATCCTGACTCGTTTTAGCGTGCGAGATTCCAAGAAAGGTTTTCTACCTTTCAGACATGGAATACCTCTATCTAAGGAGATGTGTCCTAAGACACAACAGGAAATAGAGGCAATAAAGCTGGTTCCTTATGCTTCGGCAGTAGGAAGCCTCATGATGCTATGCTATATACGTGACCGGATATCTGTTATGTCGTTGGCATAGTTAGTTGGTATCAAAGTAATCCAAGACAAGGGCATTGGACAACGGTAAAGCATATTTTGAATTACCTGCGAAGGACTAGGGTTTATGTGCTGATTTACCGGGTAGATACTTTGTTACCTTTGGGTTATACTGAATAGGACTTCCAGTTAGATAGGGATGCTAGTAAATCCACCTTGGGTTATGTGTATACTCTTGGAGGAGGAGCCATAATATGGAGGAGTGTAAAGCAGAAATGTGTTGCGGACTCCACCATGGAAGTTGAATATGTAGCAGCCTCTGAGGCAGCTAAAGAAGCAGTATGACTTAGGAACTTCTTAACGAACTTGGATGTGATTCCTGGTTCGCCCAAAGCAATTACAATTTATTATGATAATAGTGGTGCAGTAGCAAACTCGAAGGAACCACGAGCCCATAAGACGAGTAAACACATTGAGCGCAAGTACCACCAGATACGAGACATCGTTAGAAGAGGGGAAGTCATTGTCGCTAAGATTGCATCTGAGGATAACCTTGCGGATCCTTTTACTAAGAGCCTTCCAGCGAAAGCGTTCGATGGGCATGTAGAAGGAATGGGGATTAGATGCGTGAAAGCAGATATAGCAGCGTAGTCTTTTAGTATAAGTGGGAGATTGTTAGATTTGTATACTAAAAGCCTTGCTTTTGTATTGAACAATGTTTTAACAATTTTATTTGAAATGAGAATCATATGATCAAACGTTTTGCATATTATAAATTATTTATTTATATGTTTGTGCAAAAGTCCATTTACTTTATACTGTAGATAATATGTTGTGCGACAACACGCGGAATATCATATTATCGGTTTCCTTATAAAGTATAAACAGATGCTCACAACTGAGATAGACGGAGACTATCTATCGGGATGGTTGTAGTGTGATTTGGTATTAGTTTGTCTTGACTATAGAATCACATTAGTGCGCTTAGTGTGTATTGAGCAGGACCGCTTGAGATCGTTCGACTTGTACTGCCTATATAGAAGAACTTGATCTCAGTTATTATGGATGTTCTTGCTCTTAATCCCTATACAATAACCTCGACACGTAGGGTAGTATGTATTTTTTTGATTCATCAATGGGTGAGATTTACATGTATTAAATCAACAAACTCGATGAGTTGGGAAGTAGTGTTGTCTCTATGGTGTGTTGTTGATTGTAGAAGGAATCCATGTCCGACATAGGTTGATGATGTCCCCTTGAGGAGCTCATAAGGTTTATCATGTAAATCTTACAAGTAAATTAATTCCGGCATGATAATAAGGTTGAGTGGTACTACTCTCGAATGAGATATTAATTAATGGAGTTGTCAGTAACTTAATTAATTAATGGACATTGTATATCTTAAACATGGGGAGACTATCAGGCTCATAAAAAGAAGAAGCCCAAAACATAATTTTGGGATTGGATGGGTAGTGCAGTAATAATATTTTAGTGGACTATATTATTATTATTGGGTTTAATTATAAGCTTTGGGCTAAGTTTGATTAATTAAATCCAATTGAGGCCCAATCCAATTTTTCCTTCTGGTCCCTGCTGTAGCCCAATAAATAAATCATCTCAGCTTCTGGAAACCTACAATCCTGTGCTGTTTTTGACGTGAGAAAAGGAGATAAGCAGATTGAGAGAATCCTGTAGATTGTTGCCCACACAACTTCAGGATTGACTTTGGGTCATACAGCAGAAGATCAAGAGGTGGTTCACTACTGTTCATCCTCTACATCAACCCTGAAGAAAGGTAAACTTTTATTTTGCTTCCGCTATAATTATTTTTTTGGTTTCCTAACGGATCACGCTGAGCCAAACGATCCAATAGCGAACAATATAGATATATTGGAAATGGTTCATATTGATTTAGGCTATCCTAAGATTATCCCGGCGAGAGATGGTTATAAATGTTCGTCACTTTGTTTAACGATTATTTTAGTAACGAGATATATTTATTTGATGCACTGCAAGTCTGAGTACTATGATTAAAATCAAGAAGTACAAGGCTGATGCGGTGAAGTGTCATGAAAAATATATCAAGTTATTACGATTTGATCGTGGTGGCGAGAGTCTCTTAGGGTAGTTTAGGAGCTATAAATTAGAGGTTGAGATAGAATCTCAAGTAGTCTACACCGGGCAAACCCCAGCTGAAAGGTGTGATGGAATAGAAGGAATAAAACTCTTGTGGAAATGGTTAGATAGATGATGAGTTATTTGAAATTACTGAACTTATTTTATGGGTATGCCCTAGAAATAGCATGTCATGAGATGATTGTCTGTTTGTGGGATATCCTAGAAAAATGAAGATTGGTTTATTTAAAAGTCCAAAAGATCAGAAGGTGATTGTTAACATGAACACTGGATTTTGGAAAAAGAATATATAATAAATTATAAACCCATGAATAGATTGTTCTAAAAGATATGAGAAGGGAAACACAAATTTTCAGTACCAATTATATAAGAGGATATACCACAAGTAAACTGTATCACGTGTCACATCTGAACACAATTGCATATAGTGCCTTGTCGTAGTGGGAGAATTTTTTGACAACTGAATAGATTTATGTTTTGAAAGAGTCGTGAGACTTGGTCCCTAGTGTTTGCCTAATTTGTAGCACTCACGAGCAAGAATACTCGATCGTTGTAGTAGTATATCCCAAGAAAAATTATCAATCCACAAAGGAGTTATGTTCGGACTAGCAAAATACGTGAGCTCATGTTCATGTTGTTTTTGTAAAGATGATCAGGGGTTTTGAGATGATTAACAACTAAAACAAGTAACAAGTAAATAAGAATAGCAAATAAGAGAAATGACAAGTAAAGAAAATGGGTGCTAAAGTTCAAGTATGGAAAAACATGGGATTAGAAACATCCAAGCACACTCGATTCATATTATCATGTAAAAGGAATTCAACTCAATTGATGTAGACTAAGGGTGATCACGATTGTATCCTAAGCTCCCTTTCGGGTTACAAAGGTTGTTGATCCATTTTAGACTCCCAAAAGCACTTAAGATCAAAGCTCAACATTAACCCCTTCCATCTAGGTACTAGTTAGATTAAACTCTCCCTTTTTGTGTACTAAGGCCAACGAATGGATTGGTTCCCCTCATTGAATTCAAATATCCTTTCGGTCAAACCCAAACTCAATGTCATTAATGGAGTTGTCAGTAACTTAATTAATTAATGGGCATTGAATCTTAAATACTGGGAGACTAACGAGCTCATTATAAGAAGGAGCTCATAATGTAATTTGGGATTAGGGTGGCAGTGCAATAATACTTCTTTAGTGGACTGATTTATTATTATTGGACTTAAGTATAAGTTTGGCCTAAACTTGGATGCTTAAGCCCAATGGAGGCCCAAACCCTAATTTCTCCTCCTGGTCTCTTTTGTAGCCTATATATAGCCAATCTCAGTAGTCTGGTAACTCATTAGACATGCCTAAAACCGTGAGTACACGAGTTAGACTGCAAAATGAGTTCGTCTTGGTGATGGTGCCCACACAAGTCAAGATGTGACTTAAGAATACAACAAAAGATTAGAAGGTTGTATGTTCCTGCTGCTGCTGTTCAACCTCTACATCAACCCTGGTAAAAGGTAATATGATTCTACTCTTATGCTTCTGCTGCAGTAGAATTGCATGAAACCTTAACGGTTCACATTAACCAAAATATCCAAACACCAACAGTCCCCTTGAGGAGCTCATAAGGATTATCATGTAAACCCTGCAAGTGAATTTAATCTGGCATGGTAATAAGGTTGAGTGGTATTAATCTTAGATCAGAGATTAATTAATTGAGTTATCAGTAACTCATTTAATTAATAGCATTATATATCTTAGACACGGGGAGATAAACGGGCTCATAATAAAAAGTAGCTCATAACATAATTTTGTATTTAGGTGGCAGTGCAATAATAATTCTTTAGTGGACTGAATTATTATTATTGGGCTTAAGTATAAGTTTTGGGCTAAACTTGGATGCCTAAGCCCAATGGGAGACCAAAACCTAATATCTCCTCTTAGTCCCTATTGTATCCTACAAATAAGCCATATCAACAATCTTAAGATTATTATTCACGCTTAAAACCGTGAGGTACAGAGAGAGATTACAGATTGAGATCACTTAGAGGATAGTCGTCCACACGACGTCTAGACGATGCATAAGAATATAGCAAAAGATTGAGAGGTCGTTTCTGCAGCTGTTCAGATTTGCATACACAGTCCAGGTGAAAGGTAATAATTACTATTCATTCCGCTGCGTTAGAATTATATGGAACCCGAATGGATAACATAGACCATAAGATCCGATCATCACACTTCACACCAGACACTATCTTTTTGAAAAGAGAAGTCTATTTTTTATGTGAAGCGGGGATTTGACACTGCTGCCACCAACAACGATGTTGTAGCAGCTTTCGAAGGCCGCGTCTGCTTGAAGGATGAAGTCGGTGCCAGAAGAAAAGGTACTGATGCAGGGTCAGAACCAGATTGCAGGCCACCGCTAATAGTGGAAGGGACGGTGGTTGTCGGCGATACTGTCGGTGGAACAACATCGAGAAAGTGCGATGTCGGTAGTGGAGGACGTCTTAACCAGAAAAGCCATCAGAGAAAGGTTGACGCAGTAATACATTCAAGAGCATAATAGTTCATCTCTCCAAAATAAATTTTCATATACTAAAGATTAATCGGTAGATTAGGGTGCAAGAACTTGTTGAGTTATATTTTTCATTTAGGAGAGTAGTAGTTCATTTATATAAAGAGTAACTTTTCATGTATTAAAGAGTACTCAGTAAATGTGTGAACTCGATCCACACAAGTATTTGCCTTAAGATTTATCGGTATTTTTTTAATAAATAAATGATACAATATATAATATATTAGGTATAATAGGCATAGGTGGGTATTGTTGTAAACAAAGTGTAAGTGGGAGGTTAATTAGTTGTTTTAATCTTTTACTATTTTAGTGAGGTGGAGACTTTTTTTAACGGACAAAAGTAGAAAAAGTGAAGGTTTTTTTTTGGGACGGTGAGGGTAGTATGATTTTTTATTAATTAAAATATTAATTTAAGCATTAAAAATATAAATATATATAATAAATTAATATTAAATGGGTATGGGTAATCCATGGGTATTGATACATGGATTTGGGATGGAACATATATTTTACTAGACTTTTTAATGAGATGAGAATGGATACGAGTAGTAGATATTTAAACGGATACAAATATCCCTAAATAAGTGTGTACCCTATACGTTGACATCCCTAAGTATAAGTAAAAATAGATGTTAAAAAAAAAGTTTATATATCATATGATTAAATTGATAATTATAAAATTACGCTATATGTTAAAAAAAATTACATTCATATATTATATACTCTCTCTGTCCACTCTAATTCTAGATTTCTCTTTTTTTGTAAAAGGAGCTCCACATATGGCCCAACACTCATTATTAGTATAACTACTCACTACACATAAAATAATAATATTCATTAATTCACGTACAAAAAATAAATGGTGAATTATGAAGTGGACGGAAGGTGTATAAATAATTAGTAGTTTATTTATAAAATATATAAATTGAAATAAATAAATGTATAATTATATATTAAACTGAGCAATATTATTATAAAAGGCAAAAGAAAATAAGGGACAAAGAAGAGGAAGGGAAAACACAAAATTAAAAGTCAAACACACGGCCTGCCAAAAGGAGCCTAAACAGGTGGCTCCGCAGATAAAAATAAAATAAAACACAATTTCGTGGTACAAAAGAGGAGTGAGGCAATGAAGCTCGACTATAATCGTGAGAAGGGCCAAGGAATGGCATGAGAACGTGCCGTAACTAAAAAATGGACTAGGGCATTGAGCAAACAGAATGGCTGATCTCGGGCTGAAGGACCTTACCATAATCGGGTAAAGACTTCATGATCATCAGCGGAAATGTGGTGAACGTGCCATAGGAAAAGAGTTGCCTGATGAGAGTGAAAATAAGTGTGTTTTATTATCCAATTTAACACCTTTTTTATAGGAATTGTTGTCATATATTAACAAAAGTCTCTTATATAAAGTCTCTTATATTCAATATATGTGAGAAAAATGTGCATTTGAGGTGTTTTATGGTATTTTAAGTGGAAAAATGATCAAAAGTGCAAAGTTGGAGAAAAGTTGCAACTTGTTCAAGAATACTAAAAAATGCACGTCCAACTTGTATAATTTTCTGTATTCATATAGAGCTCAAAATTCAAAGTGTGATACATGTTGGAAAGTCACAGAAGGGTGGATCGTTTTGGCGTAAGAAACACCTCAATCGAAGTCCAAACGAGAAAGTTATGATCAAAATGGTGACGTCGCGCAAGCTATTCCTACTCAGCACGACTGTTCCCATTTTCATGACTTGTAACACATTCAAATGCTGGAGTTTCTATGAGTTATTTATATGTATAGAAATCCAAGAAAGAGAGGATCGTGTGAGCATACGAATCACTCAAATTAGAGATAATATATGGAAATTATGTACAAAATGGTCAGACTATACAACCCCGCTCGAACAAGACATTTTGGTCGAGGAATGATCGAGCGGCGTGAAATTTTCAGATCTGTGAAAAGGTATGCCGCTCGACATTTGCTCGACCAAAGCCAATCCTGCTCGCTCATGACCATTCTGGTCGAGCGGGGACATGGGATCCTATTTTTGATAATTTCATACCTCCAGTTGCGTGTATTTTCATATTCTATAAGAAAAAGCTCATCCAAGGTCCATAAGGAGAGTTTACAAGTATAAAAGGGAATGCAGATCACATCATTATAGATAGACCGCAACACAATCATCCTACATCCCAAAAGGGGGGATCACCTCCCAACAATCATCAACATCCTTTCCTCCATTCATCCATCACTTTGAAGATTTATATGTTGAATCAAGAGGAGGATTCGAGACGGAGAAGGACGCGACGACTCCCGCATCTAGGGTTTTATTCATTTTCTAATTTATCTTGTAATTTTCCAAGACATATGGGTAAGATCTATCCAACCTCCATGATTGTTCTTTGCAACATCATAGGCTAGAACCGTTTTAGTAGATCTAGGGTTTTGAAAGTTGTATGAATTAATTAAACTCTCTTGTGTGTTATCCATGCAACACTACTTGTGTATTTATTTTATATATGATTATACATTTTTAATCCATATTCACGGTTGTTTTGTGTATCTTCAACTGTTATATAGAGTTTAAATATATATCTTGGTTGTTGATTGAGCGCGTTCACTGCTGAACAGGATTCTATGTTATGATTCTAAGTAATGGAACTCTGAAACTTCATTAGAACTATCATATATGAATACTTATTAATTGAATTGAATTCGGGTTAATAAGTAGGATAAAGAGGTTAATTTTATAGTACCTATAAAAGGAGATCATATCAAGTTAGAGTACCAATTCTAGGGGTAAATAATTGATACTGATAGTACCTAGAAAGGGGGGTGAAATTATATCTCTTGCTCCGAGGTTATTCACACGTGTTACACGCATATTTACTTGTGTCTATAGAGTAGATTTACATGGTTCAGTGATGCGTCCATAGTCCACAAGGCAGAGTCGACCTGCACTTGAGAGGGAATAAAGTAGTAAAACTGGATTACCCTAGAGCTACCCATTCTCCATACTTGATTCACTTTCGTAGTTTACTAGTGTTATTTATTTTATTTGTTATTTTAATTAATTGTTTAGTAATTGATAATCAAACCTCAAACTTAATTGCCTTTCGTCTTAATTAATTTAGTAAATTATTAAATTGATAATACGCCGTCCTTTGGGTTAGATATTTAACTTGGTCGCTTGTTTTAGCTACAATTGATATCCTTAATACTTTGAGATTAATTTTGCGTGCAAAGAAAACGTCCATCAAGTTTTTGGAGTCGTTGCCGGGGACGGCTGTTATTATTGATTTTATTATTTCTAGTTTGATTAAAAATTTTATTTGTGATTATTTATTTCTATCTAACCTTGAATTTTTTTGAGGCACTTGTGCACTAGGAAAATGAGAGGAAAGAAAGAAAGATATAACACATTGAGCTAGATATGACTGGAGCAAGGCAGAATTCGGCTAATGTTGCCATACGTGAAATTTTTAAGTATGATGGGATTGGCAACATGGGGTTGTTAGGAGCAAGGGAGAAGATGATGATTTTGAGATACATCCCGCTCTTATCGGCATGGTAAAGAAGAATTCCTTTTGTGGAGGTACATGCACTACATGGGACCAACTGCAGCAAAAGTTCTTAGAAAGATACATGCCATCCTCAAAGGTTTTCAGAATGAGGCAAGAGATCACCCAATTTGTTATAAATCAGTGTGAGAAATTTCATGAGGCGTGGGACAGGTTGAACATCAATTGGTGAAGCGAAATAGGGATGATGAGTTCGTCTCTAGTCTAACTAATATCAACAAGCTACTAGAGTCCCAGCAGAAGCAGATTACAGAGTTGACACAAAGGGGGCCTAGTATCCAACATCAAGAAGTGAAGAGTGTCAAAAATATCTTTAATCGATACATGGCAATGAATGATACAAGAGTTGACCGAATCGAGGCTTATATGAATGTTAATCATGCAGATTTATCTAACCAGTTGAAGGACCTGACTTTGATTATGGGGCAGATGGCCGGGAATTTGAATCAATTGATGCAAATATTGGAGAAAGGAATGTTCCCGTCTCAAGACATAACGAACTCGAGAGAGTGTAAAGCCATCACGTTAAGATCCAGAATGCAGTATGAAGGTCCGGTGTGCCGATAGGTAAAAACATAGAGAAAATAAGCTCACTCGAACATAGCTCAACCAAACCATTTGGTCGAGCAACGATCTAGCAACATCTCACGGAACAGAGAAACGATACTCTATTTTTAGGTCCACAGCTTGACTAAAATCACCTCGCTTGAACAGACCACTCTGGTCTAGCAGTGGTCGAGCAGCCCACTGTAACTCTGAAAAATGCTGATCAGCGTACAAGTCCCTTGCTTGACCAAAACAGCCTTGCTCGATCAGACCATTCTGGTCGAGCTGAGGTCGAGCAGCCTATGTCGGGATTGTACAGTGTAAATCCACGAAGGGGTACTTCACTTGCCCAAAATACCCTCGCTCGACCAGACCCTTCTGGCCGAGCTGAGGTCGAGCAACAACATCCGATCCAATTTCCTGTACAAAATGCTATACCTGATGTTCAGAGCAGTTCAGTACCATCACAAGAGCAGAATACAGAGCTTAGACTGCGGATAGATAACGAAGATGTGGTTTTCTCTCTTGATAAAGCAATGATATTGCCCATGGAGACTCAATCATGCAAAAGCATAGATGTGGTTTTTAACTTGTTTAATCTTGATTTTTCTAGGAAAGATGATTCTAAATTTGAGTTGAAGATTAGCAAGGAGGAGATAGACAGCCATGGGAGGAAGGTAAATCCAAGGATCATATACTTGTGACCAAGAAAGGTGAGGTGCTGAGTGTAGACAAGAAGAGGAAAAAAACTTATTTGAAGCTGAGGATGCGAGAAGACCGTCATTTGATCCAGTAGTTCAAAAAGCTGAATATCATCCTGACTCTCTGACGTTAAAGATGAGCGCCTGTTGGGGGCTTGCCCTTCCATTTTATTGTTGTCGTGTTTCTTTTGTATGAGTGAGGAGTTATTATATTTAAGGTGCTCACATTTCGGCAATTACATCTCTTTTCAAACTTAGTTTTGACTTACGTTTTACTATGTTTAGGGGGTGCGATGTACTTACCTCGTCTTATGAGCACTGAGGGTATAATTTTTCCTTTCGTTGGTTGTTTATTTGTTAGGGGGTTGATTTTTTGTGGCATATTAATATTTTAACCGGTGTTGGTATGTCAATTTTTTGCAACTTACCTAATGTTTCGTATATTGTTTTTGTGTGTTCCTAGTATTAGAGGTCGAGTTTTTAATTTTCCATCTTGTTGATTTTTCTGGTGTCTCCTATCTTATTATTGATGAATTATGTGATGATGAGTGTGTTTGAGTTTTGATGATAAAAAATGTAAAAGATTGGCAAGATGAGTTCTACACTGAGGCTTTGACCTGACCGAGTTGAACAACTCGAGGAGCTCGTGCATACGTTGAAGAAAAATCAGGGCCCTCGTTTTCTTATTCTAATTTTTATTTGTGCTTTTAATGCATGAGAGTGGAAGGATTGAGTTTTTGGTTTTGGTGATCCACATGAGCTTATATTTTTAAATTGTGCCTAAAATTTATATGGTCTAGAAATTGATGAGGGAATTGTACTTGAATTATAATGTGGTATGAAGTTCTATGTGTACTTGTGAGATATTGCTTACCATGAAAAGTGCTCTGTTACTTGTTTAAAACCCATGTGAGATTTTGAGCCTCGTTGATCATGTACATAATCAAATGATATTTTTTTTTGGTGAGTATCGTTCTTGTTCGTGTATTCTAGAACTTGCCTTGAGTCTCCTTAAATATTCAAAATTAGTCTAGCGGATTATGGAAATAATATTAGACCATCTTTGAATAGCCCATCTTTTCCCATACTCTTTACCTTAATTCAATAAATCTCTTGTCAGCCCGTTGAGTCTTTTTAAATCCATTCTTGTGATAGCCAATAAAGCTTAATTGAAGAGAGTGGTGATTTGAGAGATGATGAAGGAAGAATCTTAACGATCAAAAGGAAAATTCCTAGAGTAGTGCTTAAATCTAGTACTCTATGGAAATAAACACCCTAGAATAGTGCTTAAATCTAGTACCATATGGAGGATGTGAGAGGTAGCGCCCGAAACTAGTATCTCAAAAGAAGAAGAAAAAAAGAAAGGAAAAAAAGAGAAAAAAATGAAAAAAAAGAGAATGATGGAGTTGAAGAGCTAGAAAAAATTGGAAAAAATATGTTGTGCTTGAAGGAGAAAGATGGGAGAATTTGAAGTATGTTGTACTTGAATTGAAAGTGATGAGGAAAAAAATAAAGATAGAGAGAGACGGCCGCTTGATAAATCTGAGTTTTGAGTCACTTATCCATATATTTCCTACTTTTTCCAAAAAGCCTACATTACAACCAAATAAAAGACCTTTTTGATCCATGATTTGCTAGCTACAAGTAAAAGGAGAGTTGAGACAATAGGCAATCTTATGGTTACGCATGCACTTGAATTGAATCTGAGCGTAAACACCTTAACCCATAAGTGTACATCTTTTACACTTGAGTGCGAGTGATATATACTTCCCGTGAGAATATGTGAATGGAGCATTTGAATTGGTGGTGATTGTCTTATTTTGTATGCTATGAATTGATTATTACATGTAATGAGAGTTGCATGACCTAAGTTGAGGACAATTGTATTGTGAATAGGGAGTTTTCTTAGTCCTTATTTCCCTGCTAATTTTCCTACTCTGTTTTTCTTTATTTTTATTTTTTTTGTCTTGGGACGAGCAACGAGTAAGTTTGGGGGATTGATGAAAGTGAAAATAAGCGTGTTTTAGTATCCAATTTAACACTTTTTTTATAGAAATTGTTGTCATATATTAGCAAAAGTCTCTTATATTCAATATATGTGAGAAAAAGATGCGTTTGAGATATTTTATTATGTTTTAGGTGGAAAAAGAATCAAAAGTGTAAAGTTGGAGAAAAGATGCAACTTGTACAAGAATATTGAAAAACGCACATCCAACTTGTGTAATTTTTCTTTGTTCATGCAGAGCTCAAAAATGGAAGTGTGATAAATTTTGGAAAGCTACAGAAGAGTGAGTCGTTTTGGCATAAGAAACACCTCAATCGGAGTCTAAACGAGAGAGTTATGATCAAAATGGTGACGTCGCGCAAGCTGTTTCTACTCAGCGCGACTGTTCCACTTTGTATAACTTGTTACACCTTCAAATGTTGGAGCTTCTATGGCTTATTTATATGTATAGAAAGCTAAGGAAGAGAGGATCATGTGACTGCAAGAATCACTCAAATCGGAGCTCGGATGTGAAAGTTATGCGCGAAACGATCAGACTGCGCAACCCCGCTCGACCTAAAAAATTCCGCTCGACCAAGACATTTTGGTAGAGCGACGATCGAGCGGCGTGAAATTTTAGGATTCGCGAACAGGTATGCCGCTTGACCTCTACTTGACCAAAGCCAGTCCCGCTTGACCAGGACACGGGATCCTATTTTTGGTATTTCGTACCTCCAGTTGCGTGTATTTTCGTATTCTAGAAGAAAAAGCCCATCCAAGGTCTATAAGGAGAGCATACAAGTATAAAAGGGGATGCAGATCATATCATTACAGATAGGCCGCAACACAATCATCCTACACCCTACAAGGGGGAATCACCCCCAGACCATCATCCACATCCTTTCCTCCATTCATCCATCACTTTAAAGATTCGTCTGTTGAATCAAGAGGAGAATCAAGAGGAGGATTCGAGACGGAGAAGGACGCGATGACTCCTGTATCTAGGGTTTTATTCGTTTCCTAATTTATCTTGTAATTTTCCAAGACATATAGGTGAGATCTATCCAACCCCTATGATTGTTCTTTGCAACATCATGGGCTAGAACCGTTTTGGTAGATTTAGGTTTTTAAAGGTTGTATGAATTAATTAAACACTCTTGTGTGTTCTCCATACTACATTACTTGTGGATTTATTTTATAAATAATTATGCGTTTTTAATCCATATTCATGGTCATTTTGTACATCTTCAACTGTTATATATAGTCTGAATATATATCTTGATTGTTGATTGAGCGCGTTCACTACTGAACAAGATTTCACGTTATAATTTTAAGTGAAGGAACTCCGAAACTTCATTAGAACTATCATATATGAATACTTTTTAATTGAATTGAATTCAGGTTAATGAGTAGGATAAAGAGGTTAATTTTATAGTACCTATAAAGGAAGATCATATCGAGTTAGAGTACCAATCCTAGGAGAAAATAATTGATACTGATAGTACTTAGAAAGGGGCTGAAATTATATTTCTTGCTCCGAGGTTATTCACACGTGTTACACACATATTTACTTGAGTCTATAGAGTAGATTTACATGGATCAGTGATGCGTCCATAGTTCACAAGGCAGAATCGGCCTGCACTTGAGAGTGAAGTTAAGTAGTAAAACTGGATTACCCTAGAACTACCCATTCTCCATACTTGATTCACTTTCGTATTCTTCTAGTATTATTTATTTTATTTGTTATTTTAATTAATTATTTAGTAGTTGATAATCAAACCTCAAACTCAATTGACTTTCGTCTTAATTAATTTAGTAAATAATTAAATTAATAATACGACGTCCTTTGGGTTCGATATTTAACTTGGTCGCTTGCTTAAGCTGCAACTGATATCCTTAATACTTGAGGATTAATTTTGCATGTAAAGAAACACGCATCAGTGCCGTGCCGGAGTGAGAAGCCCTACTCCTCATTTGTTAGTTGTTTGCACAAGCACCGTGTAAGTCGTGGTCCAATCAAAGACGAAGGCTGAGCATAGAACTCGAGATAAGAACTTGATCAAGAGAAATAAAGCTTATCCATCTCGAAATAAAATGTCACAAAAACAATGGCTTGAGATAATAAATCATACTGAGTCAGAGAATGTAGGAGTAGTTGGACCCAATGGCTAAGCCCATTACTACTATCAACTAGACCCAACAAATAGCCAAAATGAAGTCAGGACAGACAAGAAAAAATGGAAGTAGAAAAGGAGCACCAGCTCGTCGAAGAAAAGAAAAATAGAAAAAATGGAAATGGGTTGTCGAAGATCAGATTTTCAAGATGACTTAAAACCCCATAATAAAAGAACATCTCTATGGCTAAGTGTGATCGGAAGAAGATCAAAGACAAGCCATAAGATTGTAAATGCTCATAAGAAATCAGTGCGTGGAGCATCTGGAAGCAGATTTTGAAAGGATGTGTCCGGCTACCGCTCACGGAATGCAGCAAGCAGCGACAAATTTGAAGTCGACGTAGGGCGTAAAATAAAGACAGACATGAAGATATTGGAATCCAACTATGGTGGTAGATAGGGCTTCCGAGAAGATGAAGACAGACGGCATGGGAAGTTGTCGATGAGGCCACGCAGGCACTGTGACCTGAGAGCTCTGGTGAAATGAACGCCGACAGCATCAGAGGAAGCGGACCAACCACTATAGCAACATGAAATGATGACGATGGCCTAAGCACGTCGGTGGAATAGGCCAAGAGACGGCGGCTGAATGTTGAGCGCCGACTGCTAAGACCGGCATAAACCTCCATTGAACAAGTTCAGTTGAAGAGGGAGGGAGAAGACAGACTTAGCTGCATGTGGGGCTAGAGGCAATAAACGTGCACTGCAAACCTAGGAAAAGTAGCAGCCGAAAGTTGCTTCCAAAAGAAGAGGACAAAAAGGCTGGTAGAGTAGGGTAGTCCAGCAGGAAATGACACAGCAGGTAGGGTGGGTGAGCTATTCACATGGCCTGCATCCATACCTCGCAAGATGTGCAAGAGTGTAACCAATGATGCAGCTTCGTCAACGGAATAAGAAAATTGCAGCAAACCCAAGGTCGGCCAGCAAAACTTCCGGCAGTCAGTTCCAACAGCGAGATTAAAGAGGTTATAAACGGAGGTGCCTGAGCTGGGCTTCTGATTTGCAAATGCTACCGACTCCACGCCCATTTCGGAACCTAGAACGCAAAGGTCTCAGTCAAGCACAACTACCATCCAAGGTGTAGCGTCGGCATACTGCAGTAAGACGTCGCTGCCATGCTTAAAAGAAAAGCATCGTAGAAAGAATATTTTGAAGATCACACCCTTAAACGCGCTGTGGACGGAAGCAAAAAGGATTGCACATGAAAACTCCTTTAAGTTGAAGATGAAGAAAGGGAAAAGTAGATTCAGATAGAGTGTCCAACCCTCTTCAATTTATGAAATGAGAAAATGAAAATAAAATAAAAGAAAAAACGAGCAAAAAAATGGAGGTGCGAGGGGGGTAGGTTTGGCAACTCCGGCCACCTGCCCCCTCGACGGAAAATATAAACAAAGGAGAGAGATTAGAGAGAATGAGAAGAGAAATTTAAGAGAGAAAAAAGAAGAAAACGATTTTAAATATAAGAAATATATATATATATATATATATATATATATATATATATATATATATATATATATATATATATATATATATATACTCTCTCTGTCCCAGGATAAAAGGGTCAGAGACCTTATGTTAAACATAAAGTCTCTGGCCCTCATTACCTGGGACGGAGGTAGTATATATTATATTATGATTGACATTAAAAATTTAAAATATAAGGAATACTCCCTCAGTCCCACACTAAGGGTAGTTTTTGCTTTTTGGCACGTGAATTAAGGAGTATTATTATTTAATATATATTGAGTATTTATATTAGTGGGAGTGTGGGTCCCATATTTTAACTATATTAGTGGGTGTGTTGTTGAAGTATTAAACTTAATTTTATAATAGATGATACTAGAATAATAGAGAAGATGCATATGTGAATGTTCTAGATTGGTGGAGATTGTAGTAGAGTAGAAATCTCTAGCATATGAATATTAAGAAAATGGGAGAAAGATCTAGAATAATGGAGTGATAGAATAATCTAGAAAAACATATGATCAAAATAAGTGAAATATCTAAATTATTAGGAGTTAATTTAGAATAATCTAGAATGCTTGAGAATCCACCATTGAATAGTACAAATAGGTTGATGGTGTAACATTTTGAAGTTGAACACAACCAAAAGTTTAGTAAAGTGTGTTTATTATAAACCTTGTTCTCTCCCTCAAATCTCTTCTATCACATTTTGTTTACCCCACTCACCAAATTCCTATACCCGTTCGCAAATACCTACATATATTCCTCCAACCTTATACTCCTACATAGTAGTATCCGAGCCATACGATCCTCTTGTGAGAGATGGCCAATAACCTTCAATCCTTTCAAGTCTCGTTGCTCAACAAGAGCAACTTTGATAATTGGAGTATTAAGATGAAGGCACTCCTAGGTGCTCATGATGTTTGAGAGATTGTAGAGAAAGGCTACGAGCAACCAGAAGACGAGGTGACACTATCTCAACAACTAAAGGATAAGTTGAGAGATTCAAGAAAGAGGGACAAGAAGGCTCTCTTCCTCATCTACCAAGCTTTAGGAGATGATGACTTCGAGAAAATCTCGAGTGCAACTACCGCCAAGGAAGCATGGGATAAGCTCCAAGTATCATGCAAAGGAGCCGATCAAGTTAAAAAGTTACGCCTTCAAATTTTAAAAGGAGAATTTGAGTCTCTACATATGAAGGAGTTCGAATCTATTTTGGATTATTTTACAAGAGTTTTGATGGTCTCAAATCAAATGAAAAGAAATGGTAAAAAATTGGAGGATGTTAGAATAATGGAGAAAATACTACGTTTGTTGACTCCCAAATTTGAACATATTGTGGTAACTATTGAGGAGACTAAAAATTTGGAGGAGATGACAATTGATCTCTTAATGGGGTCGTTACAAGCTTATGAAGAGAAATAAAAACAAAAGCAAGATATGGTGGAGCAATTGTTAAAATTATAATTGAGTGCAAAGGAGAAAGACGAAGGCCCAAGTAGCGGTCAAAGTCATGGCCAAGGACAAAGTCGAGGCCGTGGACGTGGACAAGGGGGCTATGGAAATCATGGAGAGAAAAAAGAATTTGGTCGAGGAAGGAGCAACCCAAAATCGAGGTACGATAAATCTTTTATAAAATGCTATAATTGTGATAGATTTGGGCATTATGCTTCCGAGTGTTGGAAAGCAAAATAAAAGGTTCAAGAGAAGGCCAACTTCGTTGAGAGCAAGAAGAAAGAAAATGTCAGTGTGCTCTTGGCGTACAAAGGAGAAAATGAAAGACAAGATGATACTTGGTACCTCGATACGGGAGCGAGCAACCACATGTGTGGCAAAAGGAGCATGTTCGTGGAGCTGGATGAATCAGTAATTGGCAATGTCTCCTTTGGTGATGAATCAAAAATTCCGGTGAAAGAAAAAGGGAAAATTTTGATTCGCTTAAAAAATGGTGGTCATGATTTTCTCTCGAATGTTTATTATGTGCCCAACATGAAAAATAATATATTAAGTTTGGGACAACTCTTAGAGAAAGGTTATGACATTCACTTGAAGGATTATAAACTTTCAATAAGAGATAAGGAAAATAATTTGATAGCGAGGGTGCCAATGTCGAAGAATAGAATGTTTCTACAAAATATTCGGAATGATGTGGCAAAATGCCTTAAATCTTGCTTTAAGGATAAGTCTTGGTTATGGCACCTACGGTTTGGGCACTTAAATTTTGGAGGATTGGAGTTGTTATCAAAGAAGGAGATGGTAAAAGGATTATCATCTATCAAGCATCCCGACCAACTATGCGAAGGACGTATACTCGGGAAGCAAGTTAGAAAGCCATTCCCAAAGGAGTCAACCTCGCGAGCAAAGAAGCCATTGGAGTTGATCCATGCCGATGTGTGTGGGCCAATCAAACCAAGCTCTCTTGGTAATAAAAATTATTTCTTGCTCTTCATTGATGATTTTTCTAGAAAAACATGGGTGTATTTCTTGAAGCAGAAATCAGAAGTATTTGAAGCCTTGAAGAAATTTAAAGTCATCGTTGAAAAAGAGAGCGGGCTAGAAATCAAATCCATGAGAACCGATCGAGGTGGTGAATTCACATCCAAGGAGTTTATGGCATATTTCAAAGCAAACAGGATCCGAAGGCCTCTTACTGTTCCAAGATCTCCTCAACAAAATAGTGTGGCGGAGAGAAAGAATAGAACCATAGTGGAGATGGAGCACAGCATGTTGAAGACAAAGAATCTTCCAAAAGAATTTTTGGTAGAAGCAGTGGCGTACGCGGTGTACCTGTCCAATCGATCTCCAACTCGGAGTGTATGGGGAAAGACTCCACAAGAAGCATGGAGTGGGAGAAAGCCCGGAATCGCTCATCTAACAGTATTCAGGAGTAAAGTATATGCTCACGTGGCAGACGAGATAAGAAGAAAGCTCGACGACAATAGTGAGCCATACATATTCATCGGGTATGACTCTAACTCTAAAGGTTACAAGTTATATAATCCCCTCACAAAGAAAAGTGTGATAAGTCGAGATATGGAGTTTGACGAGGAAGGTGCTTGGGATTTGGATTCCAACATCAATGATCACAACTTTGTAACTCCACAATTTGAAGATGAAGAAGGGTTGGAGCAAGCAGCTGAAGGTGAAGAGACAGTAACTCCACCTATTTCACCATCAAGAGAAGTTGGAGACTCACCACCATCTTTCCTGAATGAAAGAAGCGCATCGTGTGTGAGGAGCCTACATGAGATCTATGAAGACACTGAAAGGTTAGAAGATCTCACATTACTTTGCTTATTTGCTGATTGTGAGCCAGTAACTTTTGAGGAGGCTACACAAAGCAAAAGATGGAGAGATGCAATGGATGAGGAAATTAAAGCCATTGAGAAGAATGATACATGGAAGCTTGCAATATTACCAAAGGATCACAAGTCCATTGGAGTTAAGTGGTGTATAAAGCGAAGAAGAACTCCAAGGGTGAAGTAGAGAAATACAAAGCGAGGCTTGTCGCCAAAGGATATAGTCAAAGAGCTGGAATCGACTATGATGAGGTATTCGCTCTAGTCGTCTGCCTAGAAACAATCAGACTAATCATTTCTCTTGCAGCCTAAAATAGATGGAAAATCTATCAGATGGACGTGAAGTCAGCCTTCTTGAATGGTGTACTTGATAAAGAAGTCTACATCAAGCAACCACCAGGCTACGAGGTGAAAGGGCAAGAAGAAAAGGTGTTGAAGTTGAAGAAGGCCCTATATGGATTAAAACAAGCACCAAGGGTGTGGAATAGCAGGATTGACAAGTACTTGGAGGAATGGTTTCACAAAATGTCCACATGAGCATGCCCTTTACGTCAAAATTAAAGGAGATGATGTCTTAATTGTATGCTTGTATGTGGATGATCTTATATTCACAGGAAGCAACAAAAATATGTTCGAGAAATTCAAGGAGGCATGACTAAAGAGTTTGAGATGACTGACATTGGGCTCATGGCATATTATCTTGGAGTTAAAGTTAAGCAACTTGATGAAGGAATCTTTTCACACAAGAAGGTTATACGAAGGAGATCCTCAAGAAGTTTAAAATGGAAGATTGCAAGGTAATAAACTCCCCAGTGGAGTGTGGAAGTAAACTATCCAAGCATGAAGATGAAAAAAAAATAGATCCGACGCTCTTTAAAAGTTTGATTGGAAGCCTAAGGTACTTAACTTGCACGAGGCCAGATATACTCTACGCAACAGGGATTGTGAGTAGATTTATGAAAAATCCAACCACAACGCGCTTGAAGGCGGCAAAGAGGATTTTTCGATATCTTAATGGTACGCTAGACTATGGCCTACTTTATTCAAATACTAATAACTATGAGCTTGTGGGCTATAGTGATAGTGATTGGGCTGGAGATAATGATGATCAAAAAATTACAAGTGGATTTGTGTTCTTCATGGGAGACACTGCTTTTACTTGGATGTCAAAGAAGCAACCGATAGTCACACTATATACATGTGAAGCCGAGTATATAGCTGCCACATCCAGTGTTTGCCATGCTATATGGCTCAGGAGTTTGTTACGGGAAATCGGATGGACACAAGAGAATCCTACGAGGATTTATGTGGACAACAAATCAGCGATTGCGTTGGCAAAGAATCCGGTATTTATAATCGAAGCAAGCACATAGACACTCACTTCCACTACATCAGAGAATGCATAACAAAGAAAAAAGTTCAAGTGGAGTACATCAAATCAAAAGACCAAGTAGCCGATATCTTCTTAAAGCCGCTCAAGTATGAAGAGTTCGCAAGATTACGGAGTATGCTTCGTATGCAAAATAAAGTTTAAGAGGGGGTGCTGAAATATTTAAACTTAATTTTGTAATAGATGATACTAGAATAATAGAGAAGATGCATATGTGAATGTTATAGATTGGTGGAGATTGTTGTAGAGTAGAAATCTCTAGCATATGAATATTAAGAAAATGGGAGAAAGATATAGAATAATGGAGTGATAGAATAATCTAGAAAAACATGTGATCAAAATAAGTAAAATATCTAGATTATTAGGAGTTAATGTTGAATAATTTAGAATGCTTGAGAATCCACCATTGGATAGTATAAATAGGTTGATGGTGTAACATTTTGAAGTTGAACACAACCAAAAGTTTAATAAAGTGTGTTTATTATAAACCTTGTTCTCTCCCTCAAATCTCTTCTATCACATTTTGTTTACCCCACTCACCAAGTTCCTATACCCGTCCACAAATACCTACATATATCCCTCCAATCTTATACTCCTACATGTGTGTGGGTTTCATGTGTGTAAAAAAGAAAAGTGAACTCTTTGGGTGAGAAGCCCAAAATGAAAAAAAGAAACTCTTTGAGTAAGACGGGGGGAGTATATAATTGTAATATAATTCATTTCGCGCATCACACATATGGGTAAAATTTATTATATACTCCCTCCGTCCCACCCAAACGTCACCGGTTAATTTTTGTGCGTAGATTAAGGAGTATTATTATTTTATGTGTAGTGGGTAGTTGTATTAGTAGTGAGTGGTGGGCCACACATGGTACCTTTTTACTAAAAGTGGAAAATGGGGACATTTGGATGGGACGCCCAATATAGTAAAATAGTGACCTTTGGGTGGGACAGAGGGAGTATAATCATGAATTAATATCCTATGCACTCGGATGAAAGCATGTACCATGTGTGTATTAATTTTTATTCAATAGTATATACTCCCTCCGTCCCTCGATAAGGGAAATTTTTTGCTTTTTGGCACGTGGATTAAAGAGTATTATTATTTAATGAGTAGTGGGTAGTTGTATTAGTGGGAGTTTGGATCTCATATTTTAATTGTATTAGTGGATGTGTGTGGGGGTCCCATGTGTGTAAAAAAGAAAAGTGAACTCTTTGGGTGGGACGTCCAAAATAGAAAAAAGAGACTCTTTGGGTGGAATGGAGGGAGTATGCGTTTCTTAATAATTATATAAGTTTTTTATATTCAATTATTCATTAAAAAAATTAATAGAAAATTCACTAACAAAATGTATACTCCCTCCATCCCGTTTTAATGTTTACGTTTCTATTTTGCGTGTCTCATTTCAATGTTTATGTTTTTCTTTTTGGAATATGGGACCTACCTAAAATAATTAATATATCATCTAACACTAATACACATACCTACTTTACATTAAATATTATATTTTTCCAACCACTATCAATTAAAATATTATACTCTTTCATCAACGTGCAAAAAGCAAACGTAAACATTGAAATGGGACGGAGGGAGTATAAGTTTTTATTCATTAGTATACATATATTCATTAATGTATTAATTTTTGAATGTCGGTGCATGGTACACCTAATTGCAAGGGGATAATTTTTCATAAATCAAATACTATATTTAATAAATTTAATTAATTGAAGAATGTGAATAGATATTATTCTATGGAAATAAGTTATAAAATTAAATTGTATGAGTTGAATATAAAATTTAAAATGATACTTCTGATATGACGATGAATTATTTTAATACTCCCTCCGTCCCATAGTTAAGTTTACCGACACTATAGATATGGAGTTTAAGAAAAGTTGCTTTTTGACCAATTTTATTGACTTTTTAGGGGTATTGTGGTATTTTTAGGTAATAAATAAATTATAAAGTATGTTATGTGTGTTAGGTGGGAGTGGTATTTTTGAAATTAAGATAACTTTTGAGGTTGTTGATTAATGTGAATTTTTCTTTTTTGGGTGGTGAAGATAAGTGTGGGACGGACGAAAACAGAAAGTGTGAACATAAGTGTGGGACGGAGGGAGTATGTTTTATTAAATATTTTGATATTTATTATTTGTCTCTTTACGTTCTTAATTTTCGTTATATGCAAAGACTTGTGTGAGACCGTCTCACGTAAGCCCTTAAGTGAGACGAATAAAAAGTGATAATGATGCAGCGAACTATTTCATGAACAATTTATAGTATAAATAAAGTATGATAACAATTTATAGCGAAAGTAATAATAATTTTATCATTTTTTATCTATCTCATGTAAGGGCTTATGTTAGACGATCTCACATAGGACCTACCCTTTATAATATTTTAGTAATTATAGATTATACTTTATTAAATTAAAGTGTGAATGGTGTGAGAAATAATTTTAGACTATTTTATTCTTTTTTTACTTTATTTGTCCATATTAAATTACAGTGTGAATGATGTAATAATTATTATTTTAAATTATTCTACTCCTTAATAGTGAGGTGAAAAATTTTTAATAAATAATATTTTATTCGAGTAAGATTTACGAAAAAATTTGAATAATCAAAATAAAAAATCAATGTATAATATTATTACTAAAAGAGTGAAAGCAAAAAGGAAAAAATACACTTTTATTCCCATACAAGAAGTTTGATTTTAATTTTGGTCCTTTTCACTACATTTTTTATCTCATTGCTTATTTTTTGAATTTCCATCAATTATTCTAACGGAACTATCACACGCCGCGCACGTGTCCGTTAATGCAATGAAGGGTGAACGGGTTTCACAGATTCACAATCCTCAAAACTTTTCTCCTTCAAAAAACCCTAAATCAGCGAACTCAATCGATCTGATGGCGCCACTTTTGTATTAAGTTGCCACCATCGGACTAATCTGACGAACTCCGACAAAGTGGGAAGAAACCCATTAAACTGCCAAAAATACGTTTGAAAATCCAATATTCCTAGTGAAATCAACGAATCTGCTGCTAGTATCTCAACCGGAAGAACGCCCAAGTTCCCATTCTACAGCCCTAGTCCAGTGCGTAGTTCATTCAAAAACTCGCTGGCCAATTATAGCAATGTCAATTCAATGTCGTCCCAATTTTTTAGGTGGACATTCCCACCTCCATCGCCAGCCAAGCACATCTTGCAAGGAGCATGGGTCGATGAAGACGAATGAGGGTAGCATTCCTGAAGGGAGTGAGTGTAAGATTATTGAGTTGGATAAGAATTTTGGGTTTTCTAAGAATTAATTTACTGTTAAAGTTATCCCAAAATCAAAGGTCTTGCTCCAAAATTCATTTGTTTTGATTGATTTTGCTTTAAGTGGGTTGGTGTCCCAAAGTTTTAACCGGTTAAAATCAAGAACCTGTATTATATGCCAGCCTTTGCAATTATCATAAATAAGAACTTTGCAATACACTCGAAAGTTGAACCTTTGACTTGTCCTTCTTAAAAAAAAAGTAAAAAATCCATGCGCATCTACTATTCTCTACAATGGCAATGGTGAAAGTAATAGTCCTACTCGTGAGACGACTCTATCAAAGTGGTGAAGGGGTGTATAAGAAGATACTCAAGGAAATAACTTTTAGAGCATGAATTGCGGTTGATAACGGACAGGCCACGGAGTTTATTAAGAAGATGGTGTAGGAGGGGCATTTGTTGTATAATTGTTTCCTGGAAAGCAGGGAGCCGTCGGTTCAAAAAAAGGGCGGAACGAAGGCGAATAGGGAAGAATTCTAAGGATAATCTCTCTTCAATGGAATATGATATGTCCTCTCCTTTTCTCTCTCCATTTGATCCTCTCTTCTTTCATTTCCCAATTTATTTTAAGTTTCTATAATATATGTTGATTACCTTTTATTCTATACTCATGTATGACAATCTTTACTTCATTATTTATAAACTTCAGTCGGTTGATTGGCTTGATTCTCCAAAGCCCTATGGAGAATTATTATTGGTGGTCCTAATGTCTCTGTTGGATACTTCCAAAGTGGGGAGAAAATGAAAGAAGTTTACAAGATACTTAATCATGATTCTTTTGGTTTTATTGAATTGCACTTAAGATGTTTGGACAACCACGAATGTCATGGATGTGATCCATACAACCGAACGCAATTAGTGGGATGAGGGCTTAATTTTTAGTTGTTAATTGAAGCATGTGATTTTGACGATGTGAATTTGATGCCTAAGGTATATGAGAAATTAATGAAGTGGTACTACAAGGGTGACATAGGGCAATTCCATGCACGGTTGCCTTGAGATAATTGATCATAGAAAGGACACTATCAAACTTCAGCATGGCGAATATGTTTCCTGAGGAAGGTATAACCGACGGACCCATTCAAGGGCCAAGGGGGCACTGGCTCCCTGAACTTCTGAAATTATTTACTATATATTTATAATGTCACATTAGCCTAGTGGTTGAGTGCAAGGGATGTGCGTGGGTTGTTGGGTATTTGATTCCTACTTATCTACTTCTTGGTTTTTACTTTTATTTTCATTTTACTTACTTTTTGTTTTTAATTTACTTATATTTCTTTCTCTCTTTCATTACTTATTTTATTTTCTCTTGTTTTCATTATAATTATATGTTTCTTTTTTCTCTTTCATTTATTTAATTTTATTTCTTTATCTTTCTTTTAATTTTATTTATTTATTTCTCTTAAAATTAATTTAATTTAATTAAATAAATATTATATTATTTATTAAGAGTAAGTTAAACTCATTAATATTTATATTGTAATTAATTCATTTTATTTAAAGTATGTATGAATAATACTATATATTTTCGTAGCATCTTCAATCTTCTTTTATTTATGTGTCCCGTAAAATTCCTTAAACTCCTTAAAAATATTTTTTATTCAATAATCTCTAAGACTTATAATTTTAAAATTAATATTCTCATTTCACATACTTAACATAGTTTACTTTTTTTTTACAAATAAATACAAAGATATCATAAAAATGTTCGAACATGATCTGTTTATAAGACAGGAGAAGGTAACGTTCGGGCACCCCTGAACAAAATTCCTGGGTCCGTCACTGACCGTAACAATAGAACAAATTATGGAGATCGTTGAGAAAGCAACTCAATTGGACATTACCATTATTGGCGTTCGATCATTTGGTTAAGGTGAACCGTTAGGGTTCCATATATTTCTAACAAGTAGCGGAAGCAAGTAAACAAGAAAGTATTATCTTTCACCAGGGTATGTTGAAGACGATGAATTCTCACCACTAGCCTGCGCAGCGTCACCGTTTTGGGCATAACTCTCTCATCCGATGTCAGATTTGAGTGATCTACGTGCTAAACTGATCCTCTCTTCTGTGACTTTTCATCAGTATATCATATGTCCTGTTATGAAGTCTGTACAATTTTATAAAAATCATAGAAAGTAGCAGACAACAGCAGCAAATAACCTTCCAGTCTTCTGCAGTATTCCCAAGTCCAATCTCGATGTCGTGTGGACGACGATCTTCGAGATCTTCTCATTATGCTATTCCCTCACCCTCCTCACAGTGTTAGGCATGATTAATTTCATAGATCAGGGTTTTCGGACAGTTGAGATGACTTATATATGGGCTACAGTAGGGACCAGGATGAGAAATTAGAGTTGAGCCTACATAGGGCTTAAGTATCCAAACTTAGCCCAAAGCTTATACTTAAGTCCAATAATAATAATATATACCACTAAAATATTATTACTGCACTACCGTTCTAATCCCATAATTACGTTATGGGCTCCTTCTTATTATGAGCCCGTTAGTCTCCCTATGTTTAAGATATACAATGTCCATTAATTAATTAAGTTACTGAAAACTCCATTAATTAATATCTCATCCGAGAGTAGTATCACTCTATCTCATTATCATGCCAGAATAAATCCTCCTGCAGGGTTTACATGATAATACTTATGAGCTCCTCAAGGTGACATCACCAACCTATGTCGGACACAGATTCCTTCTACAATCAACAACACACCATAGAGACAGTACTATTTCCTAACTCACCGAGTTTGTTGATTTAATTACATGTAAATCTTACCCATTGATGAATCAAAGAAATTCATATTGTCTTACGTGTTTATGTTATTGTATAGGGATTAAGAGCACGAACATCCATAATAATAGAGATCAAGTTCTTCTACATAGACAGTACAAGTCAAACAATCTCAAGTGGTCCTGCTCAATACATACAAGTGCACTAATGTGATTCTATAGTCAAGATAATCTAATACCAAATCACACTACAACCATCCCGATAGAGAGTCCCCGTCTATCTTGGTTGTGAGCATCTGTTTATAATTGATAAGAAAACCGATAATATAATCTTCCGCGTGTTGTCGCATAACATATTATCTATAGTATAAAGTAAATAGACTATTGCATCGTACATATAAATAAATTATAAGACGCAATCATTTGATCATATGATTCTCATTTCAAATAAATTGTTATAACATTGTTCATACTAAAGCTAAACTTTTAGTATATAATCCAACAGTCATGACCACTAAATTGGCTAGGTTGCGCTGCTAGGAGAACGAGTAAGCCTTTGTTGTGTCTAGTGAAGTGTTTTCGTTTAAGTAATGTCAAATAGAAGATTGAACATAGAGTTAAATTATGCTTTTGAATCATTTTGCTTGTGTTTGATAATGATTAAAACCAAGAGAGTCTAATCACCATCTTATTCAAGTAGATTCTTTTATTAGTTTAATCTTTGCTGTGAAAATTTGAGGTGGAATGGCGTGTATGTAGCTTTTGTTGTGATATGTTATATTTGTTTAATTGTTGTGAAACTTTTGAGATAGAATGGTATGTATGAAGTTGATATTACAACCTATTTTAGTTGTTTAATCTCTTCCCTAATAATCTTTTACACGTAAGGAGTCAATTTTCTTTAAAAAAAATTAATTTTCTTTATTTTTTTTTTGGATTTAACGGATTCTATCCAAAACTTAACGGTTGGGACTAAAATTATAACTTTTGGGACTAAAAAAAAGGTTGGGTCAAAAACTAAATTCAGACTTCTCGTATGGGACCAAAAGCGCATTTTTCCCTAAGCAAAAAAGTTAGAATAACCCAGGCAGCAATAAGGTAAGAAGACTTCTTTTCATCACATTCGCTACCATGATCTACCATACTTGGATGGAAAAAAATGCCTTACACTTTGGCACGAGGATGCTATCTCCGAGACATATAGCTGATAGAATCAAACTTCAGATAGCGTCTTTTTATTTGAATTTTTGATGTAACTTGTTGTATTCACCCTAGGCCTATGGCTTGGGTAGGTTAGATAAGTTGGATACGACTTGTTTTCGCACTGTACGTGTAACTGTATCCAGTGAAATAACATTTACTAATTTCACTAAAAAAAGTTAGAATAATAAAACAAAAGACGAAGGAAAAAAAAAAGATGCATACAATAATTTACTTACTATTTAATAGTTTATTAATTATTGATAAATTGGATGAACATGTCACGCAAAAAATATTATAAATAAAGAAGTTTGGAAGTAATTAATAAGTAGATGATCTAATTAAATTATTTATTATTACGTTAAAAATAACTTTTTGTAATTAAAAAAAGAAATTTTTTATTATTACTTAGTAGACTAATATTACTAGTAGATACGTAGTATATATTTTATTATTATCTACTACAAAATTATTTAGTGAAAAGTCACACTTACCCCTATTCTTATATATACATTAATTATATATAAATATTATATATCACTTTAATTGCTCTCACCTTTTCTATATAATATCTCCCACAGTCGAGATATTATGCATTTGAATCCATGAAGAAGTTTATTCATGAAATGCGTGATATCAAAATAATTGAAAACATCGCCATTAAGTATGTAACCGTCGAATAACTTCACCTAAATTAAATCTGAAAACATACATTTTTCTAAATACATAAAATAAGTTATACGTATTTTTGAATACATGGAATTTTTAAAGCATCAAGTAACTTCACCCTAATTAACTCTGAACACATGCTCCCTCCGTCCCATCCTGATGGTTACATATTTTCTTTTTGGGCGTCCCATCCTAATGGTTACATTTCCACCACCCAAATTAATTACTTCTCTCTCCATGAGCCCACACATCACATTAATACACCTGCCCACTTTACATTAAAATATTATTTCTCTCACCTCAATACACATTAAAATACTATATTCATTAATCCACGTGCAAAAAGCAAACGTAACCATGAGGACAGGATGGAGGGAGTACATTTTTCTGAATACACGAAACAAGTAAAATATATTCCTAAATACATAGAATTTTAATAGCCATCACATAACCTCACATTTTCCAAATCTGAAAATATATATTTTTCTGAACAAATAAAAGAAATATTTACATATATTCTGAATACATAAAATTTTAATAGCAATCATGTAACCTCACCCTCACCAAATCAAATAGAAATATAGAAAATACTACATTTGAATACATGAAATAAATTTATATATTCCTGAACACAGATAATTTTAACATTAATTTTGTAACCTTACTTTTATCAAATCTGAACACATACATTTTTCTGAACACATGCAACAAGGTATATGTATTCCTGAATACATAGAATTATCATTGGTCGCAGAACTTTCTCATAGTTCTTAGTAGGATTTTTTTTATCTTTGATCAATTTTTGAGTGATTTGAGTGATCACCTACCTATTTTTGTGGACAAATATGTGGAGCACTTTATTTTTTTTTACAATAACTAGTATGGAGCAGGCTATTTTTCTAAAACTTGTAGGACCGGGTCTTTTATTGAAATTGGGTCAAACTATTCTAAATATGGAGTCAGCCCATGCCCATGTTGTTAGATTGTATACTAAAAGTCTAGCTTTTGTATTGAACAATGTTTTAACAATTTTATTTGAAATGAGAATCATATGATCAAACAGGTTTTGTATATTATAAATTTTTTATTTATATGTTTGTGCAAAAGTCCATTTACTTTATACTGTATATAATATGTTGTGCGAGAAAACGTGAAAGATCATAATATTAGTTTCCTTATAAAGTATAAATAGATGCTCACAATCGAGATAGACGGGGACTATCTATTGGGATGATTGTAGTGTGATTTGGTATTAGTTTGTCTTGACTATAGAATCACATTAGTACACTTTGTGTGTATTGAGAAGGACCGCTTGAGATCGTTCAACTTGTACGATCTATATAGAAGAGCGTGACCTCTGTTATTATAGATGTTCATGCTCTTAATCCCTATACAATAACCTTGACACGTAAGGCAGTATTTATCTCTTAGATTCATCAATGGGTGAGATTTATATATTAAATCAATAAACTCGGTGAGTTGGGAAATAGTATTGTTTCTATGTGTACTGTTGATTGTAGAAGTAATTCGTGTCCATTATAGGTTGATGATGTCCCCTTGAGGAACTCATAAGGTTTATCATGTAAATCTTGCAAGTGGATTAATTTTCGGCATGATAATAAGGTTGAGTGGTACTAATCTCAGATGAGATATTAATTAATTTGAGTTATCAGTAACTTAATTAATTAATGGACATTGTATATCTTAAACATGGGGAGACTAACGGGCTCATAATAAGAAGGAGCCCATAACGTAATTATGGGATTGGAGTGGCAGTGCAGTAATAATATTTTAGTGGACTATATTATTATTATTGGATTTAAGTATAAGCTTTAGGCTAAGCTTGGATACTTAAGTCCAATGGAGGCCCAACCTAATTTCTCCTCATGGTCCCTATTGTAGCCCACTTATATAAGTCATCTCAACTTCCTACAACCCTAATTGGGAACGTCACTTTTGATGTGAATAGATAGGGTGAGGAGCAGATTGAGTTGATCCTGAAGATTATTGACCATGCAACATCAGGATTGGACTTAGGGAATACAACAGAAGATCAAGAGGTTGTTCTCTGTAGTTTTTCAACAACAAACCTTGCTGAAAGGTATTGTAGACTTTGATTTGTTGCTTCCGCTGATTTGGTTTACATAGAAACCTAATAGTTCATGCTAACCACATGATCAAACGCCAACAATTGGTATCAGAGCGTCGGTTTCATGGTAAAATGTGACACGTTAAGCTAGGGATAATATGATATACGTGTTTTAATTATCGTATAGAAAGCATAAGGAATAGGGTTTGTATAATTATGTATTATCCTGTAAACCCTATACTTGAATCACTGGTTATTGGCGTGTTATCTTGTTAATTGTACACGCGAACCACACACACACACACGATTGTTTACTCTACTGCGCGATGTCGTTGATGGCGAGTCTGGACTGCTGTCCTGCGATCGCGATGGGCTGGGTGAAAGATCGATGAAAAGTTGCAGCGGCCTTATCGGTAGATACTCACTGGACAGAGACTGGCTGAATAATGGCAGACGACTGGCGGATGGCAGAAGGCGAGCAAGTGTGCTTTTTCCTTGCATGACAAGTATGGGGCTCACACGCTGTATGTCGTGTGAAAGTGCGATGGCAAGAAATTATCGTGTGAGGAGCACAAGGACTCGTGCATCTGGTCGCACGGCGTGCTCTCACGATGGCAGGATACGGCAAAATCGATGCTGATGACGATTTTAGAACAGGCGAGGGCTGAATGGGTAATGAGTCACCACGATGGAGGTAGGCCGAAAGCATATCGGCGAGATAGACATGAGCAGTGGTGATTCTAGGTGAAATCATGAGGGTTTTGGGTTGGTGAGTCAGAAGCTGGTTCCGGTCAACTCTGAAACTACTTCCGAGCGAGCCTGACTCAGTCCCGATCGCAACCGCCATAGTTCCAGGCGAGGCATTTGCAGATTCTGAGCGGGTCTCCTTGGTTGTGAGATGGTGCCAGCAGAAAGCTACTGCTAGCACAGGCGGACCAGGCATGGTCTTCGGACAGTGGCGCGATGCGACTGCTGGTAGCTATCGGCACGATGAATCGTGCGACCGGCAAGATGATATCGTGGCAGGCGGACGCTACTGGGAGGACTGGATGCAAGGTCTGGGATGCGTGGTGACGCACGGCAGATGGCTGGCGACATAATTCCGGTGGGCTGGCGGGAGTCTGTCGTGCGTAGTTTTTTCGTTGACGGCACGGAAGGAAGGTTGTTTTTTGTGCAAGCGCGTCTTCTTGGGCTAATATTTGTGGGTTGTATACTTGGGCTCACATGCAAGAATGTTGCAAGTTGAATACGTAATAATGGGCTGCTGGGCTAATTTTTATTGTGCAATTGCTGCCTTTTGGGTCTGCTAGGCCCATTTCCTTGTTTTCTCCATTTATTCTCTTAATTCTTAAAATATATAACTGCCTTAATTGTTTTAATTTGACGATTAATTGCTATATATGTGGCATGTTCTGTGTAATTTATTTTTTTTAAATTATTTATTATTAGAAGCATGCTAAGGATGTATATTTTATTATTTAAATATTATATACATGTTAAAAACCCTTGGTGTAAAATAACTAAGTGGGAGAGGGGATTGGTAAATAATTCTCGCGGCCTCCATTATTGGTTGTAAGTGGTGTGAGTAAACCTGCGTGTTGGCAATAGGCCTTCCTCCACAACGGATGGGTTTATTCATGGAACACTGGTACAAACTTCTTTATGATGATCGTAGGAAGTTATCCAAGCACGTGTGTACTTCTCCAACTGTAAGGCACACAAGCTTGGGCCGCGGACTTGGAATCAAATAATGGTGAACACTTAAGTATGAATAATAAGCATCTCCCCAACGGAGTCACTGCTATTATTTGCATGGCTAAAAAGGAACCGACTATTAATTATTTTATCATAAAGTTAGGTTGATAAATAAAATTAATGGGTAAAACCTTGTTTTATAAATGTTCGGGTTTGTATACGTCCACACTAACCTGGCATGCAAATTCACGGTGCTTGAGATGTTGGTGAATTTTATTTTATATTGTTTTGAGGGATTCAATATAAATTGATAAATTCGAAGTGTTTGATCTGTTTATTTATTTATGATTCTCAGGATTTTTAAATGGCACTCAACTCACTTTCTGTTATACTTAAAGAGCACAAACTTACTGGCACTAATTATGTTGACAGGAAACGGAACATGAATATTGTTTTAACTGCTGAAGATTATATCTTTGTTCTCATTGAGGAATGTCCTCCAGCACCTACTGATGCCTCTACCGAAGAGCAAAGAGTTTCTTATAATGGGTGGGTCAAAGCTGATAGGATGGCTAAATGCTATATTTTGGCTTCTATGTCAAATATGCTTCATACTCAGCATCAAGCTATGACCACCACCTATGATATGATGCATAATCTTAGGGAACTCTTCAGGCATCAGAGTCGTCCTGCTAGGTCGAAGGGCATGTCTATTCTAATGAACACCAAAATGGCTGAGGGCACTTTCGTAAGGGAGCATGTCCTTAGAATGATGGGCCAACTCAATGAGTTGGAAGTTCTTGGAGCTGAAATCGATGGGGAAACCCAAGTCGATATCATACTCCAAAGCTTGCCTAGGAGTTTTGAGCAGTTTCGCCTGAACTATGGTATGAACAAATATTTGTACACGTTGGCGGAACTTCTGACATAACTTGTGGCAGCGGAAGAACTATTTCGTAGACCTCCTCAGGTTTATGTTGCTGAAAATGCTGCTCATCCTAGGTCAAAAGACGGTAGGAATAAGAAGAAGCAAGGAAATTCAGCACCGGTGAACCAAGTGAAAGCAAAGACTGGTGCGGTCAAGAAGCCTAAAGGTAAGTACTTCAAATGCAAGCAGCCGGGACACTACAAGGCTGACTGCGCTCTTCTGAAGGAGAACAGGAATGGTAAGTCTTATATATTAGTTGTTGAATCGTGTTTAGTGGCTGTATCTACTGACACTTTGTGTGTAGATACGGGAGCCACTAACCATGTCTGCAATTCTTTGCAGGGGTTCCACCAAACCCGACAGCTTAGTGATGGAGAGATTACCATACTCATGGAAAATATTACAAGAGTAGTGGCTGTTGCAGTGGGAGACGTCTATTTATCTTTTAATAAGAATAAAACTCTTATTTTGAGGAATTGTCTTTATATACCTCATTTTAAAAAGAATTTAATTTCGGTTTCTAAATTGTTTATGGATGGTTATTCTGTTACTTTTAATGAAAAGGTTTTTTTAAGAAAAAATTGAATTTTTATCTGTGATGGTGCATTGATAGATAATTTGTATACTCTTAATCCAATTTCTCTCAGAGTGCAACAAATTGAAATAAATGATACATCTACTAATAAGAGAAAAGAACCTTCTAAAATGAACCAAACATATCTTTGGTATCTAAGACTAGGTCATATTAACTTGAGTAGGATTCAAAGGTTGATAGCTGATGGACCTCTGAGTTCATTAGTAGTGGAAAATTATCCAACTTGCGAATCCTGCTTGGAAGAAAAAAATGACCAAAAGGCCTTTTAAGGCAAAGGGGTATAGAGCTAAGGATCTGTTGAAATTGGTTCATTCTGATTTATGTGGTCCTATGTCTGTCCAGGCAAGAGGGGGTTATGAATATTTTGTCACTTTCATTGACGATTATTCTAGATACGAATATATTTATTTGATGCACCGCAAGTTTGAGTGCTTTGATAAATTCAAAGAGTACAAGGCTGATATGGAAAAGCAACTTGGAAAATATATCAAGAAACTATGATCTGATCATGGTGGCGAATACCTGTTAGGAGAGTTTAGGAATTATTTATCGGAGAATGGGATTGAATTCCAATTGTCTGCACCAGGCACACCCCAGCAGAATGGTGTAGCAGAAAGAAGGAATAGGACTCTTATGGAAATGGTAAGATCTATGATAAGTTATTCGGAATTACCTAATTCATTTTGGGGATAAGTCTTAGAAACAGCGGCTTACATTCTTAACCTAGTATCTTCTAAATCAGTAGTTTCCACACCCATTGAATTATGGACTAAGCGAAAGCCTAGTCTGAAATACTTTCGAATTTGGGATGCTCCGGCATATGTGTTGAAGACGGATACTGATAAGTTAGATTCACGTACGGAAGTTTATCTGTTTGTAGGATATCCTAAAGGAATGAAGGGTGGTTTGTTTTATAATTCAAAGGACCAAAAGGTGATCGTTAGCACGAACGCCAGATTTTTGAAAGAGGATTATGTAATGAACCACAAACCCATGAGTAAGATTGTTCTAGATGAAGTAAGAAAGAAAACACCAAACATAATACCAACTGTGCAAGAGGATATACCACAGGACACTACACCGCGCGTCACACCTGATACACAATTGCCTGCGGAGCCTCATCATAGTGGGAGGGTTATGAGACAACCGGATAGATTCATGGGATTGGGAGAGTCTTCTGACTTGGTCCCTGGTGAACATGAAATTGACCCATGGAGTTACAATGAGGCACTGCAAGATAAAGATGCTCAATTATGGCAAAACGCAATGAAATCTGAAATAGAATTCATGTATTCTAATCAAGTCCGGGAGCTTGTAGAACCACCCGATGGTGTAAAAGCTATTGGATGCAAGTGGATCTATAAAAGAAAAAGAGGATCTGACGGTAAGGTGGAAACCTTTAAAGCAAGGCTTGTAAATGATATACTCCAAAAGAAGGAATCGATTATGAGGAAACCTTCTCACCTGTGGTCATACTTAAGTTAATCCGGATTCTTTTATCTATTGTTGCTCATATGGATCATGAAGTATGGCAGATGAATGTCAAGACAGCTTTCCTAAATGGAAGTCTTGAGGAAAACATCTATATGAAGCAACCAGATGGATTCATTGCAAAGGACAAAGAGCATCTTGTGTGTAAGCTTAAAAGGTCCATTTATGGATTGAAACAAGCTTCAAGATCATGGAACATCCATTTTGATGAAGTAATCTAGTCATATGGATTTATTCAATGTTCGGATGAATCATGTGTGTACAAGAAGTGTGATGGAAACGTAGTTGTTTCTTGTACTCTACGTGGATGATATTCTACTCATTGGAAATAATGTAAAGGTATTGTCAGGCATAAGGGTATGACTGTCCAAGCAGTTTAAAATGAAGGACTTAGGATAAGCCGGACACATTCTAGGGATCAAATTAATAAGAGATCGCAAGAAAAGAATGTTGTGCTTATCCCAAGCTTCATACATTGATACAATTCTGGCTTGTTTTAGCATGCAAGATTCCAAGAAAGGTTTTTTACCTTTCAGACATAGAATACCTCTATCTAAGGGTATGTGTCCTAAGGCACAACAAGAAATAGAGAAGATGAAGCTGGTTCCTTATGCTTCGGCAGTAGAAAGCCTCATGTATGCTATGCTATGTACGAGACCGGATATCTGTTATGCCGTGGGCATGGTCAGTAGGTATTAAAGTAATCCAGGACAAGGGCATTGGACTGCGATAAAGCATATTTTGAAGTACCTGCGAAGGACTTAGGATTATGTGCTGATTTATCGGGCAGATACTTTGTTACCTTTGGGTTATACTGATTTGGATTTCCAGTCAGATAGCGATGCTAGTAAATCCACCTCGGGTTATGTGTATACTCTTCGAGGAGGAGCCATAATATGGAGGAGTGTAAAGCAGAAATGCGTTGCTGACTCCACCATGGAAGCTGAATATGTAGCAGCCTCTGAGGCAGTTAAAGAAGCAGTATGGCTAAGGAACTTCTTAATGGACTTAGATGTGATTCCTGGTTTACTCAAAACGATCATAATTTATTGTGATAACAGTGGTGCAGTAGCAAACTCGAAGAAACCACGAACCCATAAGGCAAGTAAACATATTGAGCGCAAGTACTACCTAATACAAGACATCATTAAAAGAAGGAAGGTCGTTGTCGCTAAGATTGCATCGAACGATAACCTGGCTGATCCTTTTACTAAGAGTCTTCCAGCGAAAGCGTTCGATGGGCATGTAGAAGGAATGATTAGATGCGTGTCAGCAGATATGGCAGCGTAGTCTTTTAGTATAAGTGAGAGATTGTTAGATTATATACTAAAAGCCTAGCTTTTGTATTGAACAATGTTTTAACAATTTTATTTGAAATGAGAATCATATGATCAAACGTTTTTCATATTATAAATTGTTTATTTATATGTTTGTGCAAAAGTCTATTTACTTTATACTGTAGATAATATGTTGTGTGACAACATGCGGAAGATCATATTATCGGTTTTCTTATAAAGTATAAACAAATGCTCACAACCGAGATAGATGGGGACTATCTATTGGGATGGTTGTAGTGTGATTTGGTATTAGTTTGTCTTGACTATAGAATCACATTAGTACACTTTGTGTGTATTGAGCAGGACCGCTTGAGATCGTTCAACTTGTACTGTCTATATAGAATAACTTGATCTCTGTTATTATGGATGTTCGTGCTCTTAATTCCTATACAATAACCTCGACACATAAGGCAGTATTTATCTCTTTTATTCATCAATGGGTGAGATTTATATATTAAATCAATAAACTCGGTGAGTTGGGAAATAGTATTGTTTATATGGTGTGTTGTTGATTGTAGAACGAATCCATGTCCGCTATAGGTTGATGATGTCCCCTTGAGGAGCTCATAAGGTTTATCATGTAAATCTTGCAAGTGGATTAATTTCGACATGATAATAAGGTTGAGTGATACTACTCTCGGATGAGATATTAATTAATTTGAGTTGTCAGTAACTTAATTAATTAATGGACATTTTATATCTTAAACATGGGGAGACTAATGGGCTCATAATAAGGAGCCCATAACGTAATTATGGGATTGGAGTGGCAGTGCAGTAATAATATTTTAGTGGACTATATTATTATTATTGGATTTAAGTATAAACTTTGGGCTAAGTTTGGATACTTAAGTCCAATGGAGGCCCAACCAAATTTTTCCTCCTAATCCCTGTTGTAACCCACTTATATAAGTCATCTCAGCTTCCTACAATCCTAATTGGGAACGCCACTTTTGACGTGAATAGAGAGGGTGAGGAGCAGATTGAGTTGATCCTGAAGATTGTTGACCACGCAACATCAGGATTGGACTTAGGGAATACAGCAGAAAATTAAGAGGTTGTTCTCTGCAGTTCTTCAACAACAAACCCCGGTGAAAGGTATTGTAGACTTTGATTTGTTGCTTCCGCTGATCTAGTTTACATAGAACCCTAACGGTTCACGCTAACCACACGATCGAATGCCAACACATGTGATATGTGTTCTGGCAATGGACCCCACCATTTTTTAACGTCAAATAAGTCAAATGGATGACCACACTTTTTTTCCACTCTCTCTCTTCTTTCCCTTCTCTTTCCTCTCCTCTGTAAACATGAGTTCTCTTTCCTCCTCTCTTCCCTCTCACCACACTTTATTTCCACAATTCTCTCTCCAATTCAACCTCCAGCGGCAAGTTTGATAACCACCATCTTTGCCTCTACATCCTCCCCAAAATTGAAACAGGTCGGGTAGCTTTTGGGTTCGGGTCAAAAGCACCGAGCATATCTTCTGGGAGAAGATGGATATGGTGCCCCCCTTTCAGCTACTGTGGGACTTTGATGTCCAAGACTTCATCGCTGGAATTATTCAAGCTATTCACAGCGATTCCCTAAAGAATGCTCCAAGATTAAGGCTGTGTACATTCGCATGAGCAGTGATGCTCCAGAGGTGTTGGACACTAAGGCTGAGGAAATCAAGGAGATGTTATTTAAGAGTAGATCCAGATTGGTGATTTTCGCAAACTGTGTTATAAACTACAAAATTATTTAGAATCAAACACAAAAAGCAATACCCATAATACTCACTTCGACGAGCCGAGCTTTAATTTACTGCCTTTATTTTTCTCCTTCTCAAGAGCATGTCGAGCTGGATTCTCACATTAGCATAAGCTTCAGCAACCAGATCAATGGCCTTATCCTATAAATGACGCTCTGCAATCAAATATTAAAGTGTGAGATTCTTTAGATAGAGATTGATCTGCAACTACAGAGCATAATCACAAGCTACATGATTAGCCATTTTGTAGTCGGGATGACCAATTCAAGAATTTATTGAACTACAGAGAGGAAGGTACTAGAGCTTAAGCGATATCACGTTTCTCGTAATTTTATAGAAACGAATCATCAATGGATTGCTTGTTTAAACAAGTAAATAAAATCAATCAAAGCAAACAATGATCAACAAACAAGATAGGTGCAATGAAGAGTAGTTTTCCAAATTAAGTAAAAGTGAGATTAACAACAATTAAGAAGTGAAAATCCTAGGATAAATGCATTCAATTCAAATGAATCATGGGTATAAGACTAAGGGCCAACACTAAGTTCACCTAAACTCCCTCTCGAGATGAATAGGATATGGGTCCGTTTAATAATCCCAAAATAGCTCAAACGATTGGTTTTCACTCAAACAATTCCAACTAGGTACTAAGCTTGAAATGAGAATCCCTTCACTCGATTTATCAATATCTCGATCTAACCAATCGGACTAAATCCTAAAGGACATCTCTATCTCTTTAAGATCTATAATATACATCAACTGTATGATAAAATGATTCAATTAATTATCCTAAACATATCATTGACTTCTCAATCTAATCACATGTTTAAAATAACAAATCACATAAATCATCATAAACATCAAGATCTAAAGCATCAATGATAGAAAATCAATTAGCTCAATCAACATATGAATTTAATACATAAATCCCAAAATTATCCAACAACTCTCATATTGCTAATCTCACAAGGGAGATTAGCCTACCATATTCACAACGAAATCAACATAGACATTAAGATCCTTACAAACCATGATAAACAATAAGGTTTCAATACAAAGTTTAGATGAAAACTCCCTTGGATGGCTCCAATGGTGATCTCGTTTTTTCCTTTGTCATTCTCCTCTCTTCCTTGCTTCTTTTCCTCATTTGGATGGTGATTTTGATGGTTGGATGAAGATAGATGGAATGGATGGTGAATGGATGAAGATGATGGTGTAAAATGGAGGAAATGGTGTGTGATGTGTGTTTCCAGTTGAAACCCTTCAAAAATCTGATCAAATGTTGAACTTAGGGGTATTTATACCCCTTGGAAGGTTCTAGAAGGTTTTTGATTTTTTAACAGAAATTGCACCTACACGACTCGAGTGCTTGCACTTGGCTCGAGTCATGTCACGACTTCTTGGCAGATTGCGGCATCGGACGGAGCTCGAGTCGAGTCCCCAACATGACTCGTGCTCTGATTATGGACTCGGCTCGTGTGCAGAACTCAGGCACAGAGTGGGTGAGTATGTAGTTCAGGCGCTAGCGCACGGATATTCTGGACAGGCCCGTGCGTGGTGCATGGGTCGTGCGGAGTCAGCTTGACTCGAGTAGCAGCACTCGAGTCGTGCTTGAGCTGCCCTGTTTCTTCTTCTTCGTTTCAGCTCCCGTCTCCATTTTTGCTCTATTTTCACCTATTTTTCATACGATTAAGCTCATTCTCACACATTTCATAAAAACATAATAAAAATACACATAAATACAGATAAAATAATACAAAAATAGATATAAAAAGATACTAAAATTTAGGTAAAAATATCACTCATCACTACACACCTGTCATATAACTTTGTAGACCACTGTTTATTCTTTTGCCTCTTTTGAATTAGTCTTTTATCTTGATTTCTTTTTGTTATATTCTCTTTCGTCGACAACTTTCTAAATTTTTTTATTAATTAGGTTACTCTTTATAATAATTTAGATTACTATAAATAAGTTTTTGGATTACTCTTTATGTTGATTTGTTAATATTTTATTCTGTTTTGTTAACAACTTATTAGGTTACTCTTTTCTTTTAATTAGGTTACTCTTTATAATAAATTAGGTTACTATGAACATGCTTTTTTCCTTTATGTTGATTTATCCATATTCTATTCTTATGAATAAGGTTACTTTTTTTTATTAGTTAGGTTACTCTTTCTAATGTATTGGGCAACTCTTTATAATAAATTATATTACCTTTTGATTTGAAATTCTAATTTTCTAGTAAAAATTAAAAGATATAGTTTTAAAAGAGAGAAAAAAATTAGACAACTCTTTAAAAATAACTGGATGACTATTTAAAATTATTAAGATTACTCTTTGAATTTAATTTGATCAAAGACTTTCTTTGATCTAAGACTTTTAAATCTGAAAATGAAGCCATGTATGTGAAAAATTAAAATTGTATGCAATTTGTAATGTATAAATAATTAGATTACACTTTTAAATTAATATGATCACTCTTTAGAATTAATTGGATCATTTGTGATTAGAATTTTTTATTAATAAATCATAACACATGTGGAATGACAATATCATTCAAACTCAACAATTTAACCAAAAAATAAAAATAAAAAATTTTATTTTCAGTTGATAAATTACAATCCCATAGTATTAATCTACCATTTGAGATATCTCAACTAATCTTATTGACATACAAATGCTCTTATTATTTAACTTCATTTTATGACATTGGTAAAAAATACAGATGGTGTACAAAAAGGTAGTAAGAGAAAAGCAAATATTTGGTTTGTGGGAATATACAAAATATAGCCAAGTTGATGAATGAAACTCATATGAAATCTTGTCTTGTTCTAGAAATGATAACTGTGAATATGCGTGAGACAATAATAAAGAATGAAAGATATTATAGGATAAAATATTTAAAAAACAAACAATTGTAGTGAGAGAGAGAGTCTTAGTCTAAATAAAGTTGTCCCATCCTATACCTATCCTACCTACAAATTTTATTACTACAAAAGAAGAGGAGAGAAAGTGACATGCATTTATTAATGGAAAAAAGTAAAAGGGAGAGCCGAGAGAGACAAAGAAAAGTAGAGAGGGTGAAGGGGTGCTTTAATTAGGTTGGACACGTGGCGAGACGTGGTTAGGCGGCCCATGCTCCCTTATGTCTATGTATCGTTAAAGATCCAATAGAAAGCTAATAACCCGCAAGATTTTATATTGTAGTGATTTTGGGATCCGATTCTATGAAATATTCATGGGACTGGTTCCACCACAGTGCCTCTCATTTTCTATTATTATATAACACATCATACATTTTAGATTAATTAATTTTGAATATAATTAAAATAGGGATAAAAGTGGTATTTCATGCATTCAATTTGTATTGATCAGTAATATAATCTACCTTGTGTATCTAGTAGTAATATAGATACATAAAATGTACCTATTAGTAATGGACCCTTAAAAAAAATATTACAAGTATATAACATGCATGCAATGTGTAACACACGTTTAAAAAATTAGTTATATTTAAAAGACCATTATACCATAAATCTTAAATCACTAGGATGAAATTACAATTATACCCTACACTTTAAACCACTTAGGTTGAAATATATTCTAAAGGATGAAACTACAATTATACCCTAAACTTCAATGGTAAAATATATCCTAAACCACTATAGTAAAATATAATTATACCATAAACCTTAAACTAAGACTAATCACTAAAATATAGTTTAGGGTGAAATTATAATTATAAAATTAAAAAAAAAATAATAATAATAATAAAATAAAAAGAAACACGCAATGGGGAGTTTGGGGAGGGAGAATATAGTTCCTACCATAAATTTGGTAGGACTGGTTAGTCTTCATACAGATTAAGGAGTAATTTAATAGCACACCGAATCTTCTGCGCCATTTTCGTGCATCATCTTTTGTACCATACTTTAGGTGATTGATACGTAAGAGGGGAAATAAATCCAATCATTGCCCCTAAGGTTTAAGGTTTAGGGTATAATTTTTCTTTTCTACGTGTCATCAATCTAATGGTGTAGCACAAAAGATGATGTACCAAATGGAATCCGAGCCGACTTAATAGACTTAATAGAAAGTAATAAATTTCATGTGTTTTTTTTTATCTTTTTACCTTTTAAATTATATATATATATTAGAAATCATTCAATTTTAATCTTGACCGTTCATTTAATATTTTTGATCTCAGACATAGACCCTATTAATTTACGCCAATAAAAAAAAAGGCAAAGACTTGGGTGAGACTGTCTCACGGATCCCCTTCTGTGAGACGGATCATCCATTAGCTCATTAGGTATATTTTAAAAGGTCTTATTTGGTTGTAATCAAATTAGATAATTGAGAAATTAATTATGGAATTAAATTAATTAAGTCTTTTATATTATATATATATATATCTATATTTATATATCATATTTTTTCTTTTAATTTATATTTTTTTGATTAAGTCTCTTGTGAGACGTTACTTTCGTGAGACGGTTTGTAAGACGTGTTAAAGTATGTCTATTATTTAGATAAAATATGTTTAGTAGTTGTTAAAGTATGTTTTCTAAAGTATGCTGGATTATGCATTAACGTATGATTTTAGCGTATTATAATATGATTTATTATTGACATACTTTAACTATAAATATTCATACTTTATCTATACAATAAGAATACTTTAGTGATTGGTCGACCCGTCTCACACCCGTCTTACAAATAACCCATCTCACAAGAGAGTGTCTCTATATTTTTTATTATTTAAAATTTTATTAATTTAAAATTAGTTATTCATTTAATCTATTTTTTTATCTAAAAGTATAAATTTATACAATGTCATAATCAAGTGATGAAAAGTGATAAATTTGTTGTGAACTATATTTCATGAACAATTTATATTATAAATGAAAAGTGATAACATTTTAAAAGAAAAGTGATAACATATTTTCTAAAAAGTGATAAATAATTAAAAAAGTATATTTCATGCAGAATTTACTGGAATAATAAGTGATAATATTTTTAATAAAAAGTGATTATTAATCAAAGAAAAGTAATATCCATCTAATTAAATTATTTCACGGACAATTCATTGAAAAAAAAAGTAATATCATGCACAATAAAAAGTTATGCATAATAAAGAAAAAGTGATAATCATTTAATTTAATTATTTTATGAACAATTCATGGATAAATAAAAAGTGATAATATTTTTAACATAAAGTGATACCTAATTATAATAAAGTGATAAAGAGATTGTTGAACTATTTAATGATCAATTAATATTAATAATAATAATCAAAATTAATAACAAATAATATTAGGGTAGGTATTGGATGAGACTGTCTCACGAATCCTCTTATGTGAGATGGATCATCCATTAACCTAAATAAATATATTTTATATTAAATAAAAAGATAATTAAGAAAAAAAACCCTTGTTTTGGCTTGACTAATTAAAATATGGGTAGGTCTTGCGTGAGACCGTCTCACGTGAGATCATTTTTTACTTTTTAAAATAGTTATCACTTTCATTATAAAAAGTTATCACTTTCGCTATAAAATGTTATCACTTTTTATTTATACTATAAATTGTTCATGAAATAGTATTATCACTTTTCATTAATTTATTATCACTTTTCTATATAAAATTTATGACTTTCTGACAGTCTCACGTAAGGCCTTATGTAAGACGGTCTCACACAAGACTTTGCCTTAAAATATTTCTTTTTGCTAATCATTTAAATTTCGGTAATCTTCACGCCACTGTATTAAATTAAAAAATTTCACTTATAATAAAACATTATAATAAAAGTGTGAGACCGTCTCATGTAAGGGCTTACGTGAGACGGTCAGAAAGTGATAACTTTTATAAAAAAAAATGATAATAAATTAATGAAAAGTGATAATGATATTTCATGAACAATTTATAAATATAAATAAAAAATGATAACATTTTATAACAAAAGTGATAACGTTTTATAGCGAAAGTGATAACTATTTTAAAAAGTATAAAATGGTCTCATGTAAGACAGTCTCACGCAAGACCTACCCAATAATATTATGGAAAGACTTGGGTGAGACCGTCTCACGGATCCCTTTATGTGAGACGAATCACCCATTAACCCATAAATTATATTTTTTGGTTGCACTCAAATCAAAAAATTAAAAATTTAATTGTAAAAGTAAATTAATTGGGTCTTTTATGTATATATTTTTTATATATATAATATTATTTTTTAAATAATATTTTTATTATTAAAATTTTTATTAATTTAAAATTGTTATTTATTTAATTAATTTTTTTATTTAAATGTTATAAATTTATAAAATGTGATACTCAATTGATGAAAAATGATAACAGTGCTGTGAACTATTACATGAACAATTTATAATATGAATGAAAAGTGATAACATTTTAAACAAAAAGTGATAACACATTTAATAAAAAGTGATAACTAATTATCAAAGTGTATTTTATAAATAATTTATAGAATGAATAAAACGTGATAATATTTTTAAACAAAAAGTGATAACCATTTAGTTAAATTATTTATGAACTATTAGTATAATAAATAAAAAGTGATAACATTTTTAGTATAAAGTGATGCCTGAATAAAATAAAGTGATAATAATATAATAATTGAATTATCTAAAAATAATAATAATAATAATTAGGCAAAGACTTGTGTGAGACCGTCTCACGTAAGCCCTTACGTGAAACGGCCAGAAAGTGATAATTTTTATGAAGGAAAGTGATAATAAATTAATGAAAAGTGATAATGTTCTTTCATGAACAATTTATAGTATAAATAAAAAGTAATAACATTTTATAGCGAAAGTGATAATAATTTATAGCGAAAGTGATAACTATTTTAAAAAGTAAAAAATAGTCTCACGTAAAACGGTCTCACGCATGACCTACCCTAATAATAATAATAATAATAATAATAATAATAATAATAATAATAATAATAATAATAATAATAGGCAAAGACTTGTGTGAGACCGTCTCACGTACGGGCTTACGTGAGACGACCAAAAAGTGATAATAAATTAATGGAAAGTGATAATACTATTTTATGAATAATTTATAGTATAAATAAAAAATTATAAATTTTATAACGAAAGTGATAATATTTTATAGGGAAAGTGATAACTATTTTAAAAGTAAAAAATTATCTCACGTGAGACGGTCTCATGCAAGATCTACCCATAATAATAATAGGCAAAGACTTATATGAGACCGTCTCACGTAAGGGCTTACGTGAGACGGTGATGATAACTTTTATAAAGGAAAATAATAAAAAATTAATAAAAAATGATAATGATATTTCATAAACAATTTATAATATAAATAAAAAGTGATAACATTTAATAGCGAAAGTGATAACATTTTATAGCGAATGTGATAACATTTTATAGCGAAAGTGATTACTATTTTAAAAAGTGAAAAATGGTCTCACGTGAAACGGTCTCACGCAAGACCTACCCATAATAATAATAATAATAATAATAATAATAATAATAATAATAATAATAATAGGGTAGGTCTTGTCGTGAGACAGTCTCACGTGAGACCATTTTACACATTTTAAACTAGTTATCACTTTCGTTATAAAATGTTATCACTTTCGCTATTAAATGTTATCACTTTTCATTTACACTATAAATGATCATGAAATAACATTATCACTTTTCATTAATTTAGTATCACTTTTCAGTACAACAGTTATCATTTTCTAACCGTCTCACGTAAGCTCTTACATGAGACGGTCTCACACAAGTTTTTGCCATAATAATGTATAAAGTGAAATTTTTTAATTTAATACAAGCGTGAATGCTTGGTGTGCAAATCGCCGAAAGTTTAAAAGTGAAAATGATATTTTAATTATTGGAGCCAAATAAGGTCCTTTCTTTTCTTTAATTCTCTTTTTATTTAATATAAAATATATCTATTTTGGTTAATGGATGATCCATATCATATAAGATGATTCGTGAGACCGTTTTCTTTTTTAATTAAATATATAAATTTGATAAATATGGAAGATAATTTTAATATATTTGACTAATTATTACCTTACACATTGTCATCCCTAAATACAAGTAAATATGATATTATGAAAAATTAAGTATATGTACCATACAATTTAATTAATAATAAATACATTATGCTTTTTAAAAAAAATTAAATTATGTTTATTTATTATAAGTGTTAGTAAATAATTCACCATCATAATATTATTGTTACCGTGCAATGCACAGTTTGAATAATGATACATTGTGTAATATTTTAAAATGTTTTGGATATTAATTTTTATTTTGTGGGACTCTTATTTACCAAAAGACAAAGATGAGGATTACGTGAGACTATTTGTGAGATGTATTAAAATATGCTTATTATAAAAGTAAAGTATGATTAGTAATTCTTAAAGTATATTTTTTTATAAAGTATGATGAGTGATACATTAAAGTATATTTCTAGGGTGATATAAAATAATTCACTACGTACTAACATAATTTATATAAAAAACACTTGTGTAAACCGGGTTTACATGCGATTATATGTAAACCATATTAATCTTTAGTATAAGAAAAATTACTCTTTAAACACATAAATTATTACTCTTCTGAATTAAAAAATTACTCTTCATATTATTGTATACTTGATTTATCTATTATTCTTTAATACATGAAAAATTACTCTTTACTTTTTAGACACATAAATTATTACTCTTCTAAATTAAAAATTACTCTTCATATTATTGTATACTCTGATTTATCCATTACTCTCTAGTACATGAAAAATTACTTCTTTAGAGACATGAATTTATTACTTCTATATAACAAATAATTACTCTTCAAAGAGTAATTTTTTATATACTCCCTCCGTCCCTCATTAAGAGGGTCATTTACTTTTTGGTACGTAAATTAAGGAGTATTATTATTTAATGTGTAGTGGGTAGTTGTGTTAGTAAGAGTGTGGGTCCCAACATTTAATTGTATTAGAGAGGGTGTATGGGTCCCATGTGTGTAAAAAAGAAAATGGGACTCTTTGGGTGGGACAACCAAAATGGAAAAATGACTCTCTTAGCTTTGGACGGAGAGAGTATTAAATAATAATTTTAAAAAATAAAATTTACGTATAAACCCGATTTACATGAAACTTACTTAATTTATATGTCAATAAACATATTTTACCTATAGAATACTTTTAAAGTTTACTCATCTAACCATGTACTCATCTCATAATAGTCTTAGTGCATAAATGAATTATAGTGGGATTGAAACATATATCTCATAATAGCCTTAGTGCCTAAATGAATTATAGTGGCATTGAAACATATACTCCCCTCATCTCACAAGAAGATAAGTATTTTACAAAGGAGAAGTGCAAACTGAAAGATAAGTATTTTACAAAGGAGAGATACAAACTGACTATAATACTATATTATAGTAGGACAAAGCTAAATGAATTGTAGTGAGGTTGAAAGGATATTATTTATTCAATCTCATCATGAGACTTTTTAAACAATTCTTGCTCTGTATAAAAGTTATATGAACTATTTTCTTTTTCTTTAATGAATTTGAAGAGAAAGGGGATTTAAACCACGTACATAATAAATGACGCTATTTGAGCTAACTAGACCGGCCAACAACCGGTTCAATTCATACTGATTACAGAGTTGCAAGATTAAATCAATGAAATACACCAAACCTATTACATTGCCTTTGTGCTTGAGCAATGTAATAAGGTGCTTCATTCCTTTCTTAAATTCCTACGAAAAACCATGCAATCCTGTGAATATTTATCTTGCTATAACATCTACAGAGTGCAACAAAAATCATATGTCACGTCAAAATATACAACCTACAAAACGTCACACAACCTGTATATTTACGAGCATTCTAGCCTCGACTCTCACGAAGAAGATTCACGTGCAAGTAAAAGAATTATGTATCTGTAAAAAAGGCCAACCACCTTCAAGAACGATTCTTCTGAAAAAACTGTAATATGTCATCGTAATCTGGGAGCTTAGGATGGACATGACTTGCACCCTTGTTTGAAGAGGTCTTCTCCAGGGTAGCCACCTTCGGGTTTTCGCGACTCATGGATTCCCCTGTCTCGTTCTTCTTGAATGACGACTCTTCTACAGAAGATGAGTCACGAGTGAAATTGAAATCTCGTTTTGTCACTGGGTTTGCTTTTCCTGAACTGTGTTGATCTTGAGTTCCCCGAAAGCTTGCATTAGTGGGCTTAGAAGCCACTTTTTTAGAGGTATGTTGCTCAGAAACTTCCATTTTACTCGTCTTCCTCTGTGACTCGGAACTTTTTGCAGTTTCTGAATTGGTTGAGGTTGTGGCTTTTCTGTCCATGATATCATCAGAACCAAGTGTTTCTGACCTAAGCGATGCCTTAGAATAATCCAATTTGCCGGAAGTAGAAGGAATTGCTTTTGTTCTTCGAGAAATCCCACTACGTAGATGGCTGTATCTATTAGAGGATTCCTTTGGACGATCCTCATCTGAACCACTGTTATCAGAACCACAAATGGAATTTGAAGCTCGTAAATTTGGCTTTGTTTTAATATCATCCCTAACAGTAGGGGTATATCTTCCTTGCTTCTGATGTGCAGATTGTTCTTCATCAGAACTATCACTATCTGATGACTGAAGATACGGTTTCCTGCTTTTCTTATGTTCGATTTTTGCTTGTATCCTGGGACTCTCGACAGCAGGTGGAGAAGAAGATTTTGGAACTATGGCAGTAGTGTCCTCACTTTCTTTCTTGAAGGATGATGATACCTCAACCCGGTTTTTCAAGTAAGACGGCGGGCTGAAACCTTTGTGACGAAAACCACCAGTAAGTTTCTCAAAATTCAGCTGCCCCTCACTCTCTGGAGTGGAATTACCAGCACCGAATTTTTTTTCTCGGTTGCTTTCCCTATCCATATTCTCAGAATGCGGTCCATCATCAAAGTAAGGCGATGATTGTTTTGAGTCATACTGTGGTGACCGTTTTTCTTTTAATGATGACCAAACTGAGGGTACATTTTTTCCCCTAAACTGTGGTCCAGCTGATAGGTTTTGTGTACTTGAAAATCTCTAGAAATCCTAGAGTGCCTGGAAATATTCATGTCCTCTTCACTCTCAGAAGTTGATTCATCTGATCGATCAAATTTCACTGTCCCAAGATCATTCAGCTTTGAAGAATCATCAATAGATCTCTCAGAAGAATCCGTAGATGAACTCTTTCTAGTGTGAAATAGAGATGAAGACGACTTTACTGCTGTGCTAGTGCTAGATCTAGGACTCCAAGAATCCATGTTCTTTGAGAGGCGCTCATGATGTTTTTGTTCAGATAAAGGCACGTGTAATCTATGCTTTGGTTCATCATAAGTTGAGCTCATATCAAACTCCTGATTTTCACTGTCTGATTCAGATTTGTCGAAAACTATTCCAGCAGATTCATGGGAGTCTGTCAGGGAGGACTCCCGATTAAGATCTTTCTTACCAGAACCCAGAAAGGAGTCCTCACCAGAACCATATTCATATTTTTGGTCCTTAGAATTTGAAAATATGTTCACATCATTGTAGATGCCAGAATGAGAATTAGAAGATCTGACACTGGGTTGTTTTCCAATCCTTTCATCTCTCACATTCTCAGAATTCTCTTGCCAGTCATCTGCGCTTTCGGATTTATGGTCGTAAGACACTTTCTGCATGCTTGTTCCACCTCTAAAGACATCTTTCAACGAATTCTTCCGAGAGTACCCATCTAAAACTGGGTCATCATGTAACGTCTCATTATCACGTGAAGCTTTAGATTTCAAAGAAGCTGATTGATTATGTTCCTTGCTACCATCAACACCTATGTCCTTGAATCTTCCACCAATCTTCAGATTGTTAGGTTTCATCCTCTCTATCTGCTCATTCTGTGACCTAGTCTGTTCAGAAAATGATCTGTTAATAAAATCTTCAGACTGTCCACCAGAAAATCTCGAATTCATGTAGGATTCACGTCCTCTATCATTTGAAACAGAAGCATCAGAGTTATGTGATGCAGTGGAGTGCTGCTTTGATAACTCTGCTGCTGCTCTCGCAGCCATACTTGCTCGTTCTGCTGACTCAGCAGCTGCCTGCGCAGCAGAGGTAGCATCCTTGAATTCCATATTCCACCCGTGCCTATCCAGAGAGACAGTATGTCCATGTCCTTGAACTAACTGTTCCCTCTCATCACCTAATGCTGGAGAAAAAAGAAATATAAATATATACATTAGTTAGAGAAGTGCTAGTAAGCAATCCACCTTAAACTCAGTGTTTCGGTTTCAGTTGACGGTATACCTGGAGGCCTTGCATTGTGTTGGAAAGATGTATTGATACCAGTAATCTTGGAGGAAGCAAGCCTTTCTGCTCCCGGGGAGTTTCTATTATCCACCTGGGTAAAGTTCGATTGTGAATCATGCACCCTGTATGTACTTTGAGGGACCTGGTTAACTGAACTTCCAAAATTGGCAGGTTCAACGTGAAGTTTACTGTCCTCGTGGATATTACTTGGTCCATTCTGATGAAAACAAGCACCAAAACTTTAAATTACTAAATCCAACTCCAATAAGTATTAAACGTACTCTACAAAACTATGCTTTGAAAGACCTACCAGCAAATTATTCTCAGGTAATGAGTTCTCTCCAAATGATTTAGGATCCCATTTGACATTGTGCTCCTCTGCTATTGCAGTCAAGATTTTAATTTTGGTTGGTCCATCAGGTGCCACAGCAGATAACTTCTCAACCAACTGCAAAACATAGCGTAAAGGGCAAAATAAGAGATATGATGTGAATTGGAAATAATTACCAAAAAAATTAAGTACCTGAACTTACCAAGCGGCTTACACCACAATCAGGCCGAAGTTCTACAGCTGCAGTTATGAAATCTTTTCCATATTTATCTGTGAATTGCTTCTTTGCATCTTTAAGTTCAGGTACATCTCCACATCTTGGTGATGCGAATATTACACTAGTGATCGCTTCCTTCAGATCAATAGGGCAGATCCTACAATATAATAGGCAATAGATATAAATACAATACTTAATAAACAGCCTGAGTTAATATGCTTGTCAATTTTGGTACCAAGTGCATACTAACACAAGATGATACAGAAAATTAAAAATTGCCTTAATAACAATGAAAAATGAGAGAATTACACAAATTAACATTCTGCAATCGGTTATAATATATTTGCCTTAATAACAATGCCATAGTTGGATGGCAAAATCTTACAGATACAAAAACACGGACGTATAATCCAAAAATAAATAACAATTTTGTATCCTCTATGCACAATTTTCTTGTTCTTCATGTATGATGATTAGTAGAGTGAAATCTCAAAATATGTGAACATGGAAGAAGTGAAATTTTTATGGTTTACTTATAAAAAGAAATATGATCGTTACTATACATACTTTTGAGTTTCTATTATAGGCAGACGTGCAACGATGAGTTCACAGTATAGACTGATAAGATCATATGCAGCCATCATCTTCTCTTCCCTAATCACATGTTCAACCTGAAATTATGTAAGGTGTGTGTTAAAAGATCAATCATCAAAGAGTATTTTTGAAACATAACTCACCACCAAAGCACAAGGGAAATAGAATGATTATAAATTCCATAATGCGAGTAAACAAAGACCACATGTGAAATACACAATTAGGTTCATCAGGCATATTTTCAGTTTCCATATTTAAATAAAAAAATTCCAGAAAAAAGTACTTAATATATTAGGCCAACAAGTCATCACAACTAACATAAAATTTGGCCACAGGAAGGATAATTGCATGAGAAATGAGTTCAGTCATGATCAATGATCTTCTCCAGATGCACACCTCAAGTGGGATATGTTTACTGCGTTTTTTTTTTTTCAAAAGAACTACACATATGAGTTGGAATCCTGATCAAGCTAACACAAAATGTTCTATATCAGTGCGACGCCTGAAATTTTATATATATATATATATATATATATATATATATATATATCATAGTTGTTAAAAGCGAGAGGCGCACCTAGGCGCACGGATCCCTAGGCGCGCCTGAGGCGCAAGCCTGAGCTACATTTTGCCCAAAACTGAATTTACAATGTATATACACAAATATATCCTACTTATAATCATATTACCTAACTAAACTAAGATAAAAATCACATAACATCACATAGTGATACATAATAACTCATAATAGCATTATAACACATAAAACATACACACAAATAAAGTTCAAGTAGGCGGCAGAGGCAGCCCATCTTTTTGTCTTTGTTTTGAAAGTTCAAGTACTAAAACCCTAACCCTAATTCTCTATTTATATTATTTTATAAGTGGGCTGTCCATTTTTATCTTAAGAATGTGTAAACTCTTTAATAATTGAGTAGCAATTTTTAAAAAAAAAAGAAAAAAACAGGATGTTGAAAAGGCGAGCATCTTTGATACGAGCCTGGAATAGCAAAAAATCAACAATCTAGGCGCAGACCCCTGAGACTAAGCGCCTGAGCGCTTGGGCGCGCCTTTAACAACTCCAAGGCGCACCATATATATATCACTTTCTGGTCTCCTAAAGCTACAGTTAACGTGTAAAGCAAACAGTCGAACATAGATTAGCGCTTTAGGAAATACTACAGAGTATAGACTCCAACTTCAATCACAAAGTCCAACTCCAAAGTTGATGCTCATAAATTCGATATGTGAACATGGCGCTCTAATTCTGAACTACATCAAATTGATGTCCAATACATCAATTAAAATTTAAAACGAATAACCACAGACTTATAACAAAATAAGGTATGCTGCATAGATAGATCACTACCCCAACAAGATTTTAGCAGGAGCATTCTCTAATTTTCTTGTTTTTGGATTGCAATGATTTACTTGAAATATGGGTGTCAGATTGGCCAACGTGTAAAGCATACGCACACACATTTCAATTCCCAGAGAAATGATAGAGCATACCTAATGCCATTAAGTTACAAATTTTTGGAGATCTGGCATTCAGATGATGCACAAATTAATTTTCATGGGTATTTAAGTATCTAATCAGAAACAATGTTTCTTCAACATCAAACGAGCGCCTGTACTAACTGAAACTGATGTTTTCTGATAAAGTTACCAATGGTGAAATAGTTGCCATTCCTGAGTACATGCGATGACTTTGATACACCATATAAAGCCTTTATTGAGGTCTAATTATATATTAATGAAGTTATGGGAAAGACAGCAGAAGATTTGTTCTATTTCTTCCATCCACAGATTCATATAAAATGCTGCCCTCTGCACCAATATACTATATAACTCTTCAATAGGAAGTTCTGCTTTAGTTGTAAACTGCCATATGATTATCCATCTGTGTGCTGATAATCACAAAATCATGGGAAACTAAGGGACACCAAATCAAAGAACAGTAATTATAATCCACTAGAACAATTTGCTAGGCATGCACAGACATGACCTCATCACAACTTAGAGTATCTAGCACTTAAACATTATTGTACAGAGTAATCAATTAATTAAATAACACTTAATAAATCAATATTATACGAAGATTATTGGTCTCCCACTATGGTCTATTCGAATTCCGAAGTTGACATATTCATGAACTTCATCTTTATAATTTATTTCAAAAGATTTCAATTAAAAAAATGAATCTCGATTGGATCATAGAAGTAACTTCTCAACTGAGAAGCAAAAAACATAAAACGAATTAAAAAATATATATAGAGAGAGATGAAGATTCTTACTCTAATTCGAGCAGTTTGATCCTGTCCAGACTCCAATAACTGTGATATTTCCCTCTTCATCTGTTTCACTTGTACTTCTTTCTTGTTCCTCAATAACTTCAGGCGTGATCCAGCAAGCCTCAGCGACGTCTTGCTGCATCAAATACATATCTATATGAGAGAGATACGGAGAGAGGAAGAAAAAACCACAAATTCAACACAGCTAAATTCAAACCTGGTAGAATACCAGATAAAATCGATTAATCAAAATAAGATACAACAGATTATTGTTTATATTGAAAAGCATACGAAACGTAGAGAATTTTCTTTTTCCTTGTACAAATTGATGAAAGAAAACAAAAGCACGAACCACTTTGAAGGATTGAAGCTCCGAGACAGCATGTCCTTCGAACTCTTCAAAAACTTTGATTTCTTCATATTCTGATTTCCTCAAGAAATTGGAATCAACTCAATCTGGTATTGAAGTTATCTGGATTGGAACGGCAGTGAGGATTATATATATACATGTGTGATCACTGAAAATTTGATTGTTGTAGTTTCCGAGATGAAAGAGGAAATTGGATATATCATGTATATATCGGATTCGTTGCGGAATTCTTATTTCAGTTTGTAAAGTTTCCTTTCAACGGGGGGAATGCGTAATAATGAGTAATCCAGGGGCCATCTAGTAAGTTGACTTCTGCATTGTAGGACCAAATTGACAACTGCTAGTTTGAAAAAAATAAATAAAAAAGAAAAGGGTTAATTACAACAAAAAAAAAAACCCTTAATCTTTACTTTTATTACAAATAAATCCCAACATTTGAGAAATTGTAAAAAACCTGGATCTTTAAGTTTCGTGCAAAAAACACACAACGGGTAGGAGAGGGTTATCCGACGTCTGACCTGCGTTAACCTTTGCCACGTCAGCTTTGAGTTTATTGCAAAAAAACCTCAACATTTACTTCTATTGCAAATAAATTCCAACCTTTGAGATTTTAGCAAAAAAAACATTAAATTTTTTTATTTTTTTTTATATTGCACCAATCTAATAAAAAATTTATATTTTTTATTACAATTATATTCTCAAAAATCATTATGTGTACTAATATTTAAAACTTACATTTTAATCCTCTCGTTTGTTTCAATATTTACGTTTGTTTTTTGCACGTTGATTAAAGAATATAGTATTTTAATGTATAGTGAGTTTAAAGATATACTCCCTCCGTCCCAACCAAATACGAGCATTTATTTTTTACACGTAGATTAAGGAGTATTATTATTATATGTAAAGTGGGTAGGTGTATTAGAGAGATATGATGGGTAGTGGTGGGCCATTGGTGGGCCTTTTTTACTAAAAAAGGAAAATTGTGCAATTTGGACGGGACGCCCAATATAGTAAAATGATGCTATTTGGACAGGACGGAGGGAGTAATATTTAATGCAAGTGGATAAATTTATTATTATTGTATGTGGGTCCTATGCTAATATATTAATTGTTTAGGTGGGCCATATGCCAAAAAGAGAAAAGTAAAAATTAAAATGAGACGCTAAAAATATAAATATGTAAAGATTGAAATGGGTGGAGGGAGTACATGAAAATTTAGTCTGTATAAATTAAAATTTAACTAACATTATTTTTTATCTGTATAAAACTATGAGTAATAAATTAAGTCTACATGAATTATAAACTTATTTTTTATAATTTTTTTGTCATCTATATATATATATATATATATATATATATATATATATATATATATATATAGTATACCATAAAATTATGAAAATATCTTAAGACATGTTCAAGAATACTTTGATTTCACAAATTATAAAAATTTTATAATGCATAAAATATTTTAAAAACTAAAATAAATTTATTATTTTATTTAATAATTTTTTAGAATTTAAATTTTAAATATAAAATATAATTATTGCAATTTAAAAAAGGGAGGATTACTACTAGGTACACAAAAAAACCCTAAATTACTATGAGATACAAACATACAAAAGTATTACTACTAGGTACAAAAATATATAGTGATATTCCAATATTACCCCTATTAATGTGCTGCACATAAATATTGTGTGCAGCAAAGTGTGTGCAGGAAAAAAAAAAGTGTGTGCAGCAAAAAAATGTGGTGGTCCGGCGGCGGCGGTCCGGCAGCTTTTCCGGCGGCGATCAGTTTTTTTTTTTTTTTTTTTTTTTTTGGACGAACAGTTTTTCCGGCGACCGGCTGCCGGAGCTCCGGCGGCGGCGGCGCGGCAGCTTTCCGGCGACCAGTTTTTTTTTTTTTTTTTTTTTTTTTTTTTTTTCTTTTTTTCTGACGAACAGATTTTCCGGCGACCGGCCGCCGGAGCTCCGCCGGCGGCGGCGGCGGTCCGGCAGCGGCAGCGGTGGTCCGGTGGTGGGGAGGTTGGGGTTAGTGTTTTAAAGGTATATGGGTTTAGGGGTATATTTGGTATTTTACTTTAATATTTTGTATTAAATAATAATTATTTTAAATCAATGTATCTAGTAGTAATTAGGGGTACAAAGTGTGTACCTATCAGTAATTATTTCTTTAAAAAAAATAAAAATCTGATGGTTTTTTTTACCAAAATCTCAAAGGTTGTGATTAAATCGAAATTTAAGTAAAGGTTGGGGTTTTTCTGTAATAAACTCAAATCTGACGTGGCAAAGGTCAACGCCACGTCAAACGTCGAGCAATCCTCTCTTGCCCGTTTGGTGCATTTTGCACGAAATTTAAAGGTCGAGAATTTTTTTTTTGTAATTTCTCAAAAGTAAAGATTTATTTTCAATAAAGTAAAGGTTAAAGTTTTTTTTCAATTAACCCAAAAGAAAATGTTTAAATTAGGGGCGATTCTTAGCTGACCACGGGTCAGTGATGACCCTGGTCAGCACCGGTAGGTAAGTGATCAAGATTGATGATGTAAGGCGTCAGCTTTTTGGGGGTTTTGTCTTTTTTCTCCAACACCGCATGCTTCACACATCCCTACTTAATGAATTCTGCATTCTATCTCATTGGTCAAAATATCAGCAATAATGATTTATTGGATTTGCAATAAAGTAATCTTTATTTTACTAATTATTGTTGCTATCAATGTCTTCTCTACCAGCACTGCATTCACTAATTCTCTCCACCTTCTCTACTCAACACTGCATTCACTACTTCTCTCCACCGCTCACTCCTCAGCACTGCATTCACTGCACTCCTTATTTTCCACTTACTTTACTTCTCTCCACCGTTCACTCCTCAGCACTGCATACACTGCACTCCTTGTTTTCCTCTTACTTTACTTCTCTTCACTCCTCATTCTTCTTCTATTAGCACTGCATTTACTGCACTGAGTTTCTAACATTACGGAGTCGAGTTCTAGTTCCCCACAGAGTGTCTAGCAATGGGAGCCCGAACGGTTTTCCATCGCCCATACACACCGTCGGGGATCTGATATACCTCGTCGTCGGTAAAGTCACGAAGCTTCGACTGAACAGCGAATATCTTGATAAATGTTTCTCTGTACCGGTGAGAAGCCATGCCCAATATCACACTGAAGAGAGAGTTCACATTTCCTCTATTTATCGTAACGCGTGTGTAAATCCATAACTCAAAGAAATATCATACATTTCCTTCAAAAAATAATTCTAACACGTTTTATTTTCCAATTTCATTTGTAGTATTGATTTTGTTTCACCTGCGGGAAGAGGGTAACAAGCAGAAGAGGGATGATGTTTGACCTGAAAGAAATAATGAGATGAGAGAGAAAGGAACGTACAGATGTCTTGAGGGTGTGAAAATAAAAAGTTATTTTTTTTAAAAAAAAAAATTCCACATCAGCTTCGGGCAGGTCAACATGATTGATAGTTCAAAATGCAATAACTTATTGGTATACTTATTTGCTAAAATTCAAAGTTTTTAAACTTATTTGCAATCAAAGTAAAGGTGGTGACTTTTTTTTGGCAATTAACACAATATTTAATTGATTAATTATCATTTTTTGTTAATCAGTCTATCATTTTTATTAAAAATATTATTATTACTTTTTATAAGTAATATTAATTGTCATGAAATAATTCAACTATACGAATATCACTTTATACTGATTATATAACTTTTTATTAAAAATATTATCACTTTTCAAAATTTCTATTAATTGCTCATAAAATATTTAATTGATCTTATTACTTTTGTAAAGTCTCAGTTTTTAATAAATATATAATATTTTTAAATTAAATGAATCAATAGTGATTATAAAAATTAAAAAAACAGTAAACAATAATAATATTAAAATACTTAAAAGAAAAGAAAAAAAGAAATGGCTGTTTCAATAAAGCGAGAAAATAGGTTGAACCGCAGGTCAGTTTTTTATAATGGAGTTCCGTCTCACAGGAATATATTCGTTGTCATTTAGTTTTGTGCTTGCTTTCTTTATGAAATCATTCCCAATAAAAATTATATTTTTATTAATAAATTTTAAAGTATAATTTTTTTATTTTTTTAAAAAAAAATAATATTGTGCATTTAAATTATATAATATTTAACAGAATACAAAGTAAATAATGAAGACACCCTTTGTGAGACGAGCTTTTGTGAGACGGATTATGAGACGGGTCGATCAATTACTAAAGTATACTTATTATATAGATAAAATATGATTACTTGTAGTTAAAGTATGTCAATAATAAATCATATTATAACACTCTAAAATCGTACTTTAATATATAATCCAACATATTTTAGAAAACATACTTACGTCTCACAAACTTGTGTCACATAAATAACGTCTCACAAGAGACTTGTGAATGAGGATTATTATTATTGAATCATTAATAAAATTATAATTATTAATCTTATACATTTTAATATCTTAATCTCAATTTATTAAAATTGTTTGGCATTGTCAAAATGTTAATTAATACATTATGCTCTTTATATGTCATAATAACGTGATATTATTAAATGGAAAAACTACTGATAGATACACACGTTTACTCTAAATTACTATGAGATACAATGAGTTCAAATAATTACTCTCACATACAAAATATTAAAGTAAAATACCAAATATAACCTTATAATCCCACAGACTTTTTAACCACAAACCCTTAACCCCTCACCCACCCACCGGTCGCTGGACCGCCGCAGGACCTCCGCCTTCGGCTGCCGGACCTTCGCTGGGCCAACGCTGGACCTCTGCCAGCCGGCTGCCGGACCACCGCAAAAAAAATTCAAAGCAAAATGTGCAAAAACAAAACTGTGCAAAATAAAATTGTGCAAAATAAAATTGTGCAAATCAAATTATACAAAACAAAATTGTGCAAACCAAATTGTGCAAACACATATGGGTATTTATGGTATTACAATCATAATTGTGTAGTTATAAGTATTAGTTCTTTGAGTCATGCAGTTATGCATTATTTTATGTATTCCATAGTGAATAACCCTTATTAAATATATAATCTTTGTATATATATTAATAACTTGATATTATCTATTTTAATAATTTGATATTTGATATTATTAAATATAATCTTTGTATATCTTAATAACTTTTGATATTATTAAATATAATCTTGGTATATATCTTAATAACGTGATATTATCCAAATATACTCTTAATTTGTACTCCCTCCGTCCCTAATATACTCTTAATTTGTACTCCCTCCGTCTCCTTGAAAGGTAATCGTTTGCTGTTTGCACGTGGACGGTTCTAAGGTCTTTGTTTGCTTTTTGCACGTAAATTAAGGAGTATTATTATTATAGATAAGGTGGGTAATTGTATATAGGGAAGTGGTGGGTCATATTGTGTATTTTCTTTATTAAATAGAGGAAATTGATGCTTTTGAAGTGGATGCCATGAATAGTGAAATGGATACCTTTCAAGGGGACGGAGGGACTTTATTTTAATAATTTGATATTTAATATTATTAAATATAATCTTTGTATATCTTAATAACTTGATATTATCCAAATATACTTTTGATATATCATAATAACTTGATATTGTTAAATATATGTGTACTCAAATAAATAATTTGAAAATGAATTATAATATTTTTTTTAATTTAAAATTAATTTCATCCTTTACAAATATCTTTTTCTTAATTGTTATTTTCACTTTAAATTAATATAAATTAAAAAAGTAAAAGTTATATGTGTATATCTTAAACTTTTAATAAAATATTTTTTATTACATAAAAAGATTATTCTTTAGAATAATAAAATAATAGTCTTCTAAGTGAAAAATAATACTCACCTCAAGGTGAATATAAAAATCAAAACATATTTTAGTTAAAAATATTACTCACCTTCAATGTGAATATAAAAACCAAAACATATCCTAGTTAAAAATATTACTCACCTTAAATATAAAAATAAAAAACATATCCGAATTTAACTTGAAGTGATGTTTTTATGTAAAAGAATAATACTCCCTCCGTCCCGTTTCAATATTTACGTTTCTATTTTGCCCATCTCATTTCAATATTTACGTTTTCCTTTTTAGGAATATGGGATCCACCTAAAAAAATTAATATATCATCCAACACTGATACACATACCCACTTCACATTAGATATTATATTTTTCAATCGCTATCTATTAAAATATAATACTTTTTAATCAAAGTGCAAAAAATAAATGTAAACATTGAAAAGGGATGGAGGGAGTAGTTTATTACTCTAAATAATAACTTTTCATTTAAAGTGTAACTTCGGTAAAATTAGGATGCCAAGTGAATCCAGTTACTAGGAATATTTTGTCATTATAATCAATTTTTATCATTAGATATCATTCAGAATACTTAGGAATATTTTGTCATTATAATCAATTTTTATCATTAAATATCATTCAGAATACTTTGTCGTTATTAACAATTTTTATCATTACATATAATTTTTTTAATAAAAATATTATATTTTTAACCTTTTGTAAAATAATTTAAAACAAGTTTGGGGTAGTCTTGTGTGAGACTATCACACGATAAGATCATTTTACGCTTTGATAATTATTTATCTCATTTTATAAAATTATTTATCTCGTTTTATAACAGATGTTACTCTATTATCATTATTTAAATCTCATTATTTTTTTCCCGTAATATAATCTATTTCTATTAAATCTATTTTTAATTTTTTTCTTTTACCTTATTAATTGAAATATGTAATATTATTTTTTATTTCCTATAATATAATCTAATTCTATTAAATCTATTTTTTATTTTTTCATTTACCTTCTGTAATTGTAATTGAAATATATAATATAATATGCAGTGTATATATAAAAGTATATTGTAATTATCTATATAAGGATATTGTTTGAATATTTTAATACATAAATATTAATATTTGTATATATTTAATTTATTATTTTTAAATTTATATAAAATAATTCATTATTGTTTTGATTTTTTTTAAAAATATAGTATGTCTTATTCTTTTATTTAATTTGGTAAGATATATTCTTTGCAATGGTGCGATGGCGCTTCTGTTTTCTCCACTGCAGTTGGAGAGTGGTTGCGGACGCTGCAGACTCGATTGAGTTCTCGATGGCGCTCCTGGATGCTGCGACCCGAGTATTGACAACAGTGTTGAGGAATCATTGAGATTTGTTATTGTAGCCTTTGAATAATTTTTTTAATCTAACGGTCTACATCAAAATACCTTGATCCAATGGTTAGATTTGAGCAGGGTCATCGGTGACTAGAAGGGAGAAATCTCGCAAAGTTGCAGCATAGACGAGAAATAGAATAGAAGAAGAATGAGCGGTGAAGAGAAGCAAAGTAAATGGTAGCGATGGAGAGAGCATAGTAAGAGAAAAACAAGAAGTGCAGTGAATGCAGTGCAGCGTTGATGAAATAAAGATTACTTTATTGCGAAATGGCGGTGCAGAGTTGTAGGATGCATAGGTGCCGACCGTTGGCGTGGTGATTGCATGGTGATAGGAAGTCAGAATACAATGTTTTACTGTGCTGACAGTTTATGGAAACAATGTCGTTCTCTCTCTTCTTTGAACACGGTGCTATCTCTTTCTATCTCCTTGCCACATTCGTCTGCATTGAAATTAAATATTAATTTAATTGAATTTAATGGTGTACATTAAAAGAAGAAAGATCTAACGGCCTGTGCTGAAAAAGGTCATCACTGCCCGTGGTCAGCCAAGTAAAGCTCTTAAATTAATGAGTGGAATTAATCTGTATATTATCGAAGAGGTTTTAGATGGGGAAGTGACACGTCAAAAAGAACTTTTATAAAAGTGTAAAATGGTATTATCTTATAATTCAGTTATTGACTTGGAATATGGTACCCCAAATTCCATATAATTAAATTTAGAGTATTATTAAATACACACCCTTTCTATTGAATACACACCCCTTATTGAATACACATCCTCTTTTTAATTGTTTAAATCTTAATTTTATTATATACACACCCCCGAAAACCCAAAGTTATCCTTTTTAATTTTGTGAAATACACACTCCCTTTATACACGCTATACACCGTATTTGCCAAGAAGTTTAATGCAGCTTTTAGTTCTGGAATAGAAGGCAGAACCTACCATACTTCTCCCACGGCGCCTCCTTGCTCTCACCTTCAACATGCGGGGTGTCGCAACTCCACTGAACGCCCCTGCTCACTGGCTTTTCCGAGGTGGACGACGTCATTTCCATCTGCAAACTAAAATGTATTAGTAAAGATTAGGACTGTATGGGGAAAAGAATACACTTGATGATAACTTCCTGACCTATAAGTAACAACAAGCTATAGAATATCAATGTGTTGTTAAAAAGGTAAATTTAATTAGTTTCACAGAAATTATGACATTAATTACCCCAAATCTTTTATCTTGTTAGATTAGCAGTAGCAGATCCATCATGCAAATTTGATTCACATGAAGCTAATCATTAGTAGCATTAACCACAAATCAGAGCGAAGATCATTTGGATTGCTTCAAGAGTATATGGGTGTAGTCGTGTAGCGATTCTCCTTGTCTATATTCGATAACAGGCCACTAACAATAGTCATTTTGGTATAAATACCTTAGCCCGGAGGGCCCAATTTTTCGCCTAATATACTCGTCGATCTGCCATCTCCACGAGGAGATTTTCTGTTTGTGGCAACGTATCCGAAGAGTGCTTCCATTAGATCACCATCAAACCTGCAAATTTATTCCACATAAGCCTAATTTAGAATTTTTTAAATTACTATAAAATATATACGTATGGGGTGTGTATTTAATGAGACCCTTAAATTAAATAATATCTTACATTTGAACCCATGTCACCCAGTGGTGTGTATTTAATGAGACCATTAAATTAAATAATCTCTTACATTTGAACCCATGTCACCCAGTGTCATAAAAGGTGTGTATTTAATGAGACCCTTAAATTAAATAATCTCTTACATTTGAACCCATGTCACCCAGTGTCATTTTATGAGATCTCTATTTTAAGAGAGAAACTATTAAACTATAAGTAATTCTTGTAATTTTTTACAGAAAATAATATATACATAGAATACATAATACAGTTTTAATACTGAATTTTATAACATTAATTTTATATTATCAATTTAACAGGTATAATAAAATAAAATAAATTATTTTAGTTAAATTATAATATAAATTTAATTTTTAAAATAAATTAATAATAATATAAAAATATATATAACTAATTATTTTAAAATTAATTAATCAAATAGTTTTATAAATAAAATTAAGGGTCATTTACTATTGGATGCATAAAATAATGCATAATTGATGTAAACTACATGACTCAAAGTACTATTACTCATAACTACACAATTATGATTGTGATATCCTAAATACCCCTATGTATTTGCATAATTTGATTTTGCACAATTTGATTTTGCACAATTTTGTTTTTGCACATTTTAAATTCCGGCAGCAGGCGGCGGCGGTCAGCGGCGGTGAACGCCCGTCAATGGCTGTCTGGTCAGCGGTCAACGCCGATCAATGACTGTTCGGCTGGCGGTCAACATCGGTCCGACAGGCAGTCAACGCCGGTCACAGCCGGTCAACGACGGTCAACGTCGGTCAAAGTCGATCAACGCCGATGGATGGATGAGGGGTAGGATTGGTGGTTTAAAAGTGTATGGAATTATAAGGTTATATTTGATATTTTACTTTAATATTTTGTATGTGAGAATAATTATTTAAATTCCTTGTATCTCAAAGTAATTTAGATTAAAAGCGTGTATCTATTAGTGATTTTCCCTAAAAATAATTAATTAAATAGTTTTATAAATAATATTATTATCTTAAAATTATTAAAAAATTTATTATTAAAATAAATTTAAAATTTCTTAATTATTAAATTAGTTAAAATTATAATTTATAATAAAAAAATTAAAAATTTAATTTTTAATTAAATAAAATATTTCTATTTTAATATTTTAATAGGGAAACAAAAATTTAAAAAAATAATTTTGTTTTAATGATTTGTAATCTTTAATCAATGTGTGTGATAACAGAATCTATATATTTATACATATTATTAAGTGTCTCTAAAGAGTACATATAATGACACTTTTTTTGTGCGTTAAAAAAAGGTGTAGTAAAAATGTTGCTAAAGAGTACATATAAGAACACTTTAATTTGTGTGTTAAAAAAGGTGTAGCAAAAGATAAGTATTCTTTTTGAAGTGTACTGATAGGATAAATATCAATACACCATTTTAATAAGTGTCTTTATAGAACACATATATATTAGCACCTCTAAAAATATAATGTATCAATACAATACTTATTATTACATTGATTTTATATGACATAAAAAAAGTGGTCATAGACATTTTTTGTTGTAGTGTGTTATTTCCACAAATTAAGTTGAATTGATCGTAAAATCTAAAAAAGGGGAAAAGCAACCTCATGTACATGAAAATGTTGGATTGTATACTAAAAGTTTAATTTTAGTATAAACAATGTTTTAACAATATTTTGAAATGAGAATCATTGATCAAATAATTGCATCATATAATCTATTTATATGTCGATGCAATTGTCCATTAACTTTATATTATACTCCCTCCATCCCAATTTCAAATATATATATTTTCCATTTTGGTCTGTCCCAAATTCAAGTTCACACTTCCACAAAAGGAAAAAATAACTAATTAATATCCCTCTAACATACTTTAATTTTAAATTTGTCATCATCTTTTTAACACACATAACATACTTTAATTGTAATTTGGTGTACAAAATCATATAAAAAATTATGGCAGCTAGATTGAAAGAGTGTCTCCCAGATATCATAGACGAATCACAATCGGGATTTGTTAAGGGAAGAAAGATCAGAGACAACATCATGCTTGCTCAGGAACTTTTCCTCAGATATGGATGCAAAGCTAGGAATATATCCCCGAGACTGGCCTTGAAGGTGGACATCAAGAAAGCTTACGATATGGTGGATTGAAAATTCCTCACAAATCTTCTCTTGGAATTGAATTTCCCACAACCTTTCGTAAATTGGATTGCACAGTGTACATCTACTCCATCATACTCCCTCATTATCAAAGGGCAACCCGAGGGTTTTTTTAAAGGCAAGAGAGGACTAAGACAAGGTGACCCTATATCATCCTTATTGTTCGTAATATGTATGGAGTATGTGTCGAGATTACTAAGGACAGAGATCAAGAAAGGCAGGTTGAGGTACCACTCTATATTCTATGATAGAAACAAAGTCTCCCACTTGGCATTTGTTGATGATTTGCTGATAGTTGCACATGGAGACCAGAAACTTGGCCGAAACATCAGGACTCACAATTAATGCACAAAAATCAAATCTGTTCGCTGTGGGGATCCCGGAAAGAACCCTGCCCATATCAGAAGAGTTCTCCCTTTCCCTGTAGTCAACCTCCCCATCAAGTATTTGGGCATCCCTGTCAATAGCAAAAGGCAATCAGTGGAGCAATTCAACCGACTAGTGGAAGCAGTAACGAACTACATCTCGCGATGGTCTTCCAAATTACTGTCATTCACAGGAAGATTAGAAGTGATAACTACAAGAGTGTTTGGAATTCTGAATTTCTGGCTTTCAATGGTAAGTGTGCCAACAATAGTACTAAACAGAGTGGAGAGAATCATAAGACACTTCATTTAGGGTTTGAAGCATAGTTCAGTGGCTTGGAGTGACATCACCCAACCAAAAGAAAATGGAGGTCCAGGACTAAAGGACTTGAGGAGATGGAACAGAGCACTACTGGCAGCAACTGCATGGGATATCTACAGCAAGGCCGACTCCCTATAGATCAGATAGATTCACTCAGTATACATTAAAGCAAGTCCAATGGCCTCTTACACTCCCGAACAGAATGCCTCATATAATTGGAGAATGATACTGAAAGTGAGAAATAAGATGTTAGAGGGAGTGGCCGAAGCAGATAGAATAAGGGAGTGGGATCTCAAAATAAAATCAGCAGTTGTCCTGGGTAAGTTCAGAAGTGGAATTATGTATGAAGAACTTAGCAAGGACTCCACACAACCGACGACCTTTGTGTTCAAAAATATCTGGAGCAAAGACATTATGCGAAAGCATAGCTTTCGATTGTGGCTCTTGCATAGATAAAGACTCTTGACCAAGGATAGAATATGGGGAGATGCAGAGGATAAGGAGTGTGGCTTCTGCGTGGGACAACTGGAAACACAAAATCACATGTTCTTTGAATGTGGCTTTAACTTATCTGGAGATGACTTAAAGCAAGAATATACAGGTAGAACTGAGGTCAGTCGCAGACGGCCTGAGAAAGATTTTCAGACTCATAAAGAGGAACAAGAAAGAAAGCAAGCTGTATCTCATCACCTTCGCGGTATTCATCAACCAAGTATGGATGGAGAGAAACAAGCAAATATTTGGAGGAGAAATGAGAAGATACAACCAAATTGCAGAATACATAGAATATAATTGTGTACTTGTTTTTGAATTATAGTCCTAGTATTATGATCATTCACCTGGGAAGATTTAACAATTTCAATAACATACTTTATCATTTATTTATTACACAAAAATACTGTAATAACCCCAAAAGTAAGTCAAAAAATAACTTTTCTTAAACTCCTTATCTACAGTAAATGTGAAGATGAATTTGGGACAGAGAGAATAGATAATATGGTGTCTGGCGTCACATGAAAGATCATATTATCAGTTCCTTATAAAGTATAAACAGATGTTCGCAATTGAGATAGACGGGGAGAATCTATTGAGATGGTTGTAGTGTAATTTGGTATTAGTTTATCTTGACTATAAAATTACACTTGTAAATTTTGTGTGTAGGAAGGGGGTAAATTCTTAAGTAAATTCTAAGTAGGAAGGGGGTAAATTCTTAAGTAAATTCTTAAAATTTACAAGGCCTCATGAATGGGGTAATTTATAATGTTAAAAATTAAGGCCTCATGAATTACGTTGTGTTGATGTGAAGTATTGAGACCAGTGTCACCACATCTGGAATCACACCTGTCCTCCACCAGTTGTTTTATTAACCACTAATGTTGTTTTGTTGTTTCGACTGGTGTTGTGCTTAATGTTGCTTTCAGGATTGTTACGGTTGAAGTGATGAATGTGTTGGATGAAAAGACCAAGTCAAATGTAGACCTTGAAGATCCTAGAGAAAACTGGAAAGATCCGGAAGCCCTAGAAGGATCTAGAAGGCGAAAATAACTACCTCTCTTAGTGGGCGGTTATTTCAGTCTGCATGGGTGGAATCCACATCTCCTACGTGAGCCATTCATCATTTGGAGCCTGCAGCCATCTATAAATAGAAGCTGCTAGTTGCCAAGTCAAGTGATCGAAAAGGCAATCCCACTATACAGTGTAAAAGATCCTAGACAGGTTTCTGTCATAGTGTTTGTACTAGTGTTGTAACACTTGGTTCAACATCAGTTGTCTACTGTTATTCCCGTACATTTTGTGTGCACTGCTCACAGGCAGTGGAAACCCACATGTGAAGTAGGCTTAGATTCTAACAAGTCTAGGTTCTGTCATTTGGGAACGTGTTTGGATTTTAGATCCAATTTTATATTCGAAGGGTGGAAGAATTGTTTCCACACCTAAGAGTTTGTTTTTGTAATCACATTTTCCAATAGTGATATTTGTGCCATGAGGCCACTACAAACTTGCAAAAGTTTGTGAAAAGATTGAGTAATCTGTGTGTTAAGTCTTCCACTGATTTAAAACTTGTTCTATACTTAATCAAGTTACATTATGATACATACAGTGTTATTCAAAGTGTTACCACACTTAGGACAACATCATACCAAAAAAAATACACTTTGCACCATTGGGCACCCGACAAGTGGCATCAGAGCCAACACTTGATGATACTAAGTGTTGATTCTTGGTATTAAGTGTTGAGTTATTATGAATTACTCTGCATCCGTCACCCGTCCTCCCATTCTTGATGGAACAAATTATGCCTTGTGAAAAACCCGGATGAGGTCATACATCAAAGCATGTGATGATAAAGTTTGGAAGATCATTATGTCTGGATGGATGCCTCCCACTGAAAAAGACAGAGATAGAGATCAGATTCTCAAAGATGAACTCAAATGGACTACCGAGAAGAGCAATCTATCTGCACACAACTGCAAAGCTCTCAATGTAATCAGCTCTTCGGTTGATCCAGTGATGTTCAACTTGATCCAGAACTGTATATCTGCTAAAGATGCATGGGAAAGACTACAAGAACACTGTGAAGGTTCTGGTAGTGTCAAAAGAGCGAAGGCAAGGCTGCTGAGCATGAAGTTTGAAAGCTTGATGATGAGAGAAGATGAGACCATCAACTCTTACAATGAAAGGTTGTAAGAAGTCGTGAACGAGCTGCAATCACTTGGTGACCCAATTTCCAATTCCAGGTTAGTAAACAAAACACTTCATACACTTCTTAGGAGATTTAATAGTAAAGTTTGTGCTATAGAAGAAGCCAGGAATACTGATACTATGAGTCATAATGAGCTTATGAGCATTTTGAAAACTTATGAAATGGATATGTCTCAACAAGATTCTGCGTATGATAGAAAAGGTGTTGATGTTTTTAAAAGTGATGCTCCTTCATGTTCTGGAAGGACATCAGCCATTACTGAAATTTTACAATTTGATGAAAATGTTGATGACATTTCAGATGACACTGATAATATTGCTTTACTTGTTACGAAATTTGAAGCATATTTGAGAAATAAAAAAAACAAGTCTAAAACAAATACTCAGCCTAAGATAGAACATTCTCTTAATACTCCTCAAACTCGTACTCCTCAAACGCTTACTCGAAGACCCACTCAAAGAAAACTTAAGTATGATCCTGAATTTAGAAAGACCCTCATTTGTAGTAAATGTACTGGTTTTGGTCATTATGCAAATGAATGTGCTAACACTCTTTTGAAGAAAATAATGAACTTAAATGTTTCCTTGAGTGATGACGAATCTGAAGGTGATCAAGAGACAAAGGATGAAGAACTGGCATTTCTATCAGAATGTGTAAGTGAAGGACTTTCTGGAAGTGACACAGATGTTGAGTTGGATGTGTCAACATCTACTTCGACATCAAGCAAGGTTCAGTCTATTTCTGATTCTGATGTGAAATGTACTAATGCTTTTTATACTAGAGCAGGTACATCTGAAGAGCAATTAGAAAGCAAAATTACTGAACTTTTGAAAGAACTTCAAAAGGTCAACCAAGAGAATGATGGTTTGATTGAAACTATCACAAGACTTGAGGTAAATCTTACTAGAAAGGATGCTGAAATTTCAAAATCCAAGAATAATTGACTACTTCAACACTAAGTTTAAAAAAAATACTCTAAGAGTACATCTTTCATGAATGAAGCTTTGTGTGTTGGTAAATCTGATATGAGTGGTCTTGGATTTTTTGAAAGTTCTAACCTTTTTAGTTTTGAAAAACCTATAAATTTTGTAAAACCTGGATCAAAAAAATTTTCTAAAAAGTTTCTAAAATAGAGAGGCAAGAGAACTTTTATCTGTCATTACTGTTCAGTTCCTGGTCACATTTGCCCATTTTGTTTTAAACTGAAAGATGACTTGTTCTCTGGAAAAGTATTGTCTGAAATATTGCCACACAAGTATTCACACACACCAAAAACTGCTTGGGTTAGAAAACCAAAAGTGCTATCTAATGTGGCTTGTACTTCTTTACAAGCATGTGTACCTGGTTTATGGTATTTTGATAGTAGTTGTTCTAGATATATGACTGGAAATATTAAATATATGAAAGATTATAAAGCTTTTGATGGTGGTAAGGTTACTTATGGTGGTGGCACTAAAGTAACATTATTGGTAAATAAACTTTAAATGTTAAAGGTTTTCCAAATTTGAAGAATGTGCTACATCTTGAAGGTTTGCGTACTAATTTGATAAGCATAAGTCAATTATGTGATGATAATCTGCATGTGAAATTTGACAAGAATTCATGTTTTGTGTTGAATGAAACTGATGACTGTGTGATGGTTGGTAATCGATCTGTTGATAATTGTTATCTGATTGGTAACAACACCTACTGCAACATCACACAACATAATGAAAGTGTACTTTGGCATCAAAAACTTGGCCATATAAATTACAGAAATTTACAAAAATTGATTAAGTTGAAAGCTGTTAAAGGTTTACCTAAGCTCAGTTTTAAATACCCTCCCATTTGTGATTCATGCCAAAAAGGTAAGCAGGTAAGGTCTTCACACAAAATCACCACTATGTGCATATCTTCAAGATGTTTTGAATTGCTTCACATGGATCTTATGGGTCCTATGAAGACTGAAAGTCTTGGTGGTAATAAGTATTCTTTGGTTGTGGTAGATGATTTTTCTAAGTTTTAATGGGTTGAATTCATTAGAGAAAAATTAGATGTATTTGAAGTGTTTAAAGTTCTTTACAAAAGGTTAAAAAATACTTTCAATCTCAAGATTTGTAGGATTAGGACTGATCATGGTAGAGAATTTAGAAAATAACATATTTTCTGAATTCTGTGAAAAAAAGGTATAGTGCAAGAGTTTTTATCTCCTAAAACTCCACAGTAAAATGGCATAGCTGAAAGAAAAAATAGAACTCTGTAAGAAATGGCTAAAGTCATGCTTACTTCAATGAATGTGTCTAAAAGATTTTGGGCTGAGGCATTGAACACTGCATGTCATGTGTCTAATAAAATTCTGTTTAGACCAGGAAGTTCTATTACATCTTATGAGTTGCTGTATAGGAGAAAACCCAACCTGAAATACTTTCATGTGTTTGGTTGCATGTGCCATATTCTGAATGATAGAGAGTATCTTTCAAAGTTTGATTCTAAGAGTGATAAAGGTCTTTTCTTAGGTTATTCTAAGAATAGCAAAGCATACAGAGTCTTTAATCTTAGAACCAGATCTGTTCAAAAATCTGTAAATGTGGTATTTGATGATACATCTAATATTGCAGATAAAAAGATGGAAGATGACATCTCTGATCTGATTGAAATTGCATAACCAGTGAACAATGTTGAACCAAAAGTGATTACATCACCTACAACATCTGAGAATGAGTTAGAAAACGATGAGAATCGGATCCACAGAACTCCCAGGAATTCTCATAACTAAAGATATAAGAAGGATCACTCTTCTTCACAGATCATAGGAGAATCCTCAGTTGGTGTTCAAACCAGAAGGAAAGGTAAATTCAGAGATGTGGTAAGATCTGTTTGTATGTCCAACATATGCAATCAGGTATGTGCTGAATGTTATTTTTCTTCTGTAGAACCCAAAAATGTTTCTAAAGCTTTAAAAGATGAATGTTGGATTCAGGCTATGCATGAAGAACTTGAACAATTCACTAGGAATGATGTTTGGAGTCTAGTCCCTAAGCCTACAAACACTAATGTCATTGGAACTAAGTGCATTTTCAAGAACAAAACTGATGAATCAGGTAATATAGTAAGAAAAAATGCTTGACTTGTTGCACAAGGATACACACAGGTTGAAGGGATAGATTTTGATGAAACATTCGTACCTGTAGCTAGAATAGATTCTATTAGGCTTTTTTTGGCTATTACATGCTTTGTTGGTATCAAATTGTTTCAAATGGATGTTAAAGCTGCCTCTTTAAATGGAATTTTAAATGAAGAAGCTTTTGTTGAATAACCAAAAGATTTTGTTGATCGCACAATTTAAGGCACTTAATCATGAAATCCAAGCATAATTACATAAACACATACTATAAAAGGCCCTAAAAATACGAAATTTCTACTCCGATCAAACCTCCAAACTTGAAATGTTGTTCGTACTCGAACAACAAAGAAAAGAAAAGAACATGAAGGGGGGAAATTGAGTGAATTGGAGCAAGGATCAATGAAGGAATATAATCATTCTCAACTACTCAATCAAATCAAACCACATAAGCTAAACATCATCAATAAACCTATACACAAATCATGGTGGAAATAATGCAAGCACAATACTCATTATCACTAATCCTTTCAAGGTAGTGCATGCACTCACACTCATAGTGGAAATTGTGGATGTGTTTACTCTCATAATCAATTCACATGCATGCATTACCATAGGGTTACCACAAGTCTCGAACTCTCCACCACTAATGAAGTGTGTCAATCATTGAATAAAAAATGACTATATATTTAGATGTAATGAAGGCTCTTTGATAAGGGTAGGGATAAATGGATAGTAGTGACTTATCATATGTAAGCAGTCAAAGAGATAGCCAAGCTCTTCCATTCCTTCACTTCTTTTTCTTCCTTTTCATTCTTTTATTCAACAAGCACTTGATCATTAACATTCCTCAGATTTCTTGAGCTAGCTTTTTTTGATGGAATGCTTCATTTCTTTGACTTTTGAATTTCTTGAGCATAATTTTGTTGGTTTTGCTCATTTTTCTTATGTTGAACGTTGCATGTTGATTTGCTTGAGCTCTTTTCATCCTTTTCTTTGCTTGCTTACCATTTTCCCTCTTCTTTAATCTCAACATCACATCAAATCTTGCAAACCACCATCTCCTCAACCACCCACACAAAGGTATATATGTAAGACTAAAGTGGGTAATCATGGCTTGTAATGTACTTCAATCACAAGAAATAGGCTTATAGGATCAAAGTGGTTGATTAGGGATGATGTATACGGGTAAGGAAATATATGGCTAGTGACTTTAAAAGAGAAGGATGGCCTAAGATCATTTTCAACAATTTCCTCACAAATGTAGCCTCAAGCAAGAAGAATGGCAAGTTTTAGAACATATACACATGACTGATGCACGTCTGAAAGAAATAAATCATATAATGTTTGCACATTTAAGGCTCAAAATCTCACGGCTAATCAATAGTGAAAACAAGCATCACACAACCAAATTCCCAACCATAACAAGTACACAAGCTCATATCAATTCAACCACATGATCCAACTTAATCTTAGAGTCTCAAATAATTTCCAAATGAGCTTTACAAGAGAAGGATCAATAATAAGAGATCAAGGGAAGGCTCAGGAAATAAAGAGGAACAAAAGGTGCGCCAGTGCAAAATGTACAACTGTTTAGTGTGAAAATTTGCATATTTTAGAGTCTGATTTAGCACTGTTTTGTGGAATATATATTTGTATTTGAGCATCTTTTGGTTGAATTGCATATATTTGTGTTGCAGATGCTTGTGAGGTGTTATTTCGTGTTTTTAGGTGGAAAATGGGGGTAAAAAGAGCAAAATCAGAAGTAGAGGTGGAAACCAGGCGGGAGAAGGATGCATGGCACGACTGTGACAGCCACTTCTGCACTCATTCCAGAAATATGCCTCACTCATGCCGGCCACATGCAGCACGAGAGGCCACCATCGTCCAGCACGTCCCGGAAGTGCACGACTCATGCCACTCTTTGCACGAATCATGCCACTCTCAAATAAGTGAATTTTTTTTAGTTGAGTATAAAAATTACCTCAATTGGAGTCCGGATGAAAAAGTTATGAGTAAAACTATGAGGTCGCGCAGGCTGTCGACGGGTGGCACGACTTGCGCCAAGTGCCGAGCCAGCACCCGTGCCACCCCATCTGCCGAAGAAATCTGCACGTCCCTGGTCAGCACGACTTGTTCAGATGCCCAACAAGGCCCAATCGTTGTTTTCTTGGTCCGTTCGTATTTTGACGTGAAAAAGCCCAATTTTGAGTCAAAATTCGGGATTTATCAGTCCTCAACTATAAAAGAAGCCCTTGGGGAGTTCCAAAAGAAGAACTCTTTGTAACTCTTCATTACTTTTCATACCTTTTCCCTATCACAATACCGAAATCAAGATTCACCATCCCATCCCGCCAATGGAGAGTTCATCAGTGTTGCTTACTTGAGAAGGAGAACGGAGAAGATTCACAACCACGGAGGAAAGAAAGGAGATCTACGACACATCTAGGGTTTATCTTATTCTTTTTTTCTTATAAACCTATGGGTATGCTTTCATCTTTAACCATGGATGTTGCTTGTAACAACATGGGCTAGTACTTCTTTGGATAGTTCTAGGGTTTGAAGGTTCCAATTTCTTGAATTGATGACTTAGACTATGTTAAATATTTCTGCAGTATTCTTATTTCAATATTAATGCTTTGAATTAAGACTTATATTTTTATCTTATATGATCTGTCCTCATTCATTATATGTCATTGTCTTATACATATGTATGATTGTTGCTTTTTTCATAGAGGGATTATATTTGTCTATCTATTATGGGTAAAGTGGATCTAACTATATAAATCTAACCATATAACCTTTATGCATTAGAATAATTAATATTGGACACTTAACATATCTATTAATTGCCATTCTAGAGGATTTGGTTTCTTAGATTGTTAGGTGTGAATTGGAGTTTATTTCTGAAGTACATGTAAAGGGAAGTTTAGTGATCTATCCTTTAATGGAATTTTGCATGAAGTACCTAGAAAGGGAGTATGAATTATTCTTCTGCATCTTAGGGTTTGAATAAGATTTATGTGTTAACTTTGCTTTTAAAAAAGGGATTTAACATAATTAAGTGATTGCTTTCATTAAATCTGCAGGAATTCTAACCGATTGTCTAATAATTTGATTTGACCAATTTAAAGTGGATTTCCTAGAGTTGTCTTGTCTTCTCTCTTGAACACTTCTGTATTAATTTTACTTGCTATTTTATTATTTTTAGTATTTATTTTTCTGCGTATATAGTTTAATTAATTCTCTTAAAATACCCAGATTTGTCTTAAGTTAAAATTGTCATAATTAGATTAAATAGTAAGTTTAGAATTATCCTTTGGGTACAATATTTTTACTTGGTCACACGGTGAGTTACAATTGATTTCCTACACTTGGAGACACACACAAATCGGTGAACAAGCAACAACTAAGAGAAATACGAGCATGTAAAAAAACGAACCATTCCCCAAACTTAAATTTAACAAAGAGTTGAATTTTAGTTTGGAAAGAGTTATGTTACCACCTTTGTTGCATTTTTCTTCACTTCAACATCATCACCGTGTAGCTTCCTTTGTACCTACAAAAGACAAAGAATAAGATAAAACTAAAAAACAACTAAAAAAATAATAAAATGATAGCATCAATCCATTCAACTTCAATGTTTGGGGTGCAAATATTTTACTCTAACAAATTCAAAAGGCACATGCATCAATTCCAAGCCAAAAGTTTAATATAGGAATGAAGCGTAGAAAGAACATACATTTGCTTGCTTAGATTGGAAATGTGAAAATCAAGTGAGGAAGGAGTTCCAAAGTGAATTAAATGCACTTACCTCACCAATTAGCCAAGAACTTGAGGGTAGGAAGTGAGAATTTGCGTTTATAGGCCCCATGACTCATAACGAGCTTGGGAACAATGGGAAATGAAGGATAACACTAATCTGGACAGCCTAATTTTTATTCTAGAATTTTGGCCCCGACTCGATGGAGTCACCTACTCGACATGTTCTTCTGGAATCAACTCGACATGAGCTCCAGACACGACCTCAGCATGGTTGAGCTGGTGTTGCAGATGTTGGCACACGATCTCTGTACGGGCCCGAGGTTCGAGCTCGATCCGTGTTCCTTTCTCCTACTCGAGTTGAGTTCCCGACTCGATAGGGTGAACGTCGAGTTCGTGTTTCAGGTCATGTCCGCAAATGACTTCTGTACAGGCTCGAGCTTTGCACTCGACACGTGTTCTGCCTCCGAGCTCGAGTTGTGTCTTGAACTTGACTATTAGGACGTCAAGCACTAGTTGCAGGTATCAGTGCTCGACCCTTGTATAAAGCTGAGCTTCAAGCTAAACTCGAGCTGATGCAAATTCTGAAAAAAATTCTAAGTCCGTGCTTTGTTTTGCCCTGCTCATTTACTTCCAAAATGCCTCATATATGCTCAAAAACTCATCACATTATCAGCACCACAAATATACTATAAGAATGGATTAAGATGCAAAATTACACCGCCAAATCAATCAAAACAAACCTATATGCTCATGAGAAAAATTTAAAATTATCCCAAAAATACGAGAAGCATAAACATACCAATCAAACAAGGTATGTCACACCACGCACTATCACCCCAAACTTAAATCGAAACCTAAATTGAGAATTAAGTTTGCAAAAGTAGTGAGACGTACCTTCACACTTCAAAACAAACATTTCTCATATTTCCAATATGCACTCTCATCACAGCACAATCAATCTTCATGCCAAAAATGCAAGAAAATCAAAACTAATAAAAGAAAGCTAACTAAAAATGGGTTGCCCCCATCAAGCGCTAAATTTAACGTCTTCAAGCTAGATGCATAATTAAATTTTTGTACTTTAAACTTTTTTTTTACCCTTTTCTTGTCCGTTATGACTATCCCCCTTCCTACTTAAAAATTTACAAGTGCAATTTTATAATGTGTAGATTAAAATTTACAAGGCCTCATTAATTACGTTGTGTAGACTAAGACTACTTGAATTACGTTGTACCCCCTTCATGTGTAGATTAAAATTTACAAGGCCTCATGAATTACGTTGTACTATCTTCTAAGTAGGGAGTACAACGTAATTCATGAAGCCTTAATTTTTAACGTAATTTTGTGTGTACAACGTAAATTCTTAGTCTGACACAAAGTTTCGTTTTCACATTTCAACTTTCTGAAAGAAGTAAATTCTCTTAGAGCAACATTCTAGATCCAACTTTGAGACAGGCGTATTGGCATGACTTGATATTTATTAAATTTTCCAACTTAGGATATTGCGTGCTGCTTTTTGCAAAGAATTCTATACATACGACATGTTTCATAAAAACTTCTGCAAATTCATGTTCTTTTTAATTTTTTAAAATTTAATGTTTATTTTCTTAAATTTAATACTACCCCTGTGCCAATGATAAGTTCACTGTTATTGTAAATATAGAGTTTAAGAAAAAATTTTAGGGGTAGTTTGATAATTTTAGGTAATAATTAAATTATAAAGTAAGTTATATGAATTGTAAAGATGTGACAATTCTTAAATTAAAATGTGTTTTGGGTTATTGATTTGTGTATATTTTCTTATTTGAGAGTGTGAACTTATTTATGGGATGAACAAAAATAGAAAGTGTGAATATGCTTATAGGACGGGGAGTATTAATTATTAAAAATATAATTATAATTTTATTTTTATTATCTCACAAAATTAGTTTTGTAGAAAATCTCATAAAATGAGTTTCGTAAGATCATCTTATATATAGAATGGTTTTCATAAGACAAATGTCAAAAAAAGTAATAACATTTTAAATAAATAATCATATCTAATTGTTAAAAAATACTAATAATAAAACTTCCATTGAATTTTGAGAAAATTTTGTGTTCATACCATCTCACGGTAAGACCATTTTATACTTTTGTAATTAGTTTTTGCTTTAATTTTAAAATGTCATCGCTTTTTATTTATATTATAAATTGTTCATAAAATAATTTATTGCACCTATCACTTTTTATTAATTAAATATCACTTTTTCGTTAAAATATTATTATCACTTTCGATCCATTTCACTCAAGTCTTTGCCTTGAATGATTTTATAAACAATTCATGGGTTAATGAAATGCTACTTCTTGTATCCCACGTATTTATGCACATTTTCAATTTTGAGGTGCCCCAAGTATTTATACACGTTCCATTAATAATAAAAATACATCATACATTTTACTTAATTTTTATACTTTATTCATCAATACCAACAATTTATTTACTTTTTATACTTTATTCATCATTCACAATAACTTATTTATTTATTTTCTTTAAATTAATAACTTACCACTACTTATTTTATAATAAATAATATTTCTCAAATTACATGCTCGATAAATAGCACAAATATCCGAGACGAAGGGAGTAACATATTTAGTAAAATGTAATAAATAATTTATAAAAAATAAAAGGGAGGATTACTACTAGGTACACAAAAAAATCCTAAATTACTATGAGATACAAACATACAAAAGTATTACTACTAGGTACAAAAATATATAGTGATATTCCAATATTACCCCAATTAATGTGCTGCACATAAATATTGTGTGCAGCAAAAATTCATGTGCAGCAAAGTGTGTGCAGCAAAAAAAGTGTGTGCAGGAAAAAAAGTGTGTGCAGCAAAAAAATGTGGTGGTCCGGCGGCGGCGGTCCGGCAGCTTTTCCGGCGGCGGCAGTTTTTCCGGCGACCAGTTTTTTTTTTTGGACGAACAGTTTTTCCGGCGACCGGCTGCCGGAGCTCCGGCGGCGGCGGCGCGGCAGCTTTCCGGCGACCAGTTTTTTTTTTTTTTTTTTTTTTTTTGACGAACAGATTTTCCGGCGGTCCGGCAGCGGCAGCGGTGGTCCGGTGGTGGGTGGAGGTTGGGGTTAGTGTTTTAAAGGTATATGGGTTTAGGGGTATATTTGGTATTTTACTTTAATATTTTGTATTAAATAATAATTATTTTAAATCAATGTATCTAGTAGTAATTAGGGGTACAAAGTGTGTACCTATCAGTAATTATTTCAAAATAGAAGTTAATCGACCTCATAGTAAAATTGCTTTATATTTTAGGTGTTTTACTGTGATTTACATTTGTTTGAATTAAAAAAGACCTACACTAAGGACAAAAATGTAAATTAGCCCAAAAGTAAAAGTTATAAAACAAAGACCTAGCCAATATATTCTATGATCAAACTTATGGTCTTTTTTTATTCTTAAATTTTTTCCTATTCTTATTATTTTCCAGGGTTATGAATTGACTCGAAACTTGCATCATAAATGTCAACGTCAAATGTCGATACATATTAAATATTTTTTCTAAGTTAGTTCTACGTCAAATTTTTCTGAGTTGCAAAGGTTGAAAATTAATTAGGAAAACGAAGAAAAATCTTCAAAAAGTGAACATTGTCTGCACATCATTGGCATTTGCCAAGTTTCTTTTCGGAAACAACCAAATTAAAATGAACATGATATTTACCTACACGGCTATTCAATGTCTCATTCCATCTAAATAAAATACTTCATAAATTCTCTAATTAGAATATTCAAATATAATAAAATAAAAATATAATTAATTTAATAAATATAATTTTTAATACATAAAATTAATAAATTTATCAGCTCTACATCTCAATTTCATATCTTTTCCACTACTTTATTAATTATATTCTAAATTTCAATGCAATTCAGAATTAAATATAGGAAGATTCGTGACAAGAAATATCAAGTGGACATAAAAGGTTCGCCTGTTAGCATTACTAAATTCTTTTAACCAGTGTTTTGATAATAGAGTTGAAGATTAAATCAGTAGCTACAACAATTCGAGGTTCAACTAATTCAACTAGGAAAATTAAAACAACATATTATTATTGATTATTTTATACTCCCTTCATCCTACACTTAACTGCATCGATAGTGTAGATATGTAGTTTAAGAAAAATTAATTTTTGACTAACTTTATTGACTTTTTAGGGTATTATAATATTTTTATAGTAATAAATAAAATATAAAGTATATTATGTGTGTTAGGTAAGAGTGATATTTTTTAAATTAAGATAATTTTTTGAGGTTATAGATTGATGTAATATTTCTTTTCTTGTGTAAAAATAAGTGTGGGACCATAATGGAAAAATGTTAAGATAATTGTGAAACAGAGAGTACATAATTTTACATTAACATACTTCAATTACATATATAGAATAATACTAAAAATACAAATTTTTTAATAAATACAATGAGGCAACACATTACATTTGTAGTTATGGAGTATAAATACTCATCCGTCCCTCTGATAGATATCTATTTGCTTTTTTGCCCGTAGATTCATGAGTGTAATAATTTAATTTGTAGTTGATTGAGGGATATAATATTTAATGTGTAGTGAGTAGTTGTATTAGTGTTGAGTGTGGGCCATGTGTAATAGATTGAGTATAATAATATTATTTTTATGGGTCACATAACCAAAAAATTATATTGAAACAAATTTAAATAATAAAATGGATACAAGGAGATGGAAGGAGTATATCTTACTATTCATATTTGATCAAATTAGTCACAAATTTAACCTTCGAATTTTAAATAATCTAAGTACCCAATGGGCTTGAACAGCATTTTCCTTTGGGCTGGAAACTTTTGTCTGTGAGAATTAGTTGAAACCTATCCATTCAACAAGCAATCGAAATAAGATATATATATATAGAGAGGATTACTACTAGGTACACAAAAAACCCTAAATTACTATGAGATACAAACATACAAAAGTATTACTACTAGGTACAAAAATATATAGTGATATTCCAATATTACCCCTATTAATGTGCTGCACATAAATATTGTGTGCAGCAAAAGTTCATGTGCAGCAAAGTGTGTGCAGCAAAAAAAAGTGTGTGCAGGAAAAAAAAGTGTGTGCAGCAAAAAAATGTGGTGGTCCGGCGGCGGCGGTCCGGCAGCTTTTCCGGCGGCGGCAGTTTTTCAGGCGACCAGTTTTTTTTTTTTTTTCTTTTTTTTTTTTGGACGAACAGTTTTTCCGGCGACCGGCTGCCGGAGCTCCGGCGGCGGCGGCGCGGCAGCTTTCCGGCGACCAGTTTTTTTTTTTTTTTTTTTTTTTTTTTTTACGAACAGATTTTCCGGCGACCGGCCGCCGGAGCTCCGCCGGCGGCGGCGGCGGCGGCGGCGGCGGCGGTCCGGCAGCGGCAGCGGTGGTTCGGTGGTGGGTGGAGGTTGGGGTTAGTGTTTTAAAGGTATATGGGTTTAGGGGTATATTTGGTATTTTACTTTAATATTTTGTATTAAATAATAATTATTTTAAATCAATGTATCTAGTAGTAATTAGGGGTACAAAGTGTGTACCTATCAGTAATTATTTCATATATATATATATACTTTTAATTTCATAATGTAGCTTGAGGCAACGCATAATTTAGACATTTTTTTAAGAAAAAAACTAATATGAAACCATATATATATATATATATATATATATATATATATATACTTTTAATTTCATAATGTAGCTTGAGGCAACGCATAATTTAGACATTTTTTTAAGAAAAAAACTAATATGAAACCTAGCTATTACGCGGATCATTGAGTAGTTGTGTATGTAATTCAGTTATCGTTTTAGGTAAAAAAATTATTTTAGATCTTTCTCACGATTTTTGTGATACAAATAAAAAATATAACATTTCAATAAAAATTGATACTTAAATAATGAGAAGTGATTATAATATTTATGAAAATTTTATAGTATTAATGGAAAATGAATATCTTAAAAGAATAGTGATAACATATTTTAATAAAAATGATAATTAATTACAAAAGCAAACAATGTTCTTACCGTGAAACACATTGATATGGTTACACGAGTCTGTCCCATTATTTTAATATAATAATTTTAAAATTTACAAATTACATAAATGAATAATACTATATCTATTGTTTACTCTCTTTATTGTATAAGACTTTTAAGACTATATATAAATATAGAGATACTCTCCAATATAGTATATAAATTTAGAGTTCAACTACCATTAATTAAAGAGTGACTCTCATATAAACCGGGTTTACACGTAAACCCGATTTTTTAAAATTATTTTTTAGTATATAAAAAATTAGTCTTTGAAGAGGAATACTTTTTATATGAAAGAGTAATAATTTATGTATTTAAAGAGTAATTTTTCATATACTAAAAAATAATCGATAAATAAGTGTTTACAAGAATTTGAAGAGTAATTTTTTAATTTAGAAGAGTAATAATTTATGTGTCTAAAGAGTAATATTTTATGTACTAAAAAGTAACAGGGTTTACATACTAAAGTATATAAACCCAATTTACACAAGTGTTTGTCTTAATTAAATATAAATTTTTATATAAGTGTTTGTCTTAATTAAATATCAATTTTTATTTGTCTCACACAAATCATTTTATGGGAATAATATCACATAAATCTCTCTCTCTACATATATATATATATATATATATATATATATATATATATATATAAAAGAATTTGTGGTCAATCTCTTTTTCCCGCTCAAACGTTTTAGCCAAAATCTCTTCTCTATTTCTCATCTCACTCAATTTCTCTTTAATTTCTCACATTAACGTTAAATATTGAGTTTTTCTATTTTATATGTGTAACATATATGATAGTATTTTTCAAGGGAGATTTTAGACATATATGATAGTTTTCCTATACACTTACTTTAAATTAAATATGCATAATTTTATGTAAATTATCCTCTTATTATTTATAGTATATATAATAATTATTAATCACTAATGAAATTAATAACCTATATCAATTGTGTGGTAATTTAAGATAATTGTCGTGATTGATTCAGTTGTTTTTAATATTTTGATTTTTAGAGTATTTCTTACTGCTATTAATTATAAATTAATATCATTTTTTTAATCAATTTATGCCACACATATTATTATTATTATTATTAACAAGTGTTTTATTTAATTTTTAAATTATAAATTAACGTCATTTCTTAATACAAGATTATAAATTAATGTTTTTATTTTTTTAAAATTAATTTATGCCATACATATGGGGTATATTTTATGGAGTATATCTATGTGTTTAATGTGTAGTGGGTTACAAAATATAATATTTTAGGGTAGGTCTTGTGTCAGATCGTCTCACATAAGCCCTTACGTGAGACGAATTAAAAATTAAAAAATTATTATTACTTTCGCAATAAAATGTTATCACTTTCGCTATAAAATATTATCACTTTTCATTTATATTATAAACTGTTCACTTTTCGTTAGTGATGTTATTACTTTTTATCCATCTCACGTAAGGGCTTACTTGAGACTGTCTCATACAAATTTTTGCCAATATTTTAATGTATAGTGGGTAGCTTATTAGTATTGTATAGGGTCCCATGAAGATATATTAATTGTTTCGTGTGGGTCTCATTTACCAAAAATATAAATGTAATAATATTTGTGGGACGCATTATTTAGTAAAATGTGACAACACTTATGGAACGAAGGAAATATATTTTTTTAATACAAATTGGGTGGGACGAAGGGACTATATCTGATTAATTTTTAAATTATAAATTAATGATATTTTTTAATACAAAATTAAAAAATAATTTTATTCTTTTATCCATTTATGGCATACATATTATTATTATTAACACAAGTGTTTTGTTTAATTTTTAAATTATAAACTAATGTCATATTTTTTATTTATCAATATAGGTTTTACATAATAAATATGGGGTATATGTATAATTTTCCTTAAATATAACAATATTTGTGGGACGGGGGAAATATTTATTTTTTGTGAACTTTATATACTATAGTAAACGTATTTTGGGTATATTTTATATATCTATGTGTTTAATGTGTAGTGGGCTGAGAAATATAATATTTTAATGTATAGTATAGTGGGTAGTTGTATTAGTGTTGTGTGTGTGTCTATGAAGATATATTAATTGTTTTGTGTGGGTATTATTTATCAAAAAAGAATGTAACAATATTTGTAGGACGCATTATTTAGTAAAATGTGACAACACTCATGGACGAAGAGAATATATTTTTTAATAGAAATTGGGTGTGACGAAGGGAATATATTATCCAATGAGTGTTGTTATATTTTACCAAATAGGGTGTCTCACAAATTACTACAAAAAAACTACTTCTACAAATGGAATATTCCGTTGTTAAAAGCCTTAATTTCATTGTTGAATTGGGTTACTAACAGATTAGCACAGAATCCGTTGGTAAATTTTCGTTGGTAAATTGGTGGTTGGTAAATTTTTAGCAACGAAAATCAATTTTGTTGGTAAATAATTCCATTGGTAATTCGTTGCTAAAAATTCCTTGGTAATTTATATGAAGATTCCCTTGGTAATCTGTTGGTAATTACCAGCGGATTGAATTCCGTTGGTAAAATAAAGAATAAATCCGTTGGTAACTTGGTATTCCATTGCTAATAGAAAAATATCATTTTGGTTATTAATCTATTGGTAATTACTAACGGATTAAATTTCGTTGGTTACCAACGGATTGAATTCCGTTGGTAAATTATGTTACTATACTTTTTTCGTAGTGAATATTGTTACATTTTCTTTTTTTGGGTAAATGAAATCTACACAAAACAATATATATATATATATATATATATATATATATCTTGTGCAAATAGTAAATGTAACAGCTTTCGTAGGACGAATGAAGTACTCTCAATTACCATATCATAACTTCTAAGTTTCAGATATTAAAATTTCATAAATAATAACGTAGAATTCAAATAATATTAAAAAAAGGAATAATTACTACTAGTTACATACTTAATACCTATTATTACAATGAGATACATCAATTTAAAATAATTACTCCTAGATACAAAATATTAAGATCAATTAACCAATATACCCCCAACTTAATGTAACCTAATAACTTTTTTGCTGCACATAACATTTACGACTTTTTTACTGCACATAATACTTACGTTTTTTTTGCTGCACATAATATTTATTGTTGGACGTATTATTTTTGCTGCATATAATTTTTTTTGCTGCACATAACATCTACTAACATTTGCTTAATAGATTTACAATGTCCAGATTCCATTAATTCAGTCACGGCCATTTATTGCCTACAATTTTGTCTTTTATATACTCCAGTCTGTTTTATCTCTTTAGTTAAAATTAACAAGCACCATTTTTTCACATGCAGATAGTTATATTATATCAAATGTAATTAGTTTCAATGAAGATTGAATCAAAATTTTGGTTGATTCGAAAAGAAATCTTTGCTCATTTTTTTTGAATAATAGCCTCAGTGGCAATGTGAATGATGAAATGAATTCGAAAATATTTAAATTAGCCAATAAAGTTGTTATTTTTTATTAATATAATTTGAAACCATAGAGACAAGAATAACCCATCAGCACTATCCTAAATAAATCCCTCCAATCTAAGCTTTCCTCTCCGTAATGGAGGTTCTCGTCTTGCTCGTCTTCTCTCACATTCTTCTCAATCCCTGCTTCATCCCAGCACGACAAGTTCGCCTACACTAGCAACCCCAACACCAACATAACTTTTATAGATGTCGCAATGATCGAAGATAATATAGTTCTTCGATTAACCAATGAAACCTAAAGACTGAAAGGCCACACCTTATACCCATCGTTGATTCAGTTCAAGAAGTCCACCAACACTGCCCTCTCCTTCTCCACCATTTTTGCCTTCTTCAGTGCATATAATAATAATTAACGATGCATGTAACATCCAAGGATACAATATTAATGCTTCACATAAAATCCCATAAAAGTTACGTTATACATAACAGATAGCAATTGGAATTACGCTTCACACAAACATACACGACACATAACAAAGAACATAAACATAAGCTGCACACATAGCTACGCTGCACTAAGAAATACGCTGCACACAAAACATGGAATCAAGAACACCAAAAGCATACGCCGCACACAAAATATAGGAATCAAAAACACCTGGATAAATTTCGGATTTATGCTAAACATATCCCTGCTGCACATAAAACATACAGTACATGATATCCTAAATTAGGGCTAAATTCAAAGAAAACAACAATGATTTAAACAAGTGCAGCAAACTAATTAAATTAGCACTGTAAATTGGGGCTCACAATTAGGGCTCGATTTTTGCAGCACACCAATGATTTTATGAATCAATATTAAAATCACGCTGAATTCAGCACACCAACGAACTTAGGTATCAAATTAGGGCTCGAAATTATAATTTGATCAATGCCATTAGAAATCAATATTAAAATCACGACAACTTCATCACACAAACGAAATTAGGCCTAAAAATTAAGGCTCGAATAGAAACACTCACTTTGTCGACGTCGTGAACTTGCGAACGGGATAAAGAAATCGTCCAAGTGAACGGGCTACTGAAATTGGCGAGTTGTCTGTGGTGTCGGATTCATGCGGTGGCGGTGAACTTTCACGCAAATAGCAATCGTTGATCCACCGGAGGAGGAAAATACTTTTAGGGCTGCACAAGTTGGATGACAGACAATTATTTCTTGTGATTGCTGCAATTGTCGAGAATTTCACTATGAAAACAAATTTTCCCTGATTTTGGGGATTAGAGTGATTTGCCGCGCAATTTTGAGAAAATCACTGCACGTAAAATCAATTGTTGTTGAGGGATAATCATGGAAATTCATTTTAAAAAAATATATCCAGTAGTAATATTTTTAGTTGTGTATATCCAGTAGTAATTTAGGAATACAAAATGTATCTAGCAGTAACTATCCTTAAAAAAAATTAATATTTACATACACATAATATATTTCAATTCAAATAGAATTCTAATTATTAAATAAAATTCAATAACAATGTGATAACTTATTCCCGTGTAACGCACGGGTCAAATGCTTGTCTTTACGTAAAATAATAAATCTATCTATATATATATATGAATAGCAAACCTGAATTTGTATTTTTATCTTCAAAATTTTTCAATCTTTTCAATTTTGTTATATTTAGTAACCATTCAATTTTAATTTTGACAGTCAATTTAATACTTTTGATCTCAGCTATGGATATATTTATGTCAATAATAATTTTTTTATTTTTTAATTAATAATATAAATTTTTTAAATATTAAAGATATTTTAAGAATATTTAACTAATTGTCAATAAATATACTAATTTTCCATCAATATATGAATTGAGTAATTCTATTGTACACCAAATTATTAACGTACGACTGGTCAAAATATAGAAAGCGGGTCGTATATATAAGCAAAAAAAAACCCAATTAGATCATTTCCCTTTCACGTTTAGGTCAGAATTCTCTCTGCCTCTCAACCGATTGAGCCCACCTCTCCTCCACTTTATCTCAGCCGCAGCCGCCCTGCCCTCCATCGACCATCAACTTCCCCTCCGTTCCACCTCCGACCGCTTCCTACTCACTGTTCCACCTTCGTCTGCTTTCTACTTATCGCTACTAGCCATTCATTTGCCACTCACGCGATCCTCTCTTCCTTAGATTTCTATTCATATAAAGAACTTACAAAAACTCTAATATTTGAATCTGTAATAAGCCATGGAAAGTAGAACATCCGTTCTATTCGTCACAGCACACGCGACGTCACCATTTTGCTCATAACTTCTTAGTTTGGAAAATCCGATTGAGGTGTTCTTTACGCCAAAATGATCCTCTTTTCAGTGGCTTTCCAATCATGTATCACATCACCAGTTTTTATCTCCACACAGACACAGAAAAATTGCACAAATTTGACGTGCGTTTTTCAGCATTCATACACAAGTTGCACCTTTTCTCCAACTTTGCACTTTTGATCATTTTTTCACCTAAAATATAATAAAACACCTCAAGTGTACCTTGTTCTCACATATATTGAATATAAGAAGCTTATGCTAATATATAACAACAATTCTCATCAAAAAGGTGTTATATGGGACACTTAAACACGCTTATTTTCACTCTCAACAAGGGTCATACAGATACTTTGACTGTCACAAGGCTCCAATTTACCATCTTTCCATGTTGGAGTCCGAAATATATTTCTATATAATCACTCCTCCATATTATGACTCCACTTCCCAAAATAAACATATAACCTTAAGGTGGATTTACTGTCCTCCCCATGATTTGAAAATACAAATCTATGTAACCATCAAGAAGCAATGAATCTATCTGGTAAGCCTACATATAATTTTCAGTCCTTTCCAGGCACTTCAAATATGTCTTACCATAGTTCATCATTCTTGTTTCGGGTTACCTTGATACCCACTGATTATTCCATTTGCAATACAGATATCTAATCTCGTGTATAGCATTGCATACATGAGGCTTCCTACGGAAGCATGAGGAACCACCTTCATCAGCTTTATCTTCTTTTTGTGTCATAAGACACATTTCCTTAGATAAATTCACTCTATTTCTGAAAAGTTGAAAAACTTTCTAGGAGTTGCATTCACTGCTGAGCAGGATTCCATGTTATTTTTCTAGGAGATGAAAAACTTTATATGATATTTCTTTATATTGAGCACGTTCACTGCTGAGCAGGATTCCATGTTATGATTCTAAGTGAGGGGGACTCCGAAACTTCATTAGAACTATCATATATGAATACTTATTAATTGAATTAAATTCGGGTTATTAAGTAGGATAAAGAGGATAATTTTATAGTACCTATAAAGGGAGATCATATCGGGTTAGAGTACCAATTGGCCAGGGAAATAATTGATACTGATAGTACCTAGAAAGGGTGTGGAATTATATCTCTTGCTCCGAAGTTATTCGAACGTGTTATACGCATGTTTACTTGTGTCTATAAAGTAGATATGCATGGTTTAGTGATGCGTCTATATTCCGCAAGGCAGAGTCGGACATCAACACACGGAAGGAAAATTAATAAGTGAAACTGGATTATCCTAGAGCTACCTATTCTCCTACTTGATCCACTTTTGTATTCTTCGAGTGATATTTTATTTTAATTATTATTTAATTTTAGTATTTTAGTTGATAATTAAATTCCACAAACTTAATTGTCATCTTATCTTAATTAATTTAGTAAATAATTAAATTGATAATACGTCATCCTTTGGGTTCGATATTCACTTGGTCGATTGCTTAAGCTGTAATTGATATCCTTAATACTTTGAGATTAATTTTGCGTGCAAAGAAAACGTGCATCAGCCCTAGAAACTTCAGAATGAACTTAAATGCGATTCTGAGTTTGCCCAAGGTTATCATAATTTATTGTGATAATAATGATGCAGTTGCAAACTTGAAGGAATCATGAGCCCATAAGGCACTTAAACACATTGAGAGCGAGTACTACCTGATACGAAGAATCGTATGATAAAGGGAAAGTTGTTGTCACCTAGATTGCATCGGATGATGACCTAGTAAATCCTTTTTACAAGGACCATAAGGCAAGAGCTTCTGATGGTCAAGTAGTGGGAGTAGAAATCAGATGTATGGCAGCAGATATGATAGCATAGTCTTTTAGTATAAGTGGGAGATTGTTGGATTGTATACTAAAAGTCTAGCTTTTTGTATAAATAATGTTTTGGCAATATTTGTAATGAGAATCATGTGATCAAACGTTTTACATATTGTTGCAAAAGTTCATTTACTTTATACTATAGATAATGTGGTGTGCGGCGTCACACGGAAGATTATATTATCGGCTTCTTATAAAGTATAAACAGATATTCACAATCGAGATAGACGGGGACTATCTGTCGGTATGGTTGTAGTGTGATTTGACATTAGTCTGTCTTGACTATAAAATTACACTAGTGCACTTTGTGTATTGACCAGGATCGCGTTAAGATCGTTCGGTTTATACTGACTATATAATAGAACTTGATCTCTGTTATTATGGATGTTTTTACTCTTAATCCCTATACAATAATCTCGACACGTAATCCAATATTTATTTCTTGATTCATCAATGGGTGAGATTTATTTAAATATTAAATAAATAAGCTCGCTGAGTTGGGAGATGGTGCTGTCTCTATGGTGTGCTATTGGTTGTAGAAGGAATCTATGTCCTAACGGAAGGGTTGATGATGTTCCCTTGAGGAGCTCATAATGATTATCATGTAAACCCTGCAAGTGGATTTATTCCGGCATGATAATAAGGTTGAGTGGTACTACTCTCGGTAAAGATATTAATTAATGGAGTTGTCAGTAACTTAATTAATTAATGGCATTGAATCTTAAATAAGGAGAGATTGACGGGCTCATAATAAGAAGGAGCCCATAACGTAATTTGGGATTAGGGTGGGAGTGCAATAATATTTCTTTAGTGGACTGATTTATTATTATTGGACTTAAATATAAGTTTTGGGCTAAACTTGGATGGTTAAGCCCAATGGGAGGCCCAACTCTAATTTCTCATCCTGGTCCTTGTTGTAGCCTATAAATATCCAATCTCATCAGTCTAGATATCTGATCGAGCATGCCAAAAACCATTAAAGCAGATTGAGATCGTCTTATAGATCGTTGCCCACACAACGTCAAGATGTGGCTTAGGAATACAATAGAAGATCGGAAGGTCATTTGCTGCTGCTGTTCCTTAACTTTCATGATTTTTCTGAATTTGTGTGGATCTCAAAACTAGTTGTGTGATACACCATTGGAAAGCCACAGAACAGAGGATCGTTTTGGCATAAAAATCACTCAAATCGGAGACTGGATGAGGAAGTTATGCCCAAAATCGTGAGGCTGCGCATGCTGCCGACGAGAATTCCTTTTCTTCAACATACCCTGGTGAAAGGTAATTCAATTCAATTTTTCTTGCTTCTGCTGTTTCAGAATCGCATGGAACTCTAATGGTTCACGTTAACCAAATGATCAAACGCCAACAGCATGATCTAATTTGTAGGAGACGACGCATGGCCTGGTGATCCTATGGAGCGTAGTTCAGACGATTGGCTTCCCATTAATTAATATAATGACATTCTTCGTATATTGTATTCTTTCTGTAAAGGATAATGATAATGTTCCTCTAAGTATATTATAATAAAAAAAATTAAATTCTACATTATTGATTATCCTTATTTCTTTATGCTTACCAGTGCACTGCTTACTCGAACACTAATATTAATGAGTTGTATGTAATCTGTGCTTGGCAGTTTCAATACTCTATGCTAACAGGTACACTGCGTACTTAAAGATTGAAATACTAATGTATGAGTTACTTTACATTTATTTGATAATATTCAATTAAATATAATACGTAATAAAGATAATTTTTTTTATAAATTAAAATTCATAATATTTAAGCAGTATACTTATTCAGACATTAAATGAGGACAATATATACAAAGTATATTATTATATCAAGATTTCATTTGTCTAAGGTAAAACCATATATTGAGATAAATATATATTAATAGAAATAATACTTATTACAAAAGTGTTTTAGAATAATTTTAATGGCAGAAATTACAATTAGATTAATAGATATCATGAAATACGTTTGGAGAAATACATATCGAATTTCATAATTCAGTTTGCTTTTACGTTTATGAGAGAAATTTAAACATAAAAAATTCAAAGTCATATATTATTATATCTAATAGTAGAGTCCAACAATTGTGTACTGGTGCACCGCTACATCTCTACGCCCCTAATCCTTATCATAAAAAAAACCATTGTTTGTTTGATTAAAATAATCGTTAAGTATACATTATTTAAGGTGAGTGTTTATTTATTTTTGGCTGCTTCGTCCGTTATACTGTATCTTAAACTGTTTTGATGGTTACACCACAACACTATATATGTACGAGGTACCTATATATTAATCATGAATACTTAGTCAATAAACAATTGATAAAAGTATATCTTAGTATATGGTAAAATTTATAATGCAAACTATATATATATATATATATATATATATATATATATATATATATATATATATATATATATATATATATATATATATATATGAAAAAAATTCGTTAGCATTGCATAATCACTAAATGAAAAAATAATAATTTCAAAGCTTTAATATCGATTCAAGATTTTTTTCGTCATTTTGTTATTTTTTTTATTTTTTTACAAAAACCCTTAAAATGTGGCCCTTTAAGAAAAATATTTAAAATCTTAAAATCTGACTGCCCAAATCAGCTCTTTCTTTTCAAACAGAACCAAATTCCTGAACCACCCGATTCATTTTCATATTAGTCATGAAAGACAGTCAGTTCTTTGTCATTTTAAATTAATTTGCGAATTCCAAGGGTTCTCAATAAATAAAAGCTTGGGGAACACACTGCCTAGTGTAAACCCCTAAATGCTAAATCTCTTCTGGCAGTGACTGATGCGCGTATTATTTGCATGCAAAATTAATCCCCAAGTATTAAGGATATCAATTGTAGGTTAAGCAAGCGACCAAGTGAATTATCGAACCCAAAGGACGACGTATTATTAATTTAATTATTTACTAAATTAATTAAGACAAGATGGCAATAAGATTTGAGATTTAAATATTAAACTACTAAACAAGTAATTAAAATAGAAAATAAAATAAAATATCACTCGAAGAATATGAAAGTGGATCAAGTAGAAGAATATGTAGCCCTAGGATAATCCAGTTTCACGCATTAATTTTTCTTCCGTGAGTTGATGTCCGACACTGCCTTATGGAATATGGACGCATCACTAAACCATGCATATTGATGAGTGTGTAAATTCACAAGTTTGGCACTATGTTTTGTGCTAGTTTTGGAGAGTTTTGATGTGGAAATAGGTGGAAAACCTATATATATTGTGAATTAGCATGAATCAGGTGTTAGTGGAGCTATTTGAGTGGTTTTCTTAGCAAAAACGGAGTGAAAGTGCCAAGAATCGAAGAGACGAAGTCGAAGCCATGCGAACCGCCCAAGAAATAGGAGGGTTCGACCTGGTTGGAGGAGGGTTCGACCTCTCCAGCAGGTCGAACCAGCATTGCTGAGCTTACAGAAGAAGGTTCGACCACGACTCAAGTGGTTTGACCCGTCCATCAGGTCGAACCATGGTCGAACCAGTTCGCAGAAAAGAGGATTCGACCACGACGTTTGAGTTCGACTTGCCAGTTGGTCGAATTGGGAGCGGAAATTGTCCAGTGATGAGGTTCGACCTGGGGTTCGACCAAGTCCTGAGAGGTTCGACCTGTTCAAGAGGTCGAACCAGTGTAGAATTCTTCCAGTAGCGGGGTTCGACTTGGGGTTCGACCTGTGGCCAGTTGTTCGACCTGTTTGACGAGGTCGAACTTACGTGCGAGAACTTACCTTATCCGGATTTTCGAGGCCGAAACGCGTGAGATCACTTAGAAAGCCCATTCCAAGCCCTAGAGACGTGATTACAAGTATAAAAGGAGGCTCATACAGAGAATAAAAGAGAGCTTTTTGATCATCAATCATAAGAGAGACAAGAGTAGAGGTGGTGATCCATCCGGAGGGCTGTGACAGAAGTTCGCTGAAGGTTCAAGTAAGAATGATCAATCTAACCATGATTGTTCCTAGATCAATCATGGGCTAGAACCGCCTTGGTAGTTCTAGGGTTATGAAAGTTTCATGATGTAATTCATATTTCGTGTGTAAAACTCCGTACAACACTACCTGTGGTTTGTTTTATATAAGATTGCATATTTAATCCATACTCATAGTCGTTTTGTGCATCAATGATCGTTGTGTAGAGTCTGAATACATAACATGGTTATTGGTTGAGTGCGTTCACTACTGAGCAGGGTTTATTGTTATAATTCTAAGTGAAGGGATTCCGAAGTCTTATTAGAACCGTCTTAAATGAATATTCATTAATTGAATTAAATTCGGGTTGATGAATAGGACGAAGAGTATAACTTTATAGTACCTAAAAAGGGAGATCAAATCGGGTTAGATTCTAGACGTAGAAGATAATTGATTATGATAGTACCTAGAAAAGGGGGTGAAGTATATCTCTTGCTCTGAGATTATTCACACGTGTCAAGGGCATATTTACTTGTGTCTATAGAGTAAACTTGCATGGTCTAGTGATGCGTCCACAAACCACAGGGCAGAGTCGGACACCATCACATGAAAATACGAATTGCTAGTGAAACTGGATGACCCGACGAACTACCTACTATTCTTCTTGATCACAACTCACTTTTCTCTACTCTTACTATTTCTTTTTGCTATTTCGATTAGAAGTCATTATTCCTTAAACTTTTACAATTACCAAACATAGTCTAAAGTATACTAGAATATAACGAAATTGATATTTAACCGTCCCGCGGGTTCGATATTGTAACTTGGTCATCTTCGCGACTACAATTGATATCCTTATACTTGAGGATTAATTTGTGTGTTGAGAAAACCCCTATCAAGTTCTTGGCGCCGTTGCCGGGGATGGCGTAAAATATCTTTTTTGTATTATTTCTAGTTTATTAGGACTATTTACCTTGTTTTGTTGTTTTCTTTCTTATTCGTTTTAAGTGTATGCTCACAAGATCAAAGAAAGGTAATCTTGAACCATATAATCCTGAGATTGGAGCATCATCAAGAAAGAAGAAGAAGAATAAGAGCAAGGCAAAGACAATTGACCCAACTGAAGCTCTTAATTTTGGAGTCAAGGTTGACGAGCAGATTTTGCAGACGATTGAGGCTACAACTGAAGTTAATTTAGAAGTAGGAACAGTCAACATGGCAGCGAATCCGGATAATCTAGCCATCCGAGAGGTTTCTAGAAATAATGGGGCTGGAAATTATGAGCTTTTAGGAGCAAGGGGAACTAACACAGCTTTCGATCTTCATCCCGCTCTTATTAGCATGATTGAAAGAAACTCCTTTTTAGGAGGGTCTTTCGAGGATCCGCAGCAGCATCTGAACAAGTTCTTGGGTTATGCAAGTACTCAAAAAGACGTAGGAGAACATGAAGATGCTAGGAAGATCCTTTTGTTCAAATTCTCGCTTACTGAAAAGGCGAGGGATTGGTACGATACTATTAACGCAGCTGAGTGCACCACGTGGGAGAAATTGAAGTTAAGGTTCTTGGAAAGGTATATGCCACCTTCGAAGGTGTTTAAGATGAAGCAAGATATTAACCAATTTGCTCTCAGTGGAGGTGAGAAATTTCATGAAGCGTGGGATAGATTCAAGGACATGCTCAGGAAGTGCCCTCAACATGGGTTATCTATAGCCCAATATATCAGTATATTCAATAATGGATTGGACTGTGAATCAAGAGTGTTACTTGATGCTTCTTCTAATGGAGCATTGCTTACAAAGTCATCCGTTGAGGCCGAGAAATTGTTTGAAGACATATCGATGAATTCGAGGGATTGGCCTACTGATAGAGTTAGAGGTACGTATGTCCTTGGAAAGGTAGCTCAGCTTGAACAAGTAATGGTGAAAACAAAGAGAGAGGATGAGATCGTTTCGAGCTTGTCCAATATCAACAAGCTACTTGAGTCTCAACAGAAGCAGATCAGCGAGATATCTCAACGATTGCCAATCATGCAGCAAGAGATGATGAATTATGGAACCATCCAAGAAGAATTGGAGGAAGCAAATTATGCCATGGGTCAAAGTATTCAAGGAACGAGGTACCCAAATCAAGAAAACCGGAATTACCAAGGGAACTATCGAGGAAACTTTAACAATCGTGGTTCCTCTGGTAGTTATCAACAGCAACCAAGGAGGCCCGAATTTTCATGGAGCAATACGAACAATGTAGTGCAACTTCCGATGGGTGTTGATCCGGGAGAAAAGGTGGAAGAAGGGAAGCCTGGTTTTGAGGATACTGTGAACAGGTACATGGTAAAGAATGATGAAAGAGTGAACAGCCTTGAGGCCAAACTTGAGAAAAAGATTGATGATCACCACAGAGATTTGTCCACTCAAGTGAAAGATCTTACATTGTTGATGGGTACAATTACAGAGAATGTGAACACATTGACTCAATCTGTAGGCAAAGGGAAGTTTCCATCTCAGAGTATAGAGAATCTGAAGTCGTGTACTGCCATCACACTGAGGTCGGGAATGCAGTACGAGGGACCGATGAGGCCGGAATCAAAGTTGGAATTTTCTAAGCCTCGGTTCGACCAACATTCAGAGGGTTCGACATGGCATACAGGTCGAACCATGGTCGAACCTCATCAGCAAGAGCACTCTGTTTTGTCGCAAGAACGGTTCGACCACGATCGTAATTGTTCGACCAACCCATTAGGTCAAACCCAGGTCGAACCGGAGGATAGAAACTATAAAGTGAAGCGGTTCGACCTCGGGGGCAATTGTTCAACCTCCCATGTTGGTCGAACCCTAGTCGAACCTCAAGAGCAGAATGAGATCAGTCTTTCAGGAGAGAGGTTCGACCAATACAAATCTGGTTCGACCTCTCAAACAGGTCGAACAATGGTCAAACCTCGCCAAGATGTTTTGATTGATGCACCTGATGTTCCTTTTGATGTCAATGTGACTCCAGTGGTACGGAATGAGCAAAGTACAGATATAATAGCTGAGAAAAAATGGGAAAGAGCTAAGCGATTAAGAGCCGAAAAGGAGAAAGCGGAGAAGGTTGATCGTGATGAATGGGGGATTCCCAAAACAAAGATACCTCCACCGTTTCCCTACAAGCTAGTGAAGAAGGGATTGGAAGAGAAGTTCAAGAAGTTTTCAGAGATAATGAATAAGATAACCTTGAACATCCCTTTTTCAGAGGCAATCATGGAGATGCCATATTATTCTCGATTCTTTAAAGACATATTGATGAAGAAGCGAAGCTTAACCAGAGTTGAAACGGTAAACTTATCTGAGAATTGTAGCTCAATTATTCAAAAGAAGTTGCCACCAAAGATGAAAGATCCGGGGAGCTTTACTATTCTATGTGAGATCGGGAAGGGGCCAGCACGGCGAGCTTTGTGCGATCTAGGGGCAAGCATCAATTTGATGCCGTTGTCCATCTTTCAGAGGCTTGGTTTGGGGGAGTTGACCCCGACAACTGTTGCTCTCCAATTGGCAGATAGATCAATGACGTTTCCGAAAGGTATTGTTGAAGATGTTCTTGTAAAGGTGGAGAAGCTAGTCTTTCCTGTGGATTTCCTTGTACTAGAAATGGATGATGACAAGGATAATGTTCCTTTAATCTTGGGGAGGCCATTCCTTGCTACGGCTGGAGCTATGATAGATGTTCGGAAGGGAGAACTTAAGTTGCGAATGGACAAAGAAGAAGTCCTTTTCAACTTGGACAAAGCAATGAAGATGCCAATGGAGTCCCAGTGTTATAGTATTGACGTGGTGGAGGAGATTGTGAAGGAGGATATGTCTCTGATCTTGTCAAAGGATCCTCTTGAGACATGTTTGATGGAGTCTCTTACTTATCCCACTACGGAGCTTGACGGACTTTCTAACGAGGTATGTATTGAATTTCTTGAAAACTTACTTGCTTTGGGTGATGACAGGTTTGAATTGGAAAGAACTAAGGTGGAAGAAGTCAAATGGACCAAAAAGTACTTGCCTTTGGATAACGAAAGCGCTCCAGTGGAAGAAAGGAAAGAGGAGTTGAAACCATTGCCGGAACACTTGAAGTACGTTTTTCTTGGTGATAATGCAAAATATCCGGTAATTGTATCTTCTTCCCTTAATGATGATCAACTTGAGGAGTTATTAGATGTCTTAAGGAAGTACAAGTCTGCAATAGGGTGGTCACTTGATGATTTGAAAGGTATTAGTCCTTCGTATTGTATGCATCGGATTAGGTTGTTGGATGAAGCCAAGGCGAGTGTTCAAAATCAGCGGAGGGTGAATCCCGCAATTCAAGAGGTGATAAGAAAGCAAATCTTACGTGGTTGGATGCTGGAATTATATATCCTATTAGTGATAGTCCCCATGTGAGTCCATTGCATGTAGTTGCTAAAAAGGGGGGCATGACTGTAGTGAAAGCTAAGGATGGAGAAGCTATAGCCACGAGGATTCCTACGGGATGGCGTACATGTGTGGATTACAGGAAATTAAATGAGAACATGTGTAAGGACCATTTTCCTCTTCCTTTTATGGATCAAATGTTAGATCGTCTTGCAGGGTATGAGTTTTATTGTTTCTTGGATGGATACTCGGGGTACAACCAAATCATGATTGCTCCCAAGGATCAAGAAAAGACCACTTTTACTTGCCCCTACAGGACCTTTGCTTTTAGGAAGATGCCGTTTGGATTGTTTAATACGCCTGCTACTTTTCAGAGATGCATGATGGCGATTTTTGATGGTTTGATAGAAAAGATCATGGAGGTGTTCATGGACGATTTTTTAGTTTTTGGTTCTTCTTTTGATATTTGTTTGTCTAACCTAGCTATTTTTGGCAATTGGATCGTTTGGATCAACGTGATCCGTTAGGATAAACAGGCAAACAATAACAGCGGAAGTAATTAAACGTTTACCGTACTTCTGGGTTGATGTAGAGAATGAAGATCTGTGATGAACACCTCTGATCTTCTACTGTATGTCCCAAAGTCAACTCTGGTGTTGGGTGGTCAACAATCCCCAGAGTTCTCTCATTCCACTCTCTGTTTTCTCCCGTGTATCAAAAAGGCACAGACTTAGGTTTAACAGGACTGAGATGACTTATATACTTGGGCTACAGCAGGGACCAGGAGGAGAAATTGGGCTGGGCCTCAATTGAATTTAATTAACCAAGCTTAGCCCAAAGCTTTTAATTAAATCCAATAATAATAATATAGTCCACTAAAATATTATTACTGCACTACCCGTCCAATCCCAAAATTATGTTCTGGGCTCCTTCTTATTATAAGCCCGATAGTCTCCCCATTTTTAAGATATACAATGTCCATTAATTAATTAAGTTACTGACAACTCAAATTAATTAATATCTCATCCGAGAGTAGTACCACTCAACCTTATTATCATGCCGAAAATTAATCCACTTGCAAGGTTTATATGATAAACCTTATGAGCTCCTCAAGGGGACATCATCAACCTATAACAGACATGGATTCCTTCTACAATCAACAGCACACCATAGATACAGCACTACTTCCCAACTCACCGAGTCTGTTGATTTAATACTTATAAATCTCACCCATTGATGAATTAAAGAAATACATACTGCCCTACGTGTCGAGGTTATTGTATAGGGATTAAGAGCACGAACTTCCATAATAACAGAGATCAAGTTCTTCTATAAGTCAGTATAAGTCGAACGATCTCAGGCGGTCCTGCTCAATACACACAAGTGCACTAATGTGATTCTATAGCCAAGACAAGCTAATACCAAACCACACTACAACCGTACCGATAGAGAGTCCCAGTCTATCTCAGTTGTGAGCATCTGTTTATACTTTATAAGGAAACCGATAATATGATCTTCTGCGTGTTGTCGCACAACATATTATCTACAGTATAAAGTAAATGGACTATTGCATCATGCATATAAAATAAATTATAAGATGCAATCATTTGATCAATGATTCTCATTTCAAATATTGTTATGACATTGTTCATACTAAAGCTAGACTTTTAGTATACAATCCAACAATCTCCCACTTATACTAAAAGACTATGCTGTCATGTCTTCTGCCATACATCTGATTCCTACTCCCACTTATACGACCATTAAAAGCTCTCGCCTTAAGGTCCTTGTAAATGGTTTACTAGGTCATCATCCGATGCAATCTAGGCGATAACAACCTTCCCTCATCATACGATTTCTCGTAACAGGTGGTACTCGCGCTCCATGTGTTTAATTGCCTTATGGACTTGTGATTTCTTCAAGTTTGCAACTGCACCAATATCATTAATGTAAATTGTGATTACCTTGGGCAAACTTAGAAACACTTCAAAGTCCATCATGAAGTCTCTAGAGTCATATAGATACTTTGGCTGCCTCATAGGCTCCAATTCATCATCTTTCCATGATGGAGTCCGGAGTCTGAAATATATTTCTATATAACACTCCTCCACATTATGACTCTACTTCCTAAGATTAAACACATAACCTTTGAGGTGAATTTAATACCGTCCAATCTGACTAAAAAATCTGAATCTACGTAATCCACAAGAAGCAGTGAATCTGTCCAGTAAGTCCACATATAATTTCCAGTCCTTCTCAGGCACTTTATAAATATCTTACCACAGTTCATCATTCTTGTTCCGGGTTACGTTGATACCTACTGTTCACGCATTCAGCAAAATAGATATCCAACATCGTTCATAGCATTCCTTAGATTAAGCTTCCTTATTCGCCGAAGCATAAGGAACCGCTTTCATCCTCTTTATCTTCTTCTTGTATCTCAAAGACACATTCACTTAGATAAATTTACATGCTAAACGAGTATGGACTGTATCATTTTATGAAACTTGAGATAAGCATAATATCCTTTCTTGTGATCCGTATTACCGTGATCAAAAGGATATATTTTGCCTTTCTTAAGTCCTTCATCTCTACCGCTTTATTAACCGTACCCATACGCCCGATAATACTCTTTCATTGTCTCCAATGAGCAAGATACTATCTACGTATAGTACAAGAAACACCACCACGTTTTCGTCACTCTTTACAACACACAAGACTCATCCGCTCATTGATTTAAATCCATGCCACTGGATTACCTAATCAAAACAGATGCTTCACGATCTTAAAGCTTGCTTTAGTCCATCGCTGGATACTTTTAAGCTTACTATCAAAATGCTATTAGTATTTTGCAATGAATCACTCTGGTCGCTTCACATAGATGTTTTCCTCAAGACTTCCAATCAGGAAAGCTGTCTTTGACATCTATTTGCTGTTCCTCATAACAGCAATAAAAGAATCCGGATCAATATAAGCATAGCTACCAGTGAACATGTTTCCTCATAATCGAACAATTTCTTTCTGAGTACACTTATCCGCAACCAGCTTTGCTTCCAAGGTTTTCACCTTTCCATATGATCCTCTTTTATTTCCTTTGATCACTTGCAATGGCTTTTACACCATTTAGTGGTCATACAAGTTCCCAGACTTAATATGGAATCCATAGACTCTATTTCAACATTCATTGCAACTTACTAAGATTCCGCATTTTCATCTTGTAGTGCTACGTCGTATCCGTGGGACAATACCATGTTCACTAGGGATCAAGTCTCACGACTCTCCCAAAACATATATTTATGGGTTGTCATACAACCCTCCCACTACGACAAGGCACTACATGTAATTGTGTATCAGACGTGACACGCGTTGCAGTTTACCTTGTGGTATATCCTCTTGTACACTTGGTACTTACACTTTGTGTTTTCCTCTCACTTCCTTTAGAACAATTTACACATGTGTTTGTGATTTATTACATAGTCCTTATCCAAAAATCTAGTGATTGTATTAACAATCACCCTTCAATCTTTTAGACTAAATAAATCACACTTCATTTTTCTAGGATGTCCCACAAACAGATAAATGTTTTACGAATTACTGTTTCTAGGGCATATCCATAAAATGAATTTTAATTATTCCAAATAATTCATCATCTATCTAATCATAACCATAAGAGCCTTATTCCTTCTATCCACCACACCATTCAGTTTGGGGCAGACCCGGTGTAGCTAACTTGAGATTTAATCTCAACTTCTGATTATTAGTTCCTAACTATCCCAAGAGATATTCGCCATCATGATTGAATCGTAATGACTTAATATATTTTCCATGACGCTTCACTGTACCAGCCTTACAATTCTTGAATTAATCAAAGAACTTAGACATACAGTGCATCATATAAATATATTGGTTTCCAGAATAATCTTCGAATATTCATAACCACCTCTCGTCTAGATAATATTAGATTCGCTTGAATCAGAATGAACTAATTCCAACATATATATCTTTGGCTCTACACCCCACAACCTTGAAAAGGCAGTTAATCATTTTTACTTCCAAGCAAGACTCGCAAGTCCGATAGTTTCCACTTCAGATAAACCTTACGGTCTATCGGCTATCAACTTTTGAATCCTACTTAAGTAAAATGAATTAGTCATAGATGCCAAATGTATGTTTAGTTCATTTCCGAAGGTTCCTTTCTCTTACTAATATTAGAAGATGCATTATTTAATTACTATTTATTGCATCTGTGGGATGTACATGATTCAAGAGTATACTTTTTATCCACCAACATATTTTAACGGATTATAGCCTCATTCCTCATTACTATGACCATGTCATTTAAATGAAATGAAGTATCCATCCGTTAATGCATAGAAACCAAAATTAAATTCTTTCTATGAAACGTACGTAAAGATAATTTCTCATAATCAATCATTTATTCTTATCATGAGATAAATAAACAACTCCCACTGCAATAGCCACTACCTTTGTAGTTTTACCCATATTATTAACTATCTTATCCTTACTCAGTGATAAACATTTAGTGATTCCAGTATCTACATACTTCGTGTCAGTAGATGCCATCACTAATCATGTTTAAACCATTAGTAAATAAGATATTAACCTTGTTCAGATCATGATGAAAATTGGCTTTCTTTTGCCACATGTTTTGTTAGAAGTTTCCCACCATATACAATCTTTCGTATTTCAGGTAGAACTTGCTCAAAACATCCAGGCAAATTGTGAAGAATAAATTGATTTAGGTTTTCCTTTCAATTTCTATTCCAAGCTCTTCCAATTCATTCATCAATTTAACCATGATCTTCTGTCTTTTTAATTTACTCAAGTATCCGAAGAGTTACATGAGATCATCATATTTCTATGAACCTCTCATCTCTTCACTAGAGACTTTAATAGGCATCATGAGACGTCCTTTGTGAGAATACACATGTATTTTCTTAAACAGTAATTTTCAAAACCAAGATTCTTTTCTAATCATTTAATTGGGCCAAGTAAATATAATGTCTTTTAGTTAATAATTAGTGAAATAAAACCATTAGAAATTCAGAGAATCACAAATAAATATTCCGATCAAATTTTCGAATTTTATCCTTTTATATTGTTTCCCTCAAAACAATATAAAAATAAAATTCACCGACATCTCAAGCACCGTGAGTCTGCAAGCCACGTTAGTGTGGACGTTTACAAACCCGAACATTTACAAGAGAAGGTTTTACCCATTAATTTCATTTGTCAACCTAACTTTATGACAAAATAATTAATAGTCGGTTCCTCTTTAGCCATGCAAATAATAGCAGTGACTCCGTTGGGGAGAATACTAATTATTTATACCTAAGTGTACACCATTATTTGATCCCAAGTCCACTGCGCAAGCTTGTGTGCCTTACAGTTGGAGAAGTACACACGCGCTCGGATAATTTCCTACAATCATCAATTATTAGTTTGTACTAGTGAACCGCACACAAACTCATCTGTTAGGGAGGAAGGCCTATAGCCAACACGCAAGTTTATGTGCCACATTACAAACAATAATTATTTAATGAAGTCTGTACCAGTGATCCGTGAATAAACTCATCTGTTAGGGAGGAAGGCCTATTGCCAACACGCAAGTTTACTCACATCACTTACAAACCAACAATGGAAGCCGCGGGAATTAATTACCAATCCCCTCTCCCACTTAGTTATTTAATACCGAGGGTTTTAACATGCATATAATATTCCAGAATAAAATATACAACTTAGACATGCTTCTATTAACAGCAATTTAAATAAATAAATCACATAGAACATGCCTTTCATATATAACAATTAATTGTCAAGTTAAAAACAATTAACTCAGTTATATATCATAATTAATTGCATAAATGGTGGATCAATTAATTTGGGCCCAAGAACAACAAATTAGCACAAAATGAGCAGCAGATTAAATAATTAATCAAGCCCATTATCCATGGCCCATAATCTTAGCCCAAAATCAAATTAATTCCACCAAGCCCAGTAGCACAAAATTAGTCCATTAATATAATTAATTAATTTATGCTTGGCCCATTATCCACAATTAATTAAAACCAACAATTAATATTGGCCCAGCAGCCCAAAACACATTTTAATTAAATTGGACCCATAAGCCCAACAACCAAATTAAAATTAATTGAGCAGCCTATATTAATTACTGAATTGGGCCCTATAATTAAACCATCATCCCATGAACTAGAGAATCAAGCCCAAATACACTATAATTAAAATAGGGCCCAGCAGCCCAATATCCTTTTGATTAAAATTTGGGCTCAAATCCTAGTCCATTAACCAATTAAAAACAAGGCCCAAAGGGGCAGCCCATATACTTCTGCCCTAATCCGCTCAGCCACAACTTTCAAACACCGCAAGCAACCGGCGCAACCAGGTGTCGCTGCCGCCGGCGTCGCCGCTGCCGCCCAGAGACCATCGGAAACGCGCCGTCAGGGCACCGCGACCGGAATACCACAAATGTTAGACGCCGCCCAGAACCAGCAGACCCAATACTCCCAGTAGCCGCCGCCGACAGCCAACCGCTGATCGACTGGGATCGGCCGCACATGCAGCCATCCCCTCCGCCAGCCACCGTTCGCCAAAGACCAAACACGATCGGATAATAACACTGCACCAACCTTACCATGAGGCTGCTCCATCTGTCGCCGATCGGTGGTCCCAGCGACCTGCTCGGATTCCGTGTCAGACGCGCTTGGACCTGCAAAAATTCGATCATCCAGGGAGATGGCTCGCTCCGATTCATCTTCTGATACGCCCGAAGATGGAGTCCGAACTATCCAGATCGACGATCTGCCCAGCCCAATCCAGTGCCGCCGTCCAGCAACCGAGCAACAACATCCCCTCCACAGTACGCGATCGGAAATGCCAAGGAACCCTCCAGATCAGATGCGCCAGAACTCCAGTTCACTCGCCTTCCATCGCGCAGCCGCCAGGAAGACACCGTCGAAGGCACGCTTCTGGGTTCTCATCCGTCAGCCGCATCCGTATCAAGCCTCGCCGTCGTCATCAGCCAGCTACGCCAATCAGAAAATCTGACAAAATCCAATCGCACCCAGCATAGTCGTAAAATATCCAGCCATCGACTGAACAGTCACAGCACTTGACTGTCTTCGATCGACAGCCAAGTTTCTGGCCAACGTCTCGACTCGTATTCCATCACAGTAGTTCACGCCGTACCATCGATAAAATCACATAGGAATAAAGATAATACACACATGTACAAATTCCTAATAAACATGCTTTCTATGCGACAATAAAACACACATAAGGCACAAACCCCTTAACTTGTCACGTCTCACCACGAAAACCAACGCTCTGATACCAATTGTTGGCAATTGGATCGTTTGGATCAACGTGATCCGTTAGGATAAACAGGCAAACAATAACAGCGGAAGCAATTAAACGTTTACCGTACTTCTGGGTTGATGTAGAGGATGAAGTTCTGTGATGAACACCTCTGATCTTCTACTGTATGTCCCAAAGTCAACTCTGGTGTTGGGTGGTCAACAATCCCCAGAGTTCTCTCATTCTGCTCTCTGTTTTCTCCCGTGTGTCAAAAAGGCACAGACTTAGGTTTAACAGGAACTGAGATGACTTATATACTTGGGCTACAGCAGGGACCAGGAGGAGAAATTGGGCTGGGCCTCAATTGAATTTAATTAACCAAGCTTAGCCCAAAGCTTTTAATTAAATCCAATAATAATAATATAGTCCACTAAAATATTATTACTGCACTACCCGTCCAATCCCAAAATTATGTTCTGGGCTCCTTCTTATTATAAGCCCGATAGTCTCCCCATGTTTAAGATATACAATGTCCATTAATTAATTAAGTTACTGACAACTCAAATTAATTAATATCTCATCCGAGAGTAGTACCACTCAACCTTATTATCATGCCGAAAATTAATCCACTTGCAAGATTTACATGATAAAACTTATGAGCTCCTCAAGGGGACATCATCAACCTATAACGGACATGGATTCCTTCTACAATCAACAGCACACCATAGATACAACACTACTTCCCAACTCACCGAGTTTGTTGATTTAATACTTATAAATCTCACCCATTGATGAATCAAAGAAATACATACTGCCCTACGTGTCGAGGTTATTGTATAGGGATTAAGAGCACGAACTTCCATAATAATAGAGATCAAGTTCTTCTATAAGTCAGTATAAGTCGAACGATCTCAGGCGGTCCTGCTCAATACACACAAGTGCACTAATGTGATTCTATAGCCAAGACAAGCTAATACCAAACCACACTACAACCGTACCGATAGAGAGTCCCAGTCTATCTCAGTTGTGATCATCTGTTTATACTTTATAAGGAAACCGATAATATGATCTTCTGCGTGTTGTCGCACAACATATTATCTACAGTATAAAGTAAATGGACTATTGCATCATGCATATAAAATAAATTATAAGATGCAATCATTTGATCAATGATTCTCATTTCAAATATTGTTATGACATTGTTCATACTAAAGCTAGACTTTTAGTATACAATCCAACAGCTATTGTTTTGAAGAGGTGTCAAGAAACTAATCTTGTCTTGAATTGGGAGAAGTGCCACTTCATGGTGAAGGATGGGATTGTTCTTGGGCATCATGTTTCCGCCAAGGGATTGCAAGTAGATCGTGCTAAAGTGGTGGCAATTGAGAAGCTTCCACCACCGACCAATGAAAGAGGAGTGCAGTCTGATTAGCCATAACTTGTAGTCGGGTTGACCAATTCAAGAATTTATCGAACCACAGGGAGGTCGATGCTAGCACTTAAGCGATATCACGTTTATCACGATTTTATAGAGACGAATCATAGATGGATTGTTTGGGTAACAAGTAATTAAATGAAAGTAGACAAACAATAATCCAATGACAAGATAAAAATGATGAATGAGTGCTTTTCCAAATTAAGTAGAAGTGAGATTAACAACACTAATGAAGTGGCAACTTATGGATTCATGCATTAAACTCATATGTATCAAGGGTTAAGACTAAGGGCCAACACTTATACCACCTAAACTTCCTCTCGAAATGAATAGGATGTAGATCATTTGCACAATCTCAAAATAGCTCAAAGGTTGGTTCTAAATTAAACTATTCCAACTAGGTAGTAAGTTCAATTATAGAATCCCTTCATATAATCAATTGACTTCTCAATCTAACTAATCACATGTTCCATCAAAGGGTTCTAAATAATAAAGGACTTCTCAATCACTTTACCATCTATAATGCACATGAGGTGTTTGATGAAATGATTCACTTGACTATCCTAAGCACATCATTGATTTCTCAATCTAATCATATAATTAGAACAATCAAACACACAAAACATCATAGATCTCAAGATATATAAGCACCAATGATAGAAAATCAAATATCCCCATCAACATATGAATTTAATTACATAGATCCACAAATTAACCAACAACCTTCATGTTGCTAATCTCACAAGGGAGATTAGCCAACAATCTTCATAAGATCCATAACATAGACATTATAATTCTTACAAATCATGATAAACTAAAGGATTAACACAAAATTGGAATGAAAACTCCCTTGGAAATGGATCCAATTGAATCTCCCTTCTTCCTTTGGTGATCACCCAAGCTTCCTTGCTTCTTCACTTGATTTGGATGGAGGAAATTATGGAGAGATGATGTAGATCTCAAAAATGGATGAATGGGATGGAGAATGTGGTGTGAAATCAAAGGAATGGTGTGTGAGGTGTGTGGGAACAGTAGAATTTCGGATCTCCCTAAAAATGTTGAATGGATTGGTATTTATACCCCATGGAGACCTTCTAGAAGAATTGTAAAAAAAATATCCTGTTCTGGTGCCGACACGAGTCGTGCTACGTAGCACGGGTCGTGTCGTGTCAGGGCATGCTGCACACGAGTCGTTCTGCGTCGCACGACCAAAGGGTGGCCGTGTTGAATGCCTAGACGTCGCCGCACGGCCTCCGCTTACAGGCCCGTGTCTCGTACACGGGTCGTGCTCCGCAACACGGGTCGTGCTCCACAACACGACCAAGTGGTGGTCGTGTTGGATAAATAGATGCCGCCGCACGACCATTCTGGACAGGCCCGTGTCTGGCACACGGGCCGTTTTGCTGCAACACGAGCCGTGTTGCTAGCACGGCCGGCCGTGTTCTTGCACCTTTGTTTCTTCTTCTTTGTTTGATCTTCCTTCTTCATTTTTACTCCATTTTCACCTGTTATATGTATGTTTAAGATCATTCTCACACATTCCTATGAAAATACATAACACCACCAAAATACACAAAAATACGGATAAAACAATACGCAAAATACACTCAAAAAGGCACTAAAATCTAGGTGAAAATAACGACAATCACACCCCCAAACTTGAAGTATTGTTCGTCCCCCGAGCAATGAAAATGATAGACTGAGGGAGAAGTTTTCACCTAGTAAAAAGACTAAACGAATACAAGTAAGAACACATCATTAGCAACAAGAATTTCAAATCATGCTAAGTTAACCTACAACATTAGATTCATGATAAGAGAAATTAACAAGTTCAATCAAAAGAGAATAAAGAGCAATATAGTCCTTTTAGTCTAAGCCTCACATAAGTTTATCAATTTCACTCGACACTCTTTTAAATAAGGTAAATCAACACTCATCAATCAATTGGCTCGACTCACCATACACTTGCTCGTAGACTCTATTCACAAACCACCAAAAATTTAATCAATGATCAAAAAGGTCTTTAATTAAGGATGTAATGATAGGCTCTTTGGTAGGGTAGGAAGAATATAGGTAAAAGTGACTAAACGAGTGTAAGTAATCGAAGAGGTAGCTACTTTCTTCCATCCCTTCACATTCTTTTTCTTCCTTTCTTTTCTTTATTGATCATAAGCACTAATCATCACTTTCTTGGATTTTTGAGCTTCTTCTAGATTCATGCCTCTTTTCTTTGACTCTTAAGTACTTGAGCATATTATTGTTGCTTGCTCATTTTCTTGTTTTGAAATTGCATGTCCATTCTTTCTTATGCTCTTTTCATCCTTTTCCTTACTTATTTACCATTTCCTCTTTCTCTTTTGTTATGTCATCACACCTTTTTAGCCACCATCTTCTTTATTACTCACACTCAAGGTATATATCTTAAGCTCATGTGGGTAATTAAAGCTTGTAATGTGCTATCTTCAAAATAAATAGGCTTATAGGCTCAAAGTGGTTGACTAGGGATGATTTTTAAAGGTAAGGAAATATTTGGCAATGGCTATACATGACAAGGATGGCCTTAAATCATTTCATCGATCTCCATTAATCGGATTCATTCCTAAAGTCTTTGAGCAAGTATTTAGTTTATCAAAACTCAACCGATCCACTCATGAAAAGGTACCATGTATACATGGTCGAGGCTCAAATTCTCACAGGTTTATGCTCGACTTAAAAGGACTTATTACAACTTATTCATTCTTTTTAATTGAATTAGTTAAATAAAACATATCACAATTCGAAAGCGTAGAGTTCCTTAATCATAATTCGACCTCACTTATCACCATAATGCATCATCACTCATATTCAAAACGACTCACAACCTCCCAAACAAACCACCAAATCAAACCCTAACACGAAAAAATAAAAAAAAACAACACACAAACACAAATAAACCAAAGAAACAACAAAACGACAAAAGCAAAAACACCAAGATACAATAAAAGAAAAGATACAAAGAAAACTCACCCCATCCATAGTCAATACACAACAAAAATCATCTCAATCCTTAATTGAAAGAAAAGTACGAAATTAAACATCCCAAAACAAAACAATACGAAGTCTCAAATCCAACACAAATTAAATCACTAAAGAAGATGAACTAATGAAGTGTCGAACACCAAAAGTACTCCCTTAGTTATCCGGAGGCGGAGGGGGGTTGATTATGCCATGATCCCCAAGGAGTATAAGCACGAGGTGTGGTAGGGAATTGGAAATTGAACATCCTTGTGATCATCTCTTCCATGTTGTTCGAGCGTGATCGTGTATTTTCTTCATAGTATTCCCTACGACGCTGCCCTTCATGGATCTCCCTTATCATTGCACCCTGCCTCTGCTGCTCCTCTCGGAACTCTCTCATCTCATCTCCAAGCGCCTGCTGCGTCTGCCTGATCTCCATGAGTTCGTTCTCCAGAAGATTCCATCTTGCATTCCCCTCTCTTGGTCCATCTCCTTCCTCTTGTTCTTCTTCTTCGTGCTCAAATGCTGGAGGCTCTAGTGCATGCTCTTCAAATTCCACCTGATGATGTTGCTCTTCCTCCCCTAGATCCATGTCCATCGGCTCAGCTCTCAGATTCCTTAGCTCAGGATTCTCATCCACTCTCATCTGCTGGAGCACTGCTTCCACTCCATCTCTATTCTCTCGGTAGAAAGCTCTCACGACTGCGGAGTGGTTAGGATTGCCATTGCTAAATTTCTGGTGCTTTCTTCGTCCTTGCAGTGTGGTGAGCTCAGGAGC